>JAJHSJ010000003.1:24780976-24856142 GCA_021015155.1 Magnolia officinalis | reverse complement strand
TTCATCTTCGTATGGATAGAAAAGACCAAATTCCATTGTTCCTTTGACGTACCTGAGGATTCTTTTTGCGGCTAGCCAGTGTGATTCTTTTGGCGCTTCCATATACACTGCTTAGAAGTCCACACTGTAGACGATATCCGGCCTTGTAATTGTGAGATACCTTAGGCTTCCAATCAGACTCTTGAATATAGTCGAGTCCACGCTTCTTCCTTCTCCTCTTTTGTCAGCTTCAGGCCCGTTGCTACAGGTGTGTTTACGGTCATTACAGTCTGCCATCTTGAACTTTTCAAGCAACTCTTTGGCATACTTTTTCTGTGATATATAAATGCCGCCGACTTGTTGTTTTACTTCAATGCCCAATAAGAAGGACATCAATACCATCAGTCATCTCGAATTCATTGAACATAGCATGCTTGAATTCTTCAAACATCGCCTGACTGTTTCCTGTGAACAACAGATCATCAACATATAGGCATGCTATGAGGAGTCGCCATGAGCATTTTTCTTGATGTAGACTGCATGCTCATACGGACATTGGGCGAAGCCGTTCTCTTGAAGATAGTTGTCGATGCATGCATTCCAAGCACGAGGAGCTTGCTTCAACCCATAAAGTGCTTTCTTCAGTCGATACACTTTGTGTTCCTCCCCTTGAACAACAAAACCTTCAGGCTGGTCAACATAGACCTCTTCTTCTACAATTCCATTCAGGAATGTAGATTTCATATCCAGTTGGTAGATCATCCAACTATGATGGGCTGCAAGGGAGATAATAATCCTTACAGTGTCAAGGCGAGCAACAGGAGCGAAGACTTCTTCATAATCTACTCCGTACTTTTGTTTGTAACCCTTTGCTACGAGCCTTGCCTTGTAGCGATCGATCTCACCATCAGCATTTCGCTTGATCTTGTACACCCATTTGACGCCAATAGTTCTTTGGCCTTGAGGTAGTAAAGTTAGATCTCATGTATTGTTCTTTCTCTCATGGCCTGGATCTCTCTTCTTCCCATAGCCGTCCTCCAGCATTCTTCTTCTCTACAGCCTCCTCAAATGTAAGAGGCTCATGGTCCGCATACAAGCAGAACAAATTTACTTCCTCAGTTTCGGCGGCATAGATATCGTTAAGACTCCTCATTTTAATAGGAGCTAAGGGTGAAGGAGAACTGGATGATGATGTGCTGGCTGAATTTTGATTTGATGAAATACTTCTAAAGGAGATGGAACGTATTCCTGGACTTCTGCGTGCAGATGTTTCGACGGAAGAGGGTGTTGCAGGTGTCTGTTCCTGGTTCTCATGCTTATCTTCTTCATGTTCTTCAACATCAACTTGATTTTCTTTGGCTGAATCTTCCTCATTCCATTTCTAGGCTTCTTTCTCGCAGAATACAACATTTTTACTTACCACCACCTTATTGGTTAGTGGGTTGTAGAGCTTATACGCCTTCGATACTTCACTGTAGCCGATGAAGATGCACTTCTCGCCATGATCATCAAGCTTCTTTCTTCTTGCTTCTGGAACTTGAGCATAGGTAACACACTCAAAAATCCTTAGATGCGCCACACTCGGTTTGTAGCCACTCCATGCCTCCTGTGGTGTCATGTTTCTTACGCTCTTGGTTGGACATCGATTGAGCAAGTAGGCAGTACATGCAACTGCCTCTACCTAGAAGCTTTTTGGCATGCCTTTTTCTTTGAGCATGGTTCTTGTCATGTCGAGGATGGTGCGGTTCTTTCGTTCCGCAATGCCATTCTGCTGTAGCGTGTAGGCTGCAGTGTGTTGCTGTTTGATGCCTTGTTCCCTGCAATACTCTCGAAAGGCATTTGAGGTGTACTCTCCACCTCTGTCAGATCTAAGAGTTTTGATTTTAAGACCACTTTCTTTTTCAACAAGGGCCTTAAAATTTTTAAAAATAGTAAAAGCAGTAGACTTTTCTTTGATTACATACACCCACAATTTTCTACTGAAATCATCAATGAAGGTAATAAAGTATTTATTACCTCCAAGAGAGATTGGTTCGAATGGTCCACAGATGTCAGTGTGAACCAACTGCAGTAGTTCCTTTGCTCTTCTGGACACTCCACTTGGAAAGGAGTTCCTTTGTTGCTTGCCGAGTGTGCACGCCTCACACACATGTTCTGGAACTTCAATAGTCGGCAAGCCATGCACCATGCTTGATGAGGATAAGAGTCTAAGGCCACTGAAATGGAGATGCCCAAAGCGAAGATGCCATCTCCATGAATCATTCTTCACGAGTCCATAGAGGCACTTCTCAGCCTTTGTGTTAATATGGAGCGGAAACATGTGATTCTTCGCCATTTGGACTTGAGCCACAAGTCTCTTGTGTGCATCTCTTATAGAGAGAGAATGGTTTTCCATGTGTATGACATACCCCTTCTCAAGGAGTTGGCCGATACTGAGGATGTTACTTTTCATGTTTGGTACGTAATACACATTGGAGATAAAATTCGGCACACCATTCTTCTGATAGATTTTAACTTTTCCTTTACCTTTCACAGAAACTTTTGATGAGTCTCCTAGACTCACATTGCCATGAGCATCTTCTGCCAGTTCCACGAATAGCTCCTTCTTTCCACACATGTGGTTACTCGCACCAGAGTCGAGATACCATACGTCATGTTGATCACATGCTTTCTCTTGTGCAAGAAGAAGTGTGGAGTCTTCTTTTTCATGATTTGATGTTTCTGCATAATTAGAATGCTCATCTTGATCTACTGGTTTGCTCCAACAGTCTGAAGCATAATGGCCGAAGCAATTGTAACATTGAATATTTTTTGTATTTCCACGTCCACGCATGGAACGACATCTACCATTTCCTCTTCCACGGAAATTGGTAGTCTTTTGTTGATTTTGTGATTGGCTTGGATAATATCCACGCCCTCTGCCTCTTGCACGATTGCTAGTGCCATGGCCCCTTCGTTGTGTATGACCATTCTTTTGTTCATTTAGAGTCAACTTAGACTCTAAGGCATGTTCAAGCATTGAACCCGCATTCTTTTGCATTCGTTGCTCATGTACTTGCAATGAGCCCATCAATTCTTCAATGGACAGATTTTCTAAGTCCTTTGATTCTTCTATGGCAACAATCACATGTTCAAATTTGGTTGTGAGGGATCGAAGTATTTTTTCAACAACCCGTACGTCTTTGATCTTTTCATCATTTCTTTTCAAGTTATCAACAATAACAAGTAACCTTGAAAAGAAACAGAAATGATGGTCTCACCTTCATGTGTGAGTCTCGATCGCTCTGATTCGGAGATTCTTGAAATGTTGTGTCGGAGATTCTTCACACGATCAACTTCCTTGAAGATTGTTTAACGAATCTCTCATGCATTTTTGCGCTTGATGTTGCTTCTGTCTCCACTCCTTTGTTTGCATGTGTCGAGCGATCCGTTCAAAGTGGACTCATCCAACCCTTGATAGACAAGAAACAAAGCTTTCTTGTCCTTCTTTCTTTGATCTTTGAGGACCGCCCTTTGATCAGCGGTGTAGAGAGCTTCTTCTTCTTCGTTGTGGGTTCTATATACCCATCATTGACGATATCCCATAGATCTTGGGATCCGAACAAAGCCTTCATCTAGATGCACCAGTTTTCATAGTTATCCTTAGATAACTTTGGAATCTGCGGCTGAATGGACGCCATCACTTTTTCACACTATGGATCAACAACGCCCCTTTTTTTTTTTTCGTAGCAGTGGAAAGACCTTGATCACACGATCTGAACCTTCAAACTATACTTAGTCCCACAGGATCGTCAAGCTCTGATACCAGTTTGTTGGCTATACAAACCAAATTTATCGGCTTTACAAAGCCTTAGAACCGTACACACCACAAATATAAAAAAAACTTTTGTATTGCTATTTTCTTTTTACTTTTTCTTTTTTCACTTTGCTTACACGGTTGCTGAACACACTTGCTGTAATAGGATACATGGTATGCTTTTATAGGCTTTTGCACTTATTGTAAAATGACTACAATACCCTCACTCCATTAACTACATTTACTATAGCAGTTTCAAACGTTTTGAAACTCACCAGCCACACCACATGGAAAATGTGAAATTTGTGGCTGTTTCAAATGCTATGAAACGGCAGCATTTGAACCGTCCATTTGGTTTGGACGTTTCAACAGATTTCACAGCAATTAACAGTCAATTGCAAAATAAGAATTTAATAATGAGGTTATTAAAAATGAGAGAGAGAAAAAAGTGAAAGATAATTGCAGTAAAGGAAATTATTTAATGTATGACATTGAAATCCAAAAGCATACTTCAAATAAGTTTAACTTATTAACCACACATTGATATGTTCTAAAAATGCTTTGCATAACCAGGCGGGACTGGACTCTGACGGCCGTCTTTATATGAAGCTCGAGTTCAGCCTGATTTATAAACAGGCTTGAATTTTAAGCCAGCGCCGGTTCCTTGGGTGTGGTTGATATAGAGCTGGTCGCGGACACTTTCATGGCTAAGATGAACCAGAAAAGGCTCAATCGGAAGTGATTAGGAGTGTCAGAACCTTAAAACAGTCATACTTCGCAAACCAGAATTAGTTTTCCGACATACCATATAAGATTTTGGTGCAGGAGAAGCTACTTTAGCCAACCAACCCTACTATGCCAGGTTACCTACATCGGATTTGCGACATTCAATCTGATTCGAAAGTCCATTTTATTTCCATTTTTACTATAAATAGTAAATTTTAATTCCATCATAACTTTTGATCTTTTGAGTTTTAGGAGTGCATGGTGTCTAACATGAAAGGGTTTAGAAAATTTAGGAGAATAACGTGGTTAGGCCAAATTAGGCACTTATTATTTTTGGCCGAAAACCAAGAAGCATAGTAGGAATCATGACTATTTATAAATAATAAGTTTTCTATTTATAGTAAGTCACGTTTTTAGATTATTTGAGTTTGAAACTAGGTCCTAAGTTTGAGTTCACAATTTAATATTGTTTTATTTATTTATTTATTTATTATTATTATTAAAACCAATTAATTAATTTTGAATTATTGAAATTATTTATGTTTTCATCCCGTGTGAATTGAGGAATCTTATGAATCCTGGATTCGGAGTAGTTATCCTTGAGAAAGAGAAATATATACAGTGATGGACCTCGTCAAGCAGAGATCATTGGTACAACAGTACAACAGCCCAGCCCAAAGTTGGCCAGTACCGGAAGCCCAATAGCCGAGTCCAGATCATTGACAAACTTACTGGCAACCGCTATGTGGACAGAGTTAGATTATTAGTACATACTCTATTATTGGTAGATGACGGTCACAATCATTTTTACCACGTAACCAAATTCTGTGGGCTCATCATGATTTATGTGTTATATCTACGCTGTCCATCCATTTTGTAAGATCATTTTAGGATATGAGCCCAAAAATGAAGCAGATCAAGTGGACCACACCTCAAAAGGCAGTGCAGACAATGATTCCCACCATTTAAACCATATTAGGCCTAACATGATGTTTATTTGCCATCCAATCTGTTCCTAAGGTCACACAGACCTGGTCCACCTGGATGAAGGGACGAACTAAATATCAGATTGCTTCAAAACGGACATGGATTTCCGGGGAAGCCTTTCCCATGAAGTTCATGTGCAAGGATGCTGGGTGGGCCCACTGAAATGTACGTGGGAAATCCATTCCGTCCATCCAAAGAGCTCATTTTAACACGTGAGACCAAAAATTAGGTGGATAAAAAACTAACTCACACAAGAGGAAAAATGGGGGAAAGAAATTTCTACCGTTGAAACTTTCCAGGCTCCACTTGATGTTTATATGCTATCCAAACCATTTATAACGTAATTCCCAATGGGATGAAGTGAAAAAACAAAAAATATAGACTGATGCAAAACTTTTATGGGAGTAAGAATGCTTCAGCTGTGCTCACTGTATGCCAACTGTATTCTAACGTGTGGCCAAATTAAGTGTTGGATACAGATCATTTATGGTCGTATGTTCTAAATTGGTCTCTAAAAACGTATGACAGAGTGATATATCACAAACATATCAGTGGCCCCAGCCAGCATCCTTGCACAGGAACTTCCTGCTAAACCGTATGTCCTTTCAAAACTTATGTGGCCATAGGAAGTTCAATCCCCACTGCTTTAAATGATTTCATCCATTTGAGATTCAGACCTACTTTTTTTTTTTTTTTTTTCCCTAAAGCCGTAAAACAATCTCGCCAAATGGAGATTTAACAATTACGTACGTCAACAGACAACGCACTACCGAGGTGGGTTAATACTATGATGCGTAGATACAAACGATATATTTCCACTAAGATGTCACGTGTAGAACATCTAATCCGTTCAGAGGTGGGTTAATACTATGATGATCACTTGATATGGAACTCATTAAGTGGGACAGCATCAAATCAATGGACACCCAACGTAAGAGTCAATGTGCTGGTGTGGCCCACCCAATGAGTTGATCATTTCAGTTCTTTTCAGGTGATCATGATGGTGCAGCCTACCTTTTGCACAGATTGGATATTCTACACGTGACATGTAGGTGGAAAGGGGGAAAAAGTAATTTTAATAAATTTATGTTCTCTCTCTCAATAATAATAATAAACTATTGATACAGCTGCTGTATCTCATTATTTCTATTTTCATAGGTAGGGAGTTCACCGCTTGAATGCAATTTTTCATTTTCTATCTAAGAAATGAAGTTGGAAGAAATGAAGAAAATTACGTGGATTACCATAATAATTCCTTTGATTTGATCTTTGGTGAGATGGAATTCATACTGCAAGCGAAGCAGCACATCCACAAAGTCGTCATCCTCAGCTTCAGGCTTATTCCTATTCTGGTGCTCGTTGATGAGTCTTTCATAAAAAGCATCCAACTTAGAGAAACTCCACTCCAGCCGTCCATACAACCCCGTGATAACATCGGCCCACCACATCCATGGTAAATAATCAGCAACAAAGAAACTCCCCAACATGATCCCTGTCTCCTTAAGCACTTCATGAAATTCCATCTTCTCATCTTCACTTCCTTCGTCATACCTCTTACCGAAAGCAGCCCTAGAAACTATATCGTAGGTTAGAGAAAGCATCATCTCACTCAGATTAACATGTTCTGCGCGAGAAGAAGACGAAGAAATCGAAGCAACCATTTTTGCGACTTCATCCTTTTGAATGTCTCGAAAGGATTGCACCCTCTTCGTGCTAAGAAGATCAACGATGCTGATCTTACGCATCTCTCGCTAGTACTCACCGTATGGTGCAAACGCCACATCAGAGAAATTGTAAGAGAGTTTTCTTTGCGAGACGAGTGCCGGCCGGCTGCAGAAATGAAGATCTTGAGATTTCATGACTTCCTTGGCAATTCTCGAGGAAGAAACGATGAGGGTCGGTACATGACCTAGTTGCAAATGCATGAGTGGGCCATACTTTCTAGAGAGTAGCCAGAACTTGCGATGAGGAAAGGAAGTGAGCTGGTGCAGGTTGCCTAAGATGGGAAGCCCAGGTGGACCTGGAGGTAGCTTTGAGCGTCTTTTACTATTCCTTTTCTGTAGAAGAGAGGAAGAGAAGGGATTATAATCATTAGAAGAAGAGGAAGCCATGCTGAGAGGATGGTGCTGAGAGCCATTGAATCTTTTAAACTGATTGGGTTGAGTGCTATGAGATAGCTAGCGGTCTCCTATAAATAAACTTCCTAAAGTATGAGTATTCAGTTAAAAATTATTGACAAGTCACTTGTTTGTAATCCTTACGTTGTGGCGTACCTTAAGGGCATGTTTGATTTTCCAATTCACTAGGAAATACCTCGTAAATGGTCATAATTATTTCCCTCCGTAGTTGCCACACTCTTCCCTGTAATTGATTTGACGGCCTACTTTTTCGGGGGTAAAAAGGGCAAATACGGTAAAATATGTGTGTCCCACCATAATGCATATCATATATCCACACCGCTCATCCATTATGTCAGATAAATTTATGATATAAGCCAAAAAATGAGGCATATCCAATGCTCAAGTGGACCACGCCATAGAAAAATGTGAATCAAATACTTACCGTTAAAAACTTCATGAGGCCACTGTTTCTTTTGGTATGGGCCAGTTGAGTGTTGGATCTACCTCATTTTTTTATCTCATATCTCAAAATGTTGTGATAAAATAGATGAACAGAACATATATGTCATATAAATCAAGATGGGGTCCTAATATTTAAACTACTTTCTTTGAACCGGTTTCCAAGACTGAAATTCCCACAAGATTTCCACCAATATTCAAGCAGGTGAAACCGTAATAATATTCCATTTCCAGGGTATTTACCGTTTCACCGGGAAACGGTGAAAATCAAACAGGCCCTAAGTCTTGGAATTTTCTTATTTTTAATAGACTTATTACAATTATTTTATCAAATATCATATATGTACACTATAATTTCGGATATTAAAACTTATTTAGAATATCATGTGTTTATATGAATATTGTTTACACCTATTTTCAATGCCCTGACATGGATCAATGGGAAGATGCCATGTGGAGACATTACGTATTTGGCACAATCAAAATCGTACTCACATCCTGATGTAGAGCGGGTCAAGGATAGTTTCATGGCCAAGATGGATCAGAAAAGGCTCGGTCGAAGACAGAAGTGATCCAGACCGTCAGAACTTAAAACGAACGTATCTCGCAAACCGGAATGAGCTATTAGACATACCATATATGATTTTGGGGTAGGACGAGCTACTTTAGATTGATGGTCGGATTCCTATTTTAATTTTATTTTTACTATTTATAGTAAGTTTTAGTTAAGTATAACTCTTTATCCGTTGGGCTTTAGGAGTTGCGCCCAACATGAAAAACAATCAGAATATTTAGGGGAACATCATGGTTCGGCCAAATAGCACACTTACTGTAAGACCTGTACCCTAGTCCGTACCGTTCCGTATGCTTCCGCGATCCTTCCGGTCGAATTCCGACAATTCTTGACTCGTATCCGACGTTTGCGTACGATCCTAAGCCGAGTCCCGCATACCGAAGTCAGCTCGAACCGAAACCTGTACCTTGGTGACCGCGCCGTCGCCATGGTTCTAACGCCGCGACCAACGTACCTACTTGATACCCAAGCTAGAAGATGTCGGCCCGCGATCATTTCGAAGAAAATGCCGCGCGTGCGAATTTCGAGAGAATCTTTACAACATGTCCCATCAATCAAGTTCACATCACACATCAAGTCAAGTACAACAACCCATACCCTACCCTTACCTCTCTCTTACACAAGCTACCCAAAATCAACTCTCCCTCTCTCTCCACCCATCCCTTCTTACAACACCATCACCCATCACCCATCACTCCATCACCTTTTCACCCATCACTTTTCTCTCTCTCTCATTCACTCTCTTCACTCCCCAAGCAACACACAACATCCCACGTCCAAACCCTCTCCCTCCCAAATGCCAAGTGTGGCCCACTTTCCCTACTCTCTCATCTCCCATCTCAACCGTTGATCCATCATCTACCACCATCAAAAGAGAAGGCAAGGAGCTAAGGAGGCAAAGGGAGCAAGGTGAAGGCCTAGAGGTGGGTGATCTTGGAGTTTTTATCGTTGATTTCATGGTTTGAGGGCCCACTTATTGGTGGGACCCATTTTGATGTACGTGATTTCAATGAGGGGCCCATAGTGGCGAGGTCTCTTTATCACTGTAACGCCCCGAAAAATCGGGGGTCGTGCATACGCTCGACTCCCGAGTCCCCGAGTGTCACTTATCCTCAATTTTATGGTTTTATGATTTATCAAGTTTAAATGCGCAGCATGGAATTAATTGAAACATGAAGCACATCCACATCTAGTCTACTGAACTGAAAGAAATCAATATATACAGGTTCAAAAGAATATAAAAGGGCCGCACAAGGCAAAGCCTAATAAAATCACAAAGAAAATCATATGCCCATAAGAATGGTGGGCTAAGCCCACGACTCTGATGGAGAACTGCCCATCAACTGGAAGTAGGACAGCTCGTCGTCCCCCTCGGGAGTAGCATCGTCATGCTCCACCTGCTCTGCATCCCCTGCATCTATGAGAGAGTCTGGTTGGTGTTTTAAAACACCGTCCTAGAGTGGGAGTGAGTGATCAACTCAGTGGGAACTATTAGTCTCAAGTTATCACAAACATCAGTTATATTGTGGATTGAATGAAAAGCAATCATTCACAGTCACTAAACTAATCTTATTAATGTGCATGCATGATGGATGAAATGATGCATGCCCTCGCCATAACTCTCCCTCAAGCGACTCTATCTTACGATCGCATATGACAACACTCCCTCAGAGCGACTTCGACTGCCGAGTCGCCAACCTAGCTAATGCGATGAAATGATATATTAGTCAAGTTCTTAGTTAATTCCGTTCATCCAGCAGGTTTGAGAAACTAATTCACCCCACGTATCAATGCCCTCAACTAGTTGCTGTGCCGAGACCCCTCAATGCGTGAGGCCAGGGCACTGCGATCCGTGATCCCGTCGGGTTCCCTATCCCCGACTTCAAGCACATGAGGAGTGCTGAATGAAGGGATCGCTCGCGGTCACTACGGGGAGGCGCGTCACCTCAGCGTAGGCCGACAGCTCAGACACAGTATCTCCATTCCACCGTGTCTGGCTCACGAGACGGTGGATCAATGCTGAGTTCGCTATCAGTGGGCTAACAACGGTGGTAGGGTGTGCCAGGTTCCATACATGTGTGAGCAATCAAGGTTAACAGACAAGATTGGTCAGTATTAGGCTATACCGTACAAGTTCAGGCAAATACGCAACAGACAACATCGGGTATGGGCGACCCATGTAGTCTAACTACTGCCGCTCATCCGCACTCGCTCAAACCCACGGCCTAGCCCCAGGATAGTCCTACCAACGGGACCATCCTCACTCTCCTCATTTCCTGACCAACCCAAGGGTCGACAAACAGTCATGGCATGTTATTCATCATTGTTATCTACTAGCATAGCCAATATAATGCATACACATTCATCACACCCATCTGGAATTCTTCTACAAGCAAGCTAACAATGCATTTGAATAAGGTGCTTGTATGTAGTGTGTGTTTGTGTGGAAGTGAAGCACTTCCCGCATCTCATAGGACCAAAATGCGCAAACGTGAACGAGTCATACATGTTATGAGGAACAGCATACATGGATCACCAAGACATGAGCATGTAAGCATTTGATTTTCTACCTAACCATGTGAGAGGCAAACAACATGTTATAAAGAACATTACACACAACTCCATCAAGACATAAACATACAACATTCATTGTAACTAAGCATATGAGAGGCAAGATCAACATCAAAAGGGAACTAAACATGCAAATCCATACGATTCCAATGAACATGAAATTCTTAGGTTTTCCCTAGATCCTCCAAACAATATTCCATACACACAAAATTATTAAACTCAAATTATAATTGATGCTAGACCACTTAAGGATAATAGTCCGCACCTTCGGATTCGTTGAAGGCTTGGGAATGTCCTAAGAGAGTGGATTTTGGGAGTGGTTTGGCAGGGATCCCTAGAACAACATTTACATGTTAGAATCCGAAACAAATCCCTTCTCATCACAAGGGTTTTAAGGGAAAGGTGGGTTAGAATCTTACCTAAACGATCAACGGAGAGAAGAGGAGCGATTTCGGATGGGGTTTCTTCTTGGAGGAGATGTAGAGAGTTGTGGGGTTTGCTTCCTTGGGCCCCTCCTTGATTTAAGGTCCACCTTACTCACCTTCACCGCCTATTTACTCTCATTGGTCATTGGATAATGTGGTGGCTATGAGGGAGAGATTTGTTGTTGGGATATGGAGAAGTTATGAAGAAGAGAGATGGGTTGTAGGAGAATTGAGGATTTATGAGGGAGAGAGGTTTGGTGGTGGGAGATTTGGGGAAGTTATGAAGGAGAGGAGGAAGGGGTTGTTGTTGGAGAATGGAGTTATGAAAGAGAGCTAGGGTTTATTTCCTAGAGTTGGCTCCCTTGGCCTTATGTTTTCAAGTTTTCCCAAAATAGCCCTATAAGATTCTATTTGATGTTGAGGCGGCCCTATCACCCCTCCGGCCACTAAATTTGGTGTGTAGGTGCCTCATGGCCCGATGAGGGGCCATACAAAGTTTGAGATCAAACGGATTAACAGAGATGGGGTTTCGAGCATAGGGTTTCTTTCTTTAAATGGCCCAGCGGGGCCATTTCTGATTGATGGGGCATTTCTGGTGGCCCTCTGGCCATGAAACTTATACGACGGATGTTCCACGGCCCGATGAAGGGCCATGCAAAAATTGGAGGTGATCGGATATGGGGTTTGGCCGTACGGGCCCGATTTGCGATCAACGGTCACCGTGCCACGATCGGGCCCCAGATTTGGTGGACGGGTATAGAAAAATATATTAAACCGTCACAGCAAATTTGGAAGAAATCCGACGGCTGGAACGCCTGGTATCCCGATTTCATTTGTAAGTGCCAGATTCCAATCTGGCATTGGTGGGGCGCATTGGGCAAGCGCCAGATGGTATTTTTGGGGGTCCACTGGGTCCGTAGTCCGCAATGGACCACAAGCCCAGTGAGATCTATGATTTTCTAAAATTTTAGATTTTTCTGACCTTCCTCGGTCGCTGGGCGGCCCACACGGGCTGTTGTTAAATATAAACAGCCAACGGGCTTGGCGGGCCACACCAGGTCCTATCATGACCAGACTGGTCCACCCCAGTATATACTAACATTGAGTGCTAATGGTCATTAAGTGATTTTATAAGTTAATTAAAAGAAATTTTTAAGGATTTTTTGGAAATCCAAAATAGTGAAAATCCAGGATGTTACAATCACCGTCTCTCTCTCTCTCTCTCTCTCTCTCTCTCTCTCTCTTTGATGGTGATGATGATGAAGGGTGAGTAGTGAGGCCCACCATGAATCATGTATTTCATGTGGGACCCACCTTAATGTGTGAGCCACGTCCATGTGGGACCCACCACAATGTTGTGTATCCATGCCGTCCAGCGTCCTGGACACTGGACAGTGGCTAACATGGAATGCATGTATTAACATGGGCGTGTATTAACAGCTAACAAAAAATGGGTTCCTTTTTAAAGTTGGGGTGGACTGCCCATATAGGCCCCACCTTGATGCATGTACTTAATCCAAGCCGTCTATCCCGTCTCCCAGATCATTTTAGGCGTTGAATTGAAAAATGAGGTTGATCTGTCTTCTTGACGGGCCATAGTTTGGGTAATAGAATTTTCACCATTGAAATACCGCCTAATGTTTCGGTACGCTAAAACCCATCCAATATTGGGCTCGATCTATTTGTATTGAGCCATAAAATCCAATGGCTAGGTTGGATTTGTCTGAGGTGGGCCCCACCTACCAAAAACCATTAGATTTTGGTTTTCAGAAAAAAAAAAACAGCAGCAGACAGAAGATGCAGGCAGCGCCTACGGCTGCGTCGGTGGGTGGACGCACGGGCTGGGCCTCACGGCCACAGCTATGGGCCCCCACCGTGATGCGTTTCGAACATCAACGCCGTGCATTGGGTGGGCCCTTAGGGCAGTGGCCCCCTGCCAAAAATCAGCCGTATACGGAACTCGGGTGGGCCATACCATCTAAAATCATGTGAGGACATGCCTAAAACATATAAAATCACTTGGTGGGGCCTACCTGAAATTTGGATGCGGCTGAAACTTGGTCTGAACCCTCAGCCAAGTGGGACACACATAATGAGTGGATTGGATTTGTGACCCACCTTACGGTGCACCCTTGACCGTGATCCTATGAACGGTTGGGTGGAAAAATAAACATCACCGTGGGCCACTGGTCCACGTGATCTCATGAACCGGTTGGATGGCAAGTGAACATTACGGTGGGCTCCCTGGTCCACGTGACCCTATCAACAGGTTGTATGGAAAATAAACATTCCAGTGGCCCCCCCTAACCGTGTGACCTTGTGAACAGGTTGGATGTAAAATAAATATTACGGTGGGCCCCAGTCCCACCTCTGGTCCGTGTGACCTCACCAATAGGTTGGATGTCAAACAAACATTTTGGTGGGCCCCAGGTCTGACTGACCTTATGAACAGTTTGGATGTAAAATAAATATTATGGTGGGCCCCTATGACCTTATCAACGGGTTGGATGGAAAATAAACATTATGGTGGGCCCCGCATGGGATCCACTGATGTATGTTTTACAATCCGCACCTTCCATTAGTGTGGGCCCCACTATGAGGCATGTACTTTATCTATGACGTCCATCCTTGGCAGGCCTTAGAAAATTTAATGGTGGAAGTTATTACCACTACTTATATTGGGTATGGCCTACTTTGATATATATGAGGCCCATGTGACTAGGCCCATCTTGATGTAATTGTGGCCGTTGTTGAGGCCTACCTTGATATATATGAAACTCATGTTATGAGGCCCATTATGATGTATTCAAGGCCCATGGGTTGAGGCCCAATAAGGCGTACATAAGGCCCATTGTAGTGTGATTTCACCATGGTATATGTGTTGATCTTTATAGCGTGCTATACCTTGGGAGCAATGTTGGTTTGATGTCCACAATATAAGGATAATGTTGGTTAAATGTCCGCATTGTCACTCTCCCTAAGGCCCACTAAAAGGCTCATAATTGTAGTGAGTAGGCCGTCTAGGCCCATGTCCGTTATGCACAAGCCCATCACCCTATGACATGTTTAGTATAGATCAATGATTCATGATTATACACATCATATGTATGTCTGATATGACGAGTGACTAATCATTGCATATGCCTTCAGGCGGATTGTTTATGGGCTCCCTGAAAGGCGGAGTTGCCCTACATGAGCGCGTGATGCGTGCAGGATTGTTGCATGTTTGGTAGGGTGATTCATGTACTTGCATTTGTGTGATCATGATTATTGTATACCTTAGCGACGTCAGGGCCATAGCTTCCACGAACACATTGTAGGTGGCTAGATTGAATATCGAAAATGTTTGGTTCTAGCATACGGGCGTCATAGATGTCCCTGTGTGAAAATTTCTAAACCCGATGGTACCAGAGGATGACTCCAACGTCGAGATCGAGTGGATGCACGAGCGCGCGAGGGCCATATACCAGTAGGCCGCGTCTCCCACTGTGTCGTGGTCGGTTGGAAAGGGGTGTGACCTTACCCGCTTGAGTGAGGGTCAATTTCTAGGTTGAGTTTGACCAGCTTGCTGAATCGGTCCTCTATCGACGAGCCGGGCCTAATATTGGCAGGCGGATAGTGAGGTCTCTTCCACTCTCCCAGTTGTGCATTCGGATAGGGGCAACAAGCTGGCGTAGAGTGTACTAGACCCCTATGATTATCCAGAATGAGAACTGTACTGACATGGTTAAGCTGCATCTCACATCGTATGGTCTTGATATGGCCGATAACATTCATATCTTGCACCGCATAGCCTTGGTACGGCTGATTGCATTCATGTACTCATCAGCATGTTTCCGTATTACTCTGACCTTACATTCTCAGCACGATCGTATTGCGCACACACTTACACCACCCTCTAAGCTTTCTATAAGCTTATGCACGATTGATGCATACAAGTGATGCCAAGATGCAATTGTAGCATAGCAACAACAGGAGTGTGCGGTCAAGCTTTTGGATTTTTAGTTATTTGCATTATCTTGTATTTCCCTTCAAATGCATTGTACTTAAAGTTTTTGATCATAGTGGATTTTGTGATGGTGTTCTTATGGTTATTATTCGTGGGTTATGCTTATGGTTACGCTCATTACGAATCAAATCATGTTTAAAATCCTCGTAGCATCCCAGAATCGGAACCTGGTGTATGGGCGCCGGGAGCCGAGAATGGGGTACTACGGAGGCTGTTAGCGCCGGATTTGGCGATCGAAAATTTTGTGAGCCCGGTTTCTGAGTTCAGGGCGTAATAGAAGTTGGTATTAGAGCATAACTTAGGAATAAGCGAGAACAGCATCACATGTTTGCTATGAGTTAGGACGATTAGGTTCCGAGTGCGTAACCTTTCGACTGAGTTCCCTAATGTGTGATTCTCAAGATTGATTGACGTCCTTATTCTTCCTATAGGACATGCTGCGCTGGCGAGTGACCCGTTCGACTCCCGCTCCACCACCTGAGGCTCCAACTTTACCACCTGCGCCTCCCGTTCCACCACCAGAGATCCTTGCTCCCCTGCCTGAGGATGACGTTCCTCCACCTGATGCCGGTGCTAATCCGACCTTGCCTGTGAGTACCTCGCAGTTACAACAGATGGTGCAGGCTGTGACTGTTGCGCTTAAGGGGCAGGGCAGACACCCAGTTGTTTCTCCAGCTCCGGCAGAGCAGGAGTGTACGAGTGCCCTTCTTCGAGAGTTCAGACAGCTTGATCCTCTACGTTTTTAGGGTGAGCCAGATCCGACTGCAACTGAGAGATGACGCTCTGATATGGAGTAGATCTTCGATACTATGGTATGTACGACCCAGCAGCGAGTCCGGTTGGCTGTATTCCATCTCCAGGGTGAGGTAGAGCATTGGTGGACCTCCGTTACCCACGTCGTAAGACCTGATCATGTCTGGACATGGGAGGACTTTATTGACCGATTCGAGGAGCAGTACTTCCCCGACCATATCCGTCGTCAGAGAGCGTTAGAGTTCGAAACTTTAGTGCAGGAGAACATGACCGTGGCGTAGTACATGGCCCGTTTCGTGGCACTATCGAGGTTTACGCCATATATGGCTGATGATGAGGGGTGAAAGGCGCCCATTTCGAGAACGGCTTACGTTCTGGTCTTCAAGGTCATGTCATTAGGCATGAGCTCCCGACTTTCCAGGCAGTAGTGCGGAGGACTCAGATTTATGAGGCTGAGTGGGCTGGCACGCAGGCCTACCGAGATCAGAGGAGGGGTCAGAAGAGGCAGGCCCCCTCCAGTAGTTCCCAACATCATCGACGACCTCAGAGATACATGAGTCACCCATCTGCCAGAGCACCAACAGCACCATCGGCACCCCCAGCAGCACCACCTCAGAGACAGCCTCCTAACACTTGCTATGGATGCATTGCGATAGGACACCGTAGGTGGGAGTATCCCCGACCTCGGCAACAGCAGCCAAGAGAACCACAGCAGCCTCCATAGCAGCAGCCGAGAGTACCGCAGCAGCCTCCGCAGCAGCCTCCGCAGCAGCAGTGACAACAGATTCTACCACCGAGGCCCCCTCAGCAGCAGCACCAGCCTCCGAGGCCACAACAGCAGAGACAACAGTTTCGAGCGCCTCGGCGACATCAGCAGCAGCAACATCCTCGGAGGGGACAGGCGCCTCTCCAACCAGCTCAGGCTAGATTCTACGCGGCTCAACAGGACCTGCAGACTTCCGGAGGAGTCGTTGAGGGTATACTTATTGTCTCTTCATGCATCGCCCGAGTATTATTTGATTCCGGTGCTTCGCACTCATTTATGTCTGAGAATTTTTGCCGATCGACTGGATTACTGACAGAGTCTGCTAGTGAGGGATTGACCATATGACGACCTTGGGGAAGACCACAGTATTGGGCTGTTTCTGTTCGTCTTGTCCCGTTTTGATCGGTGATATTTTTTTGTCCGCTGACCTATTTGTGCTGTCGATGACAGACTTTGACGTTATCTTGGGCATGGATTGGCTTGCCGAGTACCACGCTATTTTGGACTGTTCCGCGAGGACAGTCATGTTCTGCATACCCGGCTTGCCACAGTTTCAGTTCGTTGCAGAGCCCCAAGGAGAGCCATTGTCTCGTTTGATGTCCTGTGCAGTCGAGGAGCCTGTTGCCTTGTGTATCGATCGGTTGTCGGTGGTCTGTGACTTCCCCGACGTATTCCAAGAGATTTCGGGATTGTCGTCGCACCGTCATATTGAGTTCCAATCGACCTTGTGCCTGGTACCGTGCCTATCTCGAAGGCCCCGTACTATATGACACAGATTGAATTGTGAGAGTTGCAGCGTCAGTTTGACAAGTTGCGTGAGTTGGGATTTATTCGTCCGAGCAGTTCACCTTGGGGAGTGTCGGTACTCTTCGTCAGGAAGAAGGATGACTCGTTGAGGCTCTACATGGATTACCGCGAGCTCAACCAAGTCACGATTAAGAACAAGTACCCACTCCCGAGGATAGACGATTTATTTGATCAGCTGCAGGGTGCACAGTTCTTCTCGAAGATTGACCTGCGTTTCGGTTACCATCAGATTCGTGTCCGAGAGGAGGACATCTCGAAGACGGCTTTCCGGACGCATTACGGTCATTTTGAGTTTCAGGTCATGTCTTTTGGACTGACCAATGCACCCGCAGTCTTCATGTAGTTGATCAACGGGGTCTTCCATCCATATCTTGATTAGTTTATTGTGGTCTTCATCGACGACATTCTGATATATTTTAGGACCCGTGAGGATCATATGCAGCACCTGGAGATCACTTTGCAGACCCTCCGTGCCCACCGGCTGTATGTGAAGCTGGAGAAGTGTGAGTTCTGATAGGAGGAGGTGAGATTCCTCGGTCACGTGGTGACGAGGGAGGGTGTCACAGTGGACCCCTTAAAGGTTGAAGCAGTACGCCAGTGGGACCAGACCATGACTGCGTCCAAGATCCATAGTTTCCTTGGTTTAGCTGGATACTATCGGCGTTTCATTGAGGGATTCTCCCGTATTGCGGCCCCGATGACCAGGTTGACTGGGAAGAGCGCAGGTTTTGTTTGGACTGATGCATGTAAGTAGGCATTCGTGGAGTTGAAGGACCGTCTGACGTCCGCTGCTGTCCTCACTCTTCCTTCTGGGAGTGATGGATTTGTTGTATTTACCGATGCCTCACGTATTGGTTTAGGTTCTGTCCTGATATAGCACGACAGGCCTATAGCCTTCGCGTCTCGTCAGCTCAAGGTCCATGAGCTGAACTACCCCACGCATGATTTGGATCTGGCAGTGGTTGTCTTCATACTGAAGGTATGGATGCACTATCTCTATAAGGTTAGGTTCGAGCTCTTCTCCGACCACAAGAGCTTGAAGTATCTATTCTCTCAGTCTGAGCTGAATATGAGACAGAGACGCTGGATGGAGCTTCTGAAAGACTATAATTTTGACCTCTAGTACCACCTAAGCAAGTCAAATGTGGTGGCGAAGGCCCTCAGCCGTTAGCCACAAGGCCTGGTGGCACATATGATGATTTAAGAGTGGAGGATGCTCGAGGATATAGCAGAGTACGACCTTGATTTTGGTCTGCAGTCTTCTATCGTTCAGCTATCGTGCCTGTCGATTCAACCCTCTCTTGTCGCAAGGGTAATCGAGGCTCAGCAGGTAGACGAGTCGTTACAGGATTACCAAGCAGAGGCAGCATCTGAGAGTCAGACAGATTGACAGATTGGTGTTGATGGTAGACTTCGCTTTAGAGGCTGATTGTGTGTCCCAGATATTCCTGACTTACGCAGAGATCTTATGACCGAGGCATATCGATCGCAGTTTTCTATCCATCCTGGCTCGACGAAGATGTATCATGATATGCGGAGACAGTATTTTTGGGCAGGGATGAAGCGTCAGATCTCCAGTTATGTGGCCGAGTGTGACACATGCCAACGTGTCAAGGCCGATCATCAGAGACCCCCTGATTTATTGCAGCCGTTGAGTGTCCCGACGTGGAAGTGGGAGCACGTATCTACCGATTTTATCATGGGTTTGCCGAGGACTCAGTGCGGTCATGACGCCATCTGGGTTGTCATTGATCGTCTGACGAAGTCGGCACATTTTCTTACGATTTGTGCGACTTGGTCTTTGGACCGACTTGCGAGGTTACTCATCGATGAGATTGTGAGACTGCATGGCGTTCCAGTCTCGATCGTTTCTGACCGAGACCCGAGGTTCACGTTTCAGTTCTGGAGGAGCTTTCAGAAAGCGATGGGATTTATTTTGCAGCTCAGCACTGCATACCATTCGCAGACCGATGGCCAGACCGAGAGGGTCAATCAGATCCTTGTGGACATGCTTCGGGCCTGCGTGATTGACTTCGGGGGTAGCTGGGATGAGCATCTGCAATTGGCTGAGTTCGCATACAATAACAACTATCAGGCGACTATTGACATGACTCCTTTTGAGGCATTGTATGACAGATCGTGCAGATCTCCGAGTTGTTGGACCGAGGTTGGAGAGCGGCATCTCCTAAGTCCCGAGCTTGTGCAGGAGACGTCAGAGGCTATCAATATCATTAGGCAGAGGATGTACACAGCTCAGAGGGGGCAGAAGAGTTTTGTTATCGCCGACGTCGTCCCTTGGAGTTTAATGTAGTGGACCATGTGTATCTCAAGGTCTCGCCCATGAAGCGCGTGGTTCGATTTGGATCGAAGGGCAAACTTGCCCCGAGATTCATAGGACCTTTCGAGATCACTGAGCGCATTGGCGCCGTGGCCTATCGGCTTGCCTTACCATCTCAGTTGTCTGGCGTCCACAATATTTTTCACGTCTCTATGTTGAGGAAGTGTGGGTTAGACGTAGTTCCTGTTATTGATTAACAGCCGTTGGAGGTTCGTGAGGACGCTTCTTACATTGAGTAGCTAGTTCATATCCTGAATCGGAAGGAGCAGGTCCTCCGGACCAAGGTTATACCCTTGGTGAAAGTTTAGTGGGGTCACCATTATGTTGATGAGGCATCTTCGGAGCGCGTGGCGAAGATTCCAGAGCATTATCCCCATCTCTTTGATAATTGATCATATATTGTATCTTGTATACTGTTTCCAATTTTATATGATGATGTCTTGTTTCCTCTTCTATTATGAGTTATGTTTTCTTGCAATGATCATGCAAATTTTAAGGATGAAATTTTTATTTGGAGGGGAGAGCTGTAAGACCTGTACCCTAGTCCGTACGATTCCATATACTTCCGCGGTCCTTTCGGTCGAATTCCGACAATTCTCGACTCGTATCTGACATTTGCGCATGATCCTAAGCCGAGTCCCGCATACCGAAGTCGTCTCGAACCAAAACCTGTACCTTGGCGACCGTGCTGTCGCCACGGTTCCAACGCCGCGACCCGCCTACCGGCTCGATACCCAGGTTAGAAGATGTCGGCCAACGATCATTTTGAAGAAAACGCCGAGCGTGCGAATTCTGAGAGAATCTCTACAACATGTCTCATCAATCAATCAATCAATCCCATCAATCAAGTTCACATCACACATCAATTCAAGTACAACAACCCATACCCTACCCTTACATCTCTCTTACACAAGTTACCCAAAGTCAACTCTCCCTCTCTCTCCATCCATCCTTCTTACAACACCATCACCCATCACCCATCACTCCATCATCTTTTCACCCATCACTTCCCTCTCGCTCTCATTCACTCTCTTCACTCCCTAAGCAATAACATCTCACGTCCAAACCCTCACCCTCCCAAATGCCAAGTGTGGCCCACATTCCCTACTCTCTCATCTCCCATCTCAACCGTTGATCCATCATCTACCACCATCAAAAGAGAAGACAAGGAGCTAAGGAGGCTAAGGGAGCAAGGTGAAGGCATAGAGGTGGGTAATCTTTGAGTTTTTATCGTTGATTTCATGATTTGAGGGCCCACTTATTGGTGGGACCCATTTTGCTGTACGTGATGTATCCATGAGGGGCCCATAGTGGCAGGGTCCCTTTATCACCATCTCTCTCTCTCTCTCTCTCTCTCTCTCTCTCTCTCTCTCTCTCTCTCTCTCTTGAATGGTGATGATGATGAAGGGTGAGTGAGGCCCACCATGAATCATGTATTTCATGTGGGACCACCTTAATGTGTGGGCCACGTCCTTGTGGGACCCACCAAAATGTTGTGTATCCATGCCGTCTAGCGTCCTGGACGCTGGACAGTGGCTAATATGGAGTGCGTGTACTGACATGGGCGTGTACTAACAGCTAACAAAAAAAAATGGGTTCCTTTTTAAAGTTGGGGTGGACCTCCCATATAGGCCCCACCTTGATGCATGTACTTAATCCAAGCTGTCTATCCCGTCTCCCAGATCATTTTAGGCGTTGAGTCGAAAAATGAGGTTGATCCGTGTTCCTGACGGGCCATAGTTTGGGTAATAGAATTTTCACCATTGAAATACCACCTGATGTTTCGGTACGCCAAAACCCATCCAATATTAGGCTCGATCCGTTTGTATTGAGCTATAAAATCCAATGGCTAGGTTGGATTTGTCTGAGGTGGGCCCCACTTACCAAAAACCACCATATTTTGGTTTTCAAAAGAAATAATAATAACAAAACAGCAGCAGCGTTGCTGCTGCTGCTGACAGAAGATGCAGGCAGCGCCTGCGGCTGCATGGGCGGGCGGATGCACTGACTGGGCCTCACGGCCCTAGTTGTGGGCCCTCACCGTGATGTGTTTCGAACATCAACGTCGTGCATTGGGTGGGCCCTTAGGGCAGTGGCCTCCAACCAAAAATCAGCCGTATACGGAATTCAGGTGGGCCATACCATCTATAATCATGTGAGGACATGTCTTAAACATATAAAATCACTTGGTGGGGCCTACCTGAAATTTGGATGCGGCTGAAATTTGGTCTAAACCCTCAGCCTAGTGGGACACACATAATGAGTGGGCTGGATTTGTGAACTACCTTACGGTGGGCCCCTGACAGTGATCCTATGAACGGTTGGGTGGAAAAATAAACATCACCGTGGGCCACTGGTCCACTTGACATCATGAACTGGTTGGATGGCAAGTGAACATTACGGTGGGCCCCCTGGTCCACGTGAACCTATCAACAGGTTGTATAGAAAATAAACATTCCAGTGCCCCCCCCCCTGACTGTGTGACCTTGTGAACAGGTTGGATGTAAAATAAATATTATGGTGGGCCCCAGTCCCACCTCTGGTCCGTGTGACCTCACCAATAGGTTGGATGTCAAACAAACATTTCGGTGGGCCTCAGGCCCACCCCAGGTCTGACTGACCTTATGAACAGTTTGGATGTAAAATAAATATTATGGTGGGCCCCTATGACCTTGTCAATGGGCTGGATGGAAAATAAACATTATGGTGGGCCTCGTATGGGATCCCTGATGTATGTTTTGCAATCCACACCTTCCATTAGTGTGGGCCCCATTATGAGGCATGTACTTTATCTATGACCTCCATCCTTGGCAAGCCTTGGAAATTTTAATGGTGGAAGCTATTACCACCACTTATATTGGGTATGGCCTACTTTGATATATATGAGGCCCATGTCACTAAGCCCATCTTGATGTAATTGTGGCCGTTGTTGAGGCCTACCTTGATATATACAAAACCCATGTTATGAGGCCCATTATGATGTATTCAAGACCCATGGGTCGAGGCCCAATAAGGCGTACATAAGGCCCATTGTAGTGTGATTCCACCATGGTATATGTGTTGATCTTTATAGCAGCCTATACCTTGGGAGCAATGTTAGTTTAACGTCCACATTGTAAGGATAATGTTGGTTAAATGTCCGCATTGTCACTCTCCCTAAGGCCCACTATAGGCCCATAATTGTAGTGAGTAGGCCGTCTAGGCCCATGTCCGTTATGCACAAGCCCATCACCCTATGATATATATGTTTAGTATAGATCCATGATTCATGATCATACGCATCATATGTATGTCGGATATGACGAGTGACTGATCATACCATATGCCTTTAGGCAGATTATTTATGGGCTCCCTGATAGGCGGAGTTGCCTTGCATGAACACGTGACGCGTGCAGGATTGTTGCATGTTTGGTAGGGTGATTCATGCACTTGCATTTGTGTGATCATGATTATTGTATGCCCTAGCAACATCAGGGTCATAGCCACCACAGACACATCGTGGGTGGCTGGATTGAATACTGAAAATGTTTGGTTGTAGCATACGGGCGCCATAGATGTCCCTGGGTTAAAATCCCTAAACCCGGTGGTACCAGAGGATGACTCCAACGTCGGACCGAGTGGATACACGAGCGCACGAGGGCCGTATACCAGTAGGTCACGTCTCCCACTGTGTCGTGGTCGGTTGGAAAGGGGTGTGACCTTACCCGCCTGAGTGAGGGGGCAATTTCTAGGTTGAGTTTGACCAGCTTGCGGAATCAGTCCGCTATCGACGAGCCGGGCCCGATATTGGCAGGCGGATAGTGAGGTCTCTTCCACTCTTCCAATTGTGTGTTCGGATAGGGGCGGCAAGCTGGCGTAGAGTGTACCAAACCCCGGTGATTATCCAGAATGAGAACTGTACTAACATGGTTAAGCTGCATCTCGCATCGTATGGTCTTAACATGGCCAATAACATTCATATCTTGCACCGCATAGCCTTGGTACGGCTGATTGCATTCATGTACTCATCAGCATGTTTCCGCATTACTCTGACCTTACATTCTCAGCACGATCGTGTTGCGCACACACTTACACCACCCTCTAAGCTTTCTATAAGCTTATGCATGATTGATGCGTGCAGGTGACGCTGGGATAAAACCGTAGCATAGCAGCAGCAGGAGTGTGCGGTCGAGCTTTTGGAGTTTTTGTTATTTGCATTATCTTGTATTTTCCTAAAGACGAATTATACTTAAAGTTTTTTTATCATAGTGGATTTTGTGATGGTGTTCTTGTGGTTATTGTTCGTGGGTTATGCTTATGGTTATGCTCATTACGAATCAAATCGTGTTTAAAATCCTCCTTGTAGCATCTCAGAATCAAAACTTGGTGTATGGGTGCCGGGAGCTGAGAATGGGTTACTACGAAGGCTGTCGGCGCCAGATTCGGCGATCGGAAATTTTGTGAACCCGATTTCCGAGTTCAGGGCGTGACACTTACTATTTTTGGCCGAAAACAATGCGCATTAGTAGGAATCACGACCATCTATAAATAGTAAGTTTACTGTTTATAGTAAGTCACGATTTCTAAGAGTTTTAGTCATAGTTTAATTCTGAAATTCTTCCTAGGGTTTAAGTTATTGTTTAAGAGGTTGTAAGCTAGTTTTTTCATCATCAATCAATTTATTATGAATTTTGTCGAATTATTCTATTTTCTTATTTTTCCTTGCGGATTTGAGGCATCTCTGTGAGGAGTATAGAGAAGTTCCGTGGATTCGGAATAGTTATCCCCCCTGAGGAAGACGGTGCTCGACCTCATGTCCTTCCTTGTGTCACATCCGAAGGAGATTTATATTTAATTTTTCTTTGGCGTTACACATTCTGTCATTATTACGATGGTACAACTCCTATCAAGCCCTGTAGGGAGATGAACTGTTGCATGCCACATGGCCACGGTAAACATGCCCATTGAATATGGGACATGCCTGACACAACTATAAAAGACTCGTTGGATGAGTGTATCGCATCTCACCACAGGATATGATCAAATCCAACCTAGTCTGATAAGCCCCTTTAAATAACGTAGATTTCTAACCCGCCATCTCTCTCTCTCTCTCTCCTCTCCTCTCTCTCTCTCTCTCTCTCGTGAGGAACCTCTGCCTCCTAGAGGCAGGAACACCCTCCCTCCAGCGTTTTCATTGGTCAACGTCACTATAAGTGCCACATCATCAGATTTTTTAAATATATTAAAAAATTACATTTAATAAGAAGCATAATGGAGACGTTAAACAGAAGCGGTTTGCGTGCTGAGTAAATCAGTATGGTAAGCGTACTGAGCAAAGTTTGTGGAGCCCACCGTAATTCGTGCATTATATCAACTCCATCTGTCTCTTTTATCATCTAATTTTAGGGTTTTACAACAAAAATTAATCATATCCAAAGATCAAGTGGACCACACCACCTGAAACAGTGTGAATTGAATTCTACCGTTGAAAAGTTGTTGGGGGCCCACAAAAGTTTTATATCAAGATGATATTTGTTTTTTTCCATTCATCCATGTCTTTGTGATCTTATGAACAATTTGGATGAAAAATAAACATTATTGGGGGCTTAAAAACATTTCAATGGTGAAAATCAATACTTCCAATGTTTCCTTTGGTATGGTCTACTTGAGCTTCTGATATACTTTAGTTTTGGGCTCAACCCCTAAAATGATCTGAAAAAACGGATGGACGGCGTGGATAAACCACATGAATTCACAGTGGGCTCAACAGAGTTTACTTAATACAATAAGACTCGGTACACGATCCGATTTCACGTGTCTAACGGGGACACAAATTTCCTGCCAAAGCAAGATCCTGCATAAGGATTCCGGATGGGCCCAGTGCGACGTTTGTGATAAATCCAATCCCTTCATCCATTTTTAGATATCATTTTAGGACATAATACCAAAACTAAGGTGTATACAAAACTCAAATGGGCCACACGAGAGGAAACAATGGGGATTTAGTGTCCACCATTGAAATATTTATATGGCCACAAAAGTTTTGCATCGGTCTAATATTGTGGTGTTTTCACTTCATCCTAGTAAAAATGACCTTATAAACAGTTTGGATGACAAATAAACATTAAGATGTCTAGGAAGGTTTCAACCATAGGAATTTCTTTCTCCACAGTTTCATCTTGTATGGCCCAGTTGAGTTTTTGATCATCCTAATTTTTGGTTACATGTCTTAAAATGAGCTCTAAAAATGGATGAATGTATTGGAATTCTTATAAACATCATGGTGGACCCCACCATACATCCCAGTGTTGGAACTTCATGCAAAAGGCTTTCCCCGGTGAATCCGCGTCCATGGTTTCCATTGGAAACGGACTGGCTACTCCCCTACCACTCGGTGCTATGTGGGCCCACCATGATGTATGTGTTTCATCTATGCCGTCCATTTATTTTTCTAGATCATTTTATGGTCTAAGACAAAAAATGAGGTATAACCAAATCTCAAGCGGACCACATTACATGAAACAATGTTGAATGAACGTTGACCATTAAAAACTTTTTGGGGGCCATAAAAGTTTTAGATCAAGCTGATCTTTGTTTTTACCCTTCATATGGGTCTTTATAACCAAACCAATAGATTGGATGTCAAATAAACAGTAAGGTAGGCCTTAGGAGGACTTTAATGATGGATATCCAATCACCATTGTTTTCCTATGGTGTGGTCCATATGAGATTTATATCCCTCTCATTTTTGGGATCAACCCCTAAAATTATATGTAAAAATAGATTAACGGAATGGATGAAACACATACATCATGGTGGGGCCCACAGAGTATCGACTACCACCACCACCGGGCTGGTGGTGGGGGAGTAACCAATCCGCTTTCATTTCTATTTGGGATTCAGTGCCACATTGAGCAGTGAGATTCGCTACTAAAGTGATGTCACCTATTTATATGGGTCCCACTATGATGTATGTTTTGAATCCACACTGTCCATCCATTTGGAGAGATCATTTTAGGGCATGAGCCAAGGAATGAATCAGATCCAAAACTCAAGTGGACCCCACTACAGAAAATTGTGGAGAGAGTCACGCCCACCATTTATTACGACTGAATCCAATCCAAACCTCATCACTTTGTCTACTGAACCCCATCAATTTGTATTGCAACCCCATCACTTTATCTACCGAACCCTGTCACTTTGTACTGCAACCTCGTCACTTTGGCTAGTGAACCCCGTCACTTTGTACTGCAATCTCGTCACTTTGTCTACTGAACTCCGTCACTTTGTACTACAACATCATCACTTTATCTACTGTACCTTGTCAGTTTGTGCTGCAACCCCGTCACTTTGTCTACTGTACCCCGTCACTTTGTGTTGCAACCTCGTCACTTTGTCTACTGTACCCTGTCACTTTGTACTGCAACCTCGTCACTTTGTCTACTGAACCCCGTCACTTTGTACTGCAACCTCGTCACTTTGTACTGCAACCTCGTCACTTTGTCTACTGAACCCCATCACTTTGTCCTGAACCCCGTCACTTTGTACTGAACCTCGTCTACTTTGTCCAATAATCACGTCACTTTGTCTAGTAGAACCTTGTCACTTTGTATAGCACCTCTTTCACTTTATTTAGTGAAATCTCGTCACTTTGTTTAGCAACCTCTGACAGGATTCATTGGACAAAGTAACGAGGTTATTAGACGAAGTGACAGAGTTATATTAAACAAAGTGATGAGGTTGCCCGACAAAGCAACATGATTCCACTAAACAAAGTAATAAGGTTAAACGAGACAAAGAAAATAGGGTTCCATTAGATAAAATTATAGATTCTCAGAAAAAGTGATGGACGTTGCTAGACAAAGTTATCAGGTTCCACTAAACGAAGTGACGAGACTGGAAGATAAAGTGATTGGGTTTTACTATATATACAAAGTTGTGAGGTTCCTGGACGAAGTGACAAGGCTATTGGACGAAGTGACAAGGTTCACTAGACAAAGTGATTGGGTTACTGGACAAAGTGATGGAGTTTTACTAAACAAAGAGACTATGTAGTAAGACAAAGTGACAAAGGTCTAATATATCAACTGACGAAGTTCTACTAGACTGAGAGTGACGAGGTTGCTAGACAAAGTGACGGGATTTCACTAAATAAAGTGAAAGAGGTGCTAGATAAAGTGACAAGTTTCTACTAGACAAAGTGATGTGATTATTGGACAAAATAAACGGGGTTTAGTACAAAGTGACAGGGTTCAGTACAAAGTGACGGGGTTCAGTAGACAAAGTGACGAAGTTGCAATAGAAAGCGACGGGGTTCAGTAGACAAAGTGATGGGATTGCAGTACGAAGCGATGGAGTTCAGTAGACAAAGTGACGGGGTTGCAGTACAAAGTGACGGGGTTCACTAGACAAAGTGACGAGGTTGCAACACAAAGTGACGGGGTATAGTAGACAAAGTGACGAGGTTGTAGCACAAAGTGACGGGGTACAGTAAACAAAGTGATGATGTTGCAGTACAAAGTGACAGGGTTCAGTAGACAAAGTGACGAGGTTGCAGTACAAAGTGACGGGGTTCAGTAGACAAAGTGACGGGGTTCACTAGACAAAGTGATAAAGTTGCAGTACAAAGTGACAGGGTTCAGTAGAAAAAGTGATGGGGTTGCAGTACAAAGTGACGGGGTTCAGTAGACAAAGTGACGAGGTTTGGATTGGATTCAGTGGTAATAAATGGTGGGCATGACGTGGTGGGGTCCACTCGAGTTTTGGATCTGATTCATTCTTTGGCTCATGCCCTAAAATGATCTCTCCAAATGGATGAACGATGTGGATACAAAACATACATCATAGTGAGACCCATATAAATAGGTGACATCACTTCAGTAGCGAGTCTCAATGCTCAATGTGGCACTGAATCCCAAATGGAAATGAAAGCGGATTGGCTACTCCCCCCCCCCCCCCCCAGCCCGGTGGTGGTAGTGGTCGGTACTTTGTGGGCCCCACCATGAAGTATGTGTTTCATCCATTCCGTTAATCTATTTTTACATATAATTTCAGGGGTTGATCCCAAAAATGAGAGGGATATAAATCTCATATGGACCACACCACGGGAACACAATGGTGATTGGATATCCATCATTAAAGTCCTCCTAAGGCCCACCGTATTGTTTATTTGACATCCAATCTGTTGGTTTGCTCATAAAGACCCAGATGAAGGGAAAAAATAAAGATCAGCTTGATCCAAAACTTTTATGGCCCCTAAAAAGTTTTTAATGGTCAACATTCATTCAACACTGTTTCATGTAATGTGGTCCACTTAAGATTGGGTTATACCTCATTTTGGTCTCAGACCATAAAATAATTAAGAAAAATAAATGGACGGCATGGATGAAACACATACATCATAGTGGGCCCACATAGCACCGAGTGGCAGGGGAGTAGCTAGTCCGTTTCCAATGGAAGCCGTGGATGCAGATTCACCGGGGAAAGCCTTTTGCATGAAGTTCCAACGTTGGGATGTATGGTGGGGTCCACCATGATGTTTATAAGAATTACAATCCGTTCATCCATTTTTATAGCTCATTTTAAGACATGTAACCAAAAATTAGGATAATCAAAAACTCAACTGGGCCATACAAGATGAAACACTGGAGAAAGAAATTCCTACGGTTGAAACCTTCCTAGGCATCTTGATGTTTATATGCCATCCAAATTGTTTATAAGGTCTTTTTCATTAGGATGAAGTGAAAACACAAAAATATTAGACCGATGCAGAACTTTTGTGGCCATATAAATATTTTAACGGTGGACACTAAATCCCCACTGTTTCCTCTCATGTGGTCCATTTGAGTTTTGTATACACCTTAGTTTTGGTATTATGTCCTAAAACGATTTCTAAATATCGATGAACGGGTTGGATTTATTACAAACATCGCAGTGGGCCTATCCGAAATCCTTGCATAGGATCTTGCTTTGGCAGGAAATCCGCTTCCCCATTAGACACGTGAAATCGGATTGCGTACTGAGTCTTATTGTACTGAGTAAACTTTATTGGGCCCACTGTGAATTCATGTGGTTTATCCACGCCGTCCATCCATTTTTTCAGATCATTTTAGGGGTTGAGCCCAAAACTGAAGTATATCAGAAGATCAAGTAGACTATATTAAAGGAAACAGTGGAAGTATTGATTTTCACCATTGAAATGTTTCTAAGCCTCCAATGATGTTTATTTTTCATCCAAATTGTTCATAAGATCACAAAGACATGGATGAATGGAAAAAACAAATATCATCATGATATAAAACTTCTGTGGGCCCCAACAACTTTTCTCCGGTAGAATTCAATTCACACTGTTTCAGGCGGTGTGGTCCACTTGATCTTTGGATATGATTAATTTTTGTTGTAAACCCCTAAAATTAAATGATAAAAGAGATGGATGACGTTGATACAATGCACGAATGACATTGGGCTCCACAGACTTTACTCAGTAAGCTTACCATACCGATCATGTACTCAGCCCGCAAACCACTTCGGTTTAACATCTCCGTTATGATTCTTATTAAATGTAATTTTTTAATATATTTAAAAAATTTATGACACGGCACTTATAGTAACGTTGACCAATGAAAACGCTGGAGGCAGGGAGTTCCTGCATCCGGGAGCAGAGGATCTGTACTCTTCTCTCTCTTATTTCTCCTCGTCTCTGTTTTTTTACCGCTCGCATTTGAGGTGCAGAGCGGATTCAGCTGGGTGAAATCAGCACGCTTAAAATATGGGAGCTTTGCGAGAATACATCCCGTATTCATTGCGGTAGTATATATCTCGTCATTATAATTTATATCTGGGGTTTTTTTTTTTTTTTAATAATCCAAACTGTTTATATGATGGGCTCGACTTTGGATGGGGTGTAGAACAAATAAAAGTTAATTTTCAACCCGATTTATCAGAGGCATATTTTCCTTTAAATATGGACGGTCAACCTCTCCTTTGATTAATCAAATGGTTACAAGTTTAAAGCTGAAGTTTTTTTTATTTTATTTTTCCTTTTTTTATGGGGTGTGGCCGATCATATAAATGGTTTGTATCATTTCGAAAAGAACCGAGATCCATCTTCTAAGGTATGGTCGCATACAATTGCAGTACGTCAAGATGTCTGCCAGAAAACCTCATTCTTTTATTATTTTATTTTTCTGCCTTGACTTTTCGTATCATCTACGAAAATAACCTGTTGAGTTTGGTATCGTTTCATGGAAAGAGTCCTTATGTGAGTTCAGCACTTTTTTAAATGGTAGTGACCCTTCAAAACCGTACACGGTGAAAAAAGAAAAAGTATTTTTGTGGACGTTCAAAAAGTCATTCTCACTGGGATGAACTAAAAACACAAAGATAAACATGACTCAAAACCTCAATGGCGTCATGAATATTTTAACTGGGGACGTTCAATTCTTACGTTTTTGCTCCACTTGAGCATTCGGTTCGGTTCAATCTTTTCCCTAATATCTTAAAATAAACTCACACAAAGGATAAATTTATCATAAACATAACAGTGGACCCACCTGGGTTCCAGCGCAGGAACTTCCGCGGACGGCTTTCGCAGGAAATCCGCATCGCGTTTTCATCTCTATCTCTTGCATTATACGGGGCAGACGCGGATTGCGTCCTACCCCCGCCCGGACGGTAATCTATCCGAGCTCTGTGGAGCCCACCGTGATGTAACTGTTTTATCCTGCCGTCCAGCGACTTTTTCAAAAAATTTTAACATGTGAATCAAAAAATGAGGCAGGTCCAAGGCTTGAGTGGACCATAAAGTGGGGATTGAACGTCCACCATTAAAAGCTTCTTGGGAGCCAGAGAAGTTTCGGATCAAGCTGATATTGGTGTTTTCACTTTATCCACGTCTACGTGACCTTATGAATAGGTTTTGTAGTAAAAAAAACATCACGTGAGCCCTTAGAAAGGTTTCAACGGTGGGTGTCATATCAGTGCAAGTTCCTTTGGTGTGGTCCACTCAAGCCTTTGATCTGCCTCATTTTTTGGTTCACATGTTAAAATTTTCTGAAAAAATCGTTGGACGGCGGGATAAAACAGTTACATCACGGTGGGCTCCACAGAGCCCTGCCCGGACGGATTACCGTCCGGGCGGGGGTAGGACGCAATCCGCGTCCATACGTGGCAGCATAGGTGGTGTTGCCAACGATGCACAGCTTCAGTGGATTCCCGGAACCACCACAAACCGTGGTGGGTGGATTGTGAGGCCCACACTGACATATGTGCCTTACATCCACACGGTCCATCCGTTTCTACGGATAATTTTGGGTAGGATAAAAAAAAATGAAGCAAATCCAAATCTTAAGTAGACCACAACAGGAAACAGTTGTGATTGAATACCCACCGTTAAAAATTCTTAGGGGTCACCAGAATGCTTATTGTCCATTCAACCGGTTAATAAGGTCACAAAGACAGTTGAAAGGACAACACAAATATCAGCTTCCTAAGAAACTCTCGTGACCTACAACGCATTTTTAATGGTCAATCACCACCGTTTCTTATGGTTTAGTCCACCTGAGATTTATGTCTGCTTCAATTTCGCAATCATTTCAAAATCGAGATTTCATAATGGACAGAGAGCATGGATTTATGTCACGTAGATCAAGGTAGGCCCTACAGGCAGGGATCCAAAAACTTCGTGGAAACGCTGCCGCCAGCGGTTGTGCTGATGTGTTGAAATCTGTGAGGCCCAACGTGGTGTAAGTGTTTTATATCCATACCGTTTATCCATTTTTATCACATATTTGAAGTAATCTGTCACGCTCCAAATTCGAAAATCGGATTCACTGAAATTCCGATCGCCGAATCCAGTGCCGACAGCATCCGTAGTACCTTATTCTCGGCTCCTAGCAGCCATACGCCAGATTCCGATCCTGGGATCCTACAAGGAGGATTTCTCAATGTACATTTAACTCATACTACGCATAACCACAAGATTACCCAATTCACAAAGGCAATATCATCATCACATATCCACTAATATAATCATTTGAGTACAATGCTGAAAGAGAAATACATAGATAAAAAAAAAATAAAAAAAATCAAGCTTCAGAAGACTGCTGCACACATCTAAGCTCAACACTGCTGCAACCTAACATCACCTGCACGCATCTATCGTGCATAAACTTATAGAAAGCTTAGAGGGTGGTGTAAGTGTGTGCACAAGGTAAGTGCCAAGTAAGCAATATCAGAGTAATCAGAGTAAGCAGAAGTACTGACAAGTCAATGAGTCATACAGTATCAGGATAGACAATGCAAATCAACTATGCAAATGAGGAGTTAAAGCGAACAAAATATTAAATGCCGATGATACAAATGCCATAAATCATACAATACCCAAATAAGCGGAAATATACCGATAAATCCATGAGTGTCATCATCCGTACCAAGGCAATGCGATGCAAGGCATGAGTACTAACGACCATGTCAATGCAGAAACATGGCAACCCAAAATGCTAAGTACTACGAATGCAATGTAATATGCGATGTGAATGAAATGACCAAGCTGGAGTGAAGTTGGGATGATGGTACATAGTATCGCAGGCTATGGGGTCCATCATAAAGGACTCCTATCCAAACCAGTCTCATACCTAAATTTGGATAGTCAGACACAATGTGGTAAACTCCTGGTCTCAGGTTAGTCACGCGCCCAACCGAAATCCTGGTCATGCGAAGATACACAATATTTAGTTGCGCACCACCAGCCCGAGTGGATAGTGAATGAAATGAATGCATGAGTATGCAACTCCTACTCAATAAGCCCACATATCAGTATGGTTCCTCTCTGGAAAAATCACCGGAGTCTATTACACTCCAAACCAGATTGTCGCCCCATCGCGCGCAACAAGGTGAGTGGAAGAGACCTCACTATCCGCCTGCCAATATCGGGCCCGGCTCGTGATAGCGGACCCATTCCTCGAGCTGGTCAGACTCAGCCTAGCATTGCCCCCTCCTCTCAGGCAGGTAAGGCCGTACCCCCTTCCAACCGACCACGACACAGTGGGAGATGCGGCCTAACGGTATATGGCCCTCATGCGCTCATGCATCCACTCGGTCTAGACGTTGGAGCAACCTCTGGAACCAAGAGGGTTTAGGGACTTTCACCTAGGGATATCTATATCACCCCATGTAGAACAGATTTTCGGTGTCCCGTCTGGCCATCCACGATATGCCTGTGGAGGCTACGGGCCTGATGTCGCTAGGGCACACAATGCAAGATGCATGAGCCATACAATCCAGTCATACATCAATAATGCGCATACCGTGTGCTCATGTGAGATAACTTCTGCCTATCAAGAAGTCTCATAACAATCTGCCTAATGACATATGCAATGGTCAACCACATCTCATAACAGACATACAGATGATGTGTATGGGCATGTATCATGATGCTATGCAGTCATATACTCATAATCGGTATCAATAACCAGTATCAACAATCGGCCTCGACAATGTGAACATTTAACCAACATTGCTCCCAATGAATGACTCACACAAAGCCAAACATATAATGGGCCCACGGCCTCACACAAAGGCCTAATATACAACACAATGAGCCTTACTTAAAGGTCATATATACACAACGGGTGGGCCCTACTCATGGGCTTTAAATACAAGACATGTGGACCCTACACATGGGTCTCAAATACATCAAATGGGTCATGCATCATGGGTCTAATACATATCACAATGAGCTTTGCCCATAGGCTACGAATACATCACGGTGGGCCCCAACTACGGGTCGCATATACATCATATAGGACGCGACAATCGGCCTCGGCCTCAACAATTGAATTGACACTTGGAATCGGCCTCGATACGTGGCCTCGACAATCGGAATCAGCCTCGATACTTGGTTTCGACAATCGGAATCGACCTATATACTCGGTCTTCGACAGATCAGAATCGGCCTCAATACTTAGCCTCAACAATCAGAATCGGCATATACAATCAGCCTCGACAAATCGAAATCATCGGAATTGGCCTTGATACTCGAAATTGGTCGATAATCGGAATCGGCAAATCGGTCACGTCAATCGGAATCGGCAATCGGTTACGACAATCGCACCGATCGACAATCAGAATCGGCAAATCGGTCACGTCAATCGGAATCGGCAAGTGGTCAAGATAATCAGAATCAGCAAATCGGTCATGACATTAGCACTGATCGATAGTCGGAATCGGCAAATCGATCACGTCAATCGGAATCGGCAATCGGTTAAGGCAATCAGAATCGATCGATAATCAGCATCGGTAAATCAGTCACATTAATCAGAATCGGCAATCGGTCAAGGTAATCAGAATTAGCAAATCAGTCACGACAATCGCACCGATCGATAGTCGGAATCGGTAAATCGGTCACGTTAATCAAAATCGGTAATCGGTCAAGGTAATCAAAATCAGCAAATCGGTCACGACGATCGCACCGATCGATAGTCGGAATCGGTAAATCAGTCAGGTCAATCAAAATCGGCAATCGGTCAAGGCGATCAGAATCGATCGATAATCAGAATCGGCAAATCGGTCACGTCAATCGGAATCGACAATCGGTCACGACAATCGCACTGATCGACAGTCAGAATCGACAAATCGGTCACGTTAATCGAAATCGGTAATCGGTCAAGGTAATCAGAATCAGCAAATCGGTCACGACAATTGCACCGATCGATAGTCGAAATCGGTAAATCAGTCACGTCAATCAAAATTGGCAATCGGTTAAGGCGATCAGAATCGATCGATAATCAGAATCGGCAAATCGGTCACGTCAATCGGAATCGACAATCGGTCATGACAATCGTACTGATTGACAGTTAGAATCGACAAATCGGTCACGTTAATCGAAATCGGTAATCGGTCAAGGTAATCAGAATCAGTAAATCGGTCACGTTAATCGAAATCAATAGTCAACCTAACCAAAAGCCTAAGGGAAGGTTACATGAGGACTTTCAACCGTCATTGCCCATCAATGTGGGCATGTAACCAACATTGTTCCCAAGGAGTGGCCCATATAAAGGAATTCATATACAACGTAGCGGGCCATACATACATCGCATTGGGCCTCAAAAACAGCAAGTAGATTGCGTCACGGGCCGCACCAATGGGCTTCATATATATTAATTGGGCTGCATCAATGGGTTGTACTAATGGGCCTAATACATATCACAATGGGCTTTGCCCATAGGCCACGAATACATCACAACAAGCCTTACCCATGGGCCTCAGATTCAAGCAGGTGGGCCCCATCATATGGGCCTTGTATACATCACATCGGGCCTCACTCATGGGCCCAATATACATCACAATGGGCCTCTCCATCTAAGCCGCAATTCCATCATAATGGGCCTTATCCCTTGGGCCTCAAATACATCATAATGGGCCTCTCCATCTGGGCCTCACATACATTACACTGCGCCATACAGCAGGTGGGCCCTACACAACAGCAGGTGGGTCTGCACCTCCCAAATGGGCCCACCAGATGAACAACATGGATGTATAGCTCATACATCAAGGTGAACCCTACCATATAGTTTATTTTCCATCCAATCTGTTCACAAGGTCACAAGACCCGGATAAGAGGAAAATAAATTTCATACTTATCCAAAACTTCTGTACTCCCAAAAGGAGTTTCAATGGTAGGCGTTCAATCCCCACTGGCTTTTGCGGTGTGGTCCACCTGATCAATGGTTGGATTGCACTGTGTGGCCCACCGTGATGTGTTTGAAATCAAACCTATTCATAAGTTAACATAGAAATAAATGAAGTGAAAACACAATATCAGTTTGATTTGAAACTAATGTGGCCCGTAGAAATTTTAAACGGTGGATGTCACTATCCCTGCTAGTGCAAATAGTGGGGTCCACTTGAACTTTGAATCTGACTCATTCCTATGCCATAAAATGATCTCTTAAAATAGTTGGACGGTATGGATACAACACATGCTTCATGGTGGGCCCCCACCGTCCAAGGGCTGGACGGTGTAGATATAACACATACAGGTTGGGTCCCACCCATCCAAGATTTTTGGACGGCGTGGATGAGAACCATACATCACGGTGGCTCATCCAGCAAGATGGATGGACGGCTTGGACGTCATGGCTGCTGCACCGTCCAACAACTGGACGGTGCAGATGTAGCATACATCAGGGTGCGGTTCACATATTGGCCCACCGTGACATTTATTATTGTAATAATAATATATTATTTAATATTAAACATACCATATACTCATCCAGCATCCAACCGTCCATTCATTGGTGGACGCTGGATGTTGGATGCATGGATCAGTGTATAATATATATATTATATAATATTGTATATTATATACTAAAGGTAATATAATATATTATAATATTATATATACAATATAAGTGTGCGTGTGTGTGGTAGAGTGGGAGATCAGCACTGTCAATGTCTTGGACGGACGGCTGACAGTGGGTCCCATGCATTTGGACGGTTTGGATCTAACGTACACATGAAGTGGGTCCACACGTGTGGGACCCACCAGGTTAGCTTGCTGGTATACACCCATGTCAGTTCACACACTCCATGCTAGCCACCCTGGCTAGGGATCGTTACCATGACCTCAACTATTGAAACGAGGTATCACTACTCAGTCTGCAAGTTCAGCTATGGATCTGGGTGTCCAGTGGGTGAGATCCCCACCGTCCTAACAGTGGACGGTGTAGATCCTCACCAACTATATGGTGGTTCACACCTTCTGATGGATGGAGTGGGTGTAACACATATTGGTGGGGCCCACTTCAACATAATGAATATAGAGGAAAAGAGAGGGAGAGAGAGAGAGAGAGAGAGAGAGATCGGGTGTAGCAGATGGACCCCGTCACTATGGCACCCTCATATGATCACAACACATACATCAAGATGGGTCCCACATACGTGGGCCCTTAAATCACAAATCAAATAATAAAAATCACCCACCTCAAGATCTTCTTGGTTCTCCACTTCCATCAATGCATCCTAAAGCTCCAAGGGACGCATTTTAACGGTGGAGATGATCATTGGAGGGTGGAGATGGGAGGTAGGAAGGTGGGCCACACTTGCTCTCCATGGAAGCCATGGACGATTACTCCATGGGAGTTGCTTGAGAAAAAAATAAGAGAGAATGAGAGAGAGAGAGAGAGAGAGAGAGAGAGAGAGAGAGAGAGAGAGAGAGGATGGGATGTGAGTGATGGATAGGTGTACTTGATGGGTGGAGAGAGAGAGTGTGTTGACTTTAGCGGTTGCTTGAGAATGGGTAAAAAGGTGATGTGAGTGATGGGTACTTGATTGATGTGATTGATAGGATTGATGTAATATTTTCTAGGGATTGCAACGCGCGACATTTATCCTCGAATTGGACGCGGGCCCACATCTCCTGGCCTGGGTATCGCCTCGTCGCGTGAGACGCGGCATCGGAACCGCGGTGACGGCGCGGTCGCTAGGGTACAAGTCTCGGGTCAAGTCAACTCTAAAATACGGGATATGACTCAGGGTTGCGCGCAATGCCGATAACAGATCACGGGTCATCGGAATTCGACCGGAAGGACCGCGGAAGCCTACGGAACGGTACGGGCTAGGATACGGGTCTTACATAATCAAACCCAAAAATAAAACAAACCCTAAGCACGAGTGGACCACACAATAGAAAATAGTGGGTTAAATGACACTAGCTGTTGAAGTTTTTCTAGTTCCTACCTCAATGTTTATTTGTCATTTACCGCGTGTTGATAAGGTCATTCAGACCTTGATGAAGGGAAAACAAAAGTTTTAACTAGTAACCTAATTCAAAACTTTTATGACTTTGAAGAAGTTTAATTTTAATGGTAGGCATTCAATCACTACTATTTCTTGTGATATGATTCACTTGAGCTTTAGATATGCTTCTTGTTTTAGGTTCATGCCCTAAAATGAGGGAGCACAATAGAGAGATGGCGATGGTATAACGTTTGGGCCCACAGCGCCCAAAACACTGAGATGCCAACTGACGCGGATTGCATCCAGCTTTGTGAGGCCCACCGTGATGTAAGTGTTTTATCCACGCCGTTCATCGCTTTTCTCAGATCATCTTAAGGTATGATTCTAAAAAATGAAGCAGGTCCACAGCTCCAGTGGACCACACCAAAGGAAGCTGCAATGACAATAACACTAACCATTGAAACCTTTCTAAGGGCCACGGTCATTTTTTGTTTTTTAACCATAAAGCCTATTAATAAGGTCATGTACACGTGGATGAAGTGAAAACACAAATATCATCTTGATCCGAAACTTCTCTTGCTCCCAAGAAGTTGTTAATGGTGGACGTTCAATCCCCACTTTGTGGTCTACTTAAGACGTGTACCTGCCTCATGTTTTGGCTCCTATCTTGAAATGATCTGAGAACAATGATGAACGGCGTGGATAAAATACTTACATCACGGTGGACCCCACACATCCCTGCCCCGACGGATTACCGTCCGGGCGGAGGTAGTAGGCAATCCGCGTCCGATGGCAACACCACTAGGGAAGCGGATTGCATAGTGAGTAACTCAGTATGCTTACCGTACTGAGTTACCGTACTGAGTAAACTCTATGAGGCCTACCTTGATTTATATTATTCATATTAAGAGATAATTTTAGGGCTTGAGGGAAAAAAAAAAAGAAAAAAAGGAAGCATATTTAAAGCTCAAATAAACCACACCAAGGGAAATGGTGTTAATTAAACGTCTACCAATGAAAATTTCTAGAAGGCCACAGTAAGCTTATATTTGTGTTTCTCTTCATCCATGTTTTTGTGATATTATTAACAGGTTGGATGACAAAAAACATTACTGTGCGGCCTATTAAGGTTTCAATGGTGGAAGTCATTATTCCCATTGTTTCCTGTTGTATGGTCCACTTGAGCTTTGTATATACTTTAATTTTGGTCTCAACACCTTAAATGATCTGAAAAAATGGATGGACGGCATAGATAAACCACGTACATTTATGGTAGGCTCAACAGAGTTTACTCAGTAAGATACACAATCCAATTTCCACCCCCTATCCATGTCATGTGGAAATGGATTGGCTACTCCCCAGCCACCAGCCAATGTTTGGTGGTCCGTGCTGTGTGGGCCGGGCTACCATAATGTATGTGTTTCATTTATGCCATCCATCTATTTTTCTATATCATTTTTTAGTATGAGACAAAAAACAAGGTATATCCAAATCTCAAGTGGGCCATATTACAAGAAACAGTGTTGAATGAACGTCAATTATTAAAAACTTTTTAGGAGTTATAAAAGTTTTGGATCAAATTGGTCTTTATTTTTTTCCATTCATATGGGTCTGTATGACCTAATCAACAGATCGAATGTCAAATAAACAGTACAATAGGCCTTAAGAGGATTTTAATGGTAGACTTCCAAACACTATTGCTTTCCTGTGGTGTGGTCTACCTGATATTTATATTCCTCTCATTTTTTGGGATCAAGCCCTAAAATGACCTGTAAAAATGGATGAAACACATGCATCATGGTCGGGCCTACAGAGCACCGACCATCAGCCCTGGTGGCAGGGGGAGTAGCCAATCCATTTCCCGCAGGACTCGGATTGTGTAGTGTAATCACAGCGCCAACATCCATATTACGTACACTACGAAACTTTGTGGTCCCCACTATGATCTATGTCTTTTATCCAGGCCGTCCATTCGTTTTGCCATATCATTTTAGGAGTTTAGCCCAAAATGAGGCAGATCTAAAGCTCATGTGGACCACACCACAGGAAGCCGTGGGAATAATAACGCCTACTGTTGAAACCTTCCTGTGGTGTGACTCACTTAAGCTTTAGATCAGCCTCATTTTTTGGTTCATCCCCCAAAATGATACGGAAAAATGGATGAACGGCCTGGATAAAATACATACATCATGATGGGGTCACAAAGTTCTGTCGCCTATACCCAAGTTGTACTGTGTTCTATCCTAAGCAATCTGAGTCCACCATCACATGCCAAAATAGTGCACATGTGGAAGATCCGAGCTTTCCATGATGTGCACACCACTTTCTAAATCATCCGGTCAAAAGTCGGGCTGGTTCACTTCTAGTCTAGGATATATAGTTTACAAAAGAAATCGTCAGCTGACAAAAATTAAAAATAAAATAAAATCATTCACACTTGCCCTCTGAATTTTGGACCAAATGATCTAAGAAAGCTTTAACATCCGATGGAAGGCTAGGATCTAGCACCCGTGGACCATCCCATGTTCGTCGTCCAAAAAGATGTGGAGTCATGGATGACCATCTCATGTTTGATTGCTGATCACGGCTGTTCCTATCCTCCAAAAAGATGTGCTGGAGTCACGGATGACCATCCCATGTTTGATTGCTGATCACGGCTATTCTTATCGTCCAAAAAGATGGGCTGGAATCATGGATAACAATGAAAGGTTGATGGTGTAAGCTAATGATGAATAATTATTACTGTGATTGAACGAGGAATTCCGCGAGAATTTACGTTGATCACGTAGAAGTTTGACCATCTACAGTCCACCTAGCCATGAGAAACCAAAATTTCAAAATTGGACATTCGCAAGTTATCTCAATGAGAAAAGTCTTAATCTCACACAAAAATGTGCAAACTAAAAATTAATAATATTTATTCTTCTCCATTAAGAGGTTTTTGTTTGTAAGTAAAACTTATTGCAACCAATGCAAAGTTTAAATCCTAATCAATATAGACCCTTCATTCCTTTAAATCTGTTACAATCACACATGCTTAAAATCGACATAAGTTGCTTATATAGTGTCACATGCAGTATAGTAATTGGATCGTAAATATGAAATTGGTTTACTATTTATTAAAACTAATATTTTTAGAAATCTAAAAATATATCAGTACCTCATTGTAAAATTGTATCTAGCAGAATTAAGAGACTTTACTTTTCAACTTTTTAGATATTTGTCTTTGACACTTAAGGAATGTTACAGCTGTGAAATAAAATACCGTCCGCAAATTTTCCTTCAAGTTGAAGGCTGTGGAAATAAACATTGTCCTTCAAGGTCAAGAGGGAAAGTTTCGTGGATTCGGATTCGAGGCATCTCTGTGAAGAGTCTAGAGAAGTTCCGTGGATTCGGAATAGTTATCCCCCCTGAGGAAGATGGTGCTCGACCTCACGTCCTTCCCTGCGTCACATCTGAAGGAGATTTACATCTAATTTTTTTTTGGCGTTACACATTCTGTCATTATTGCAATGGTACAACTTCTATCAAGCCTAGTAGGGAGACGAACCGTCGCATGCCACATGACCACGGTAAACATGCCCATTGAATTGAGACATGCCTGAACAACTATAAAAGACTCGTTGGATGAGTGTATCGCATCTCACCACTAGATATGATCTCATTCGCGGAGCTGCTTCCTACATACCTTCGAAAATGGGAGATTTTTCTAAAGACCTTCGGAGAATTGGCAATGATATAGAGGATTTCGAAGATTCGCATATTAGGCCAATTTATGTACGAATGCAACCTAGGATTGAGCCACGATCAAGAGGAGCAGAAACATCATCCAGGTTAGGTATGCAACCATGATCCCATTGGGATCAAGAGAACGGGGGAACTAAATCCAACCTAGTCCGATAACAGATCGGTATTGGGTGTCAAATCCCACTCCCGCTAAGGACTGGGTGATCTATATCAGATCGCCATAATAAATGATTGTGGTTAAGCAAAATATTCTCCCTCGATTGAATCGAGAGAGTCCTATAAGGGAGCACTCACATGTAAGAGTGAAAATTTGAGATCTAGTCACTACTGACGTTTCGAAGATCTTCCTGGTTAAGAGCCTCTAGATTCATGAAGGAAGAGATTGCATGCCCAGAAATTCCATGTGAAGAATCCTAAAGGATCCTGAAGCCTAGTGAGGGGCTTCCACTGCCTCGAGAAAGCTGTAAAAGAAACATCTGAAGAAGTGCGCAAGGCCCGATGCCAAACACATCCGTCTACATGTCTACTTTTCTTTTTCAAGCTTATTTCGCTACTACCCAGCAGCTCCCATTGCAGCATGTTCAACTTAAGAGTAGATTAAATATTTACAACCTTAAGTTTCTAGATCCCTATGTCCTTTTAAGCTTTGATTTATTTGTTCATACCCTGGTCATATCCTGTTGACCACTCGTTTCGATTGCTTATTCCAATAGTCACATCATGTATTTATCTTTCTTTTCTTTTCACATTAATATTAAGAGTGCGAGACATGATGATTGTAACAGGGAAAGTAAATTAATACAGATCGATCGTGTTTATGTTAATCTTTCCTTTGTTATGCTTGAATCTTTTACTTTGATTGAGAAATACTACATTAAAGCACTGGTGAGATAAAACATCTTTAAACTGGCCGATTCTGTAATCGTTGGTACAAGGGAAAAAGAACTCATTCGAAAGGGTAAACCCCTTCCCTTTCTTAAATCGCATGAGTACGATGCACACTTCTAAATTAGTTGATGATCGAGAGGACTCTGGGTTCCAATCCAGCCTCCAATCTATCTGTCTTGACGTAGGGGTACTGACAAATTTAATCAATACCTTTGAGTCGAGTAGACTCCAGCATGCATGCTCAATCATACACGCACATGAACTTTCGATCCAGGCCCTCGGTCGTACAAGTGGCCTTAACTGGTTGCATGGCACAAGGGTTTGTGGGGCAACCTTCGGTCGTGCCCCAACTATATAGCGGCTTATATATGATCGAAATGCTAGTGGGCAACCCTCGGTCGTGACCTCGGTCTACCATGAACCATACTGAACTCTTGCGCTTTGGGGGCAACTCTCGGTCGATGTTCTAGTGTATCCAGGATCTTGTAAGATAGAGATGCACGGGGACCAACCTTACGTGCCGCCTATTCCTCAACAATGGTCATCAAAGGCTTTAAGTGCTCGGAAGAAAACCATTAGTGACACTTGCGCATATACCCATATCTTTCACGACACATGACTTTGATCCCGGCCAGTCACAACGGTATCAAGCCGTGTAGCAACAACAAGTCCCCTAACAGATGACTAGCCAAGAAGATGTGATTAGACTCATCCAAGAATATAGTGCTAACCCAAACGACCAATGATTGCCCTGACCGACCTATAGAAAAACGTATGTTGATTAGGTCAACTTATATTATGAATTTTCCAGAGATTTCAAATTCCCAGAGTTCACCCTATTTTCAGAGGATAACGAAATCTTTACCATTGAGCATGTAAGTCGATTCACCATGTAATGTGTAGAAGTATTCTAAAACAATTTCCTGAAGCTCCATTTGTTCGACAATTCGTTAATGGAAACTGTATTCACAAGGTATATCAGCCTATCGACGAATTCGTTTCAGACCAGGCCCGAGATGGAAGAAAATTTTCACAGGAAGTTCCATCGAGTTGAGCTAAAAGTTTCCATGACCAACCTCTCCCATATGGACAAGTGTTGGAGGCCGAGTCGGATGAACAATTTATTGCCAGCTTCAAGGGCACCAAGAATGGCTGCTCGATCGTCTTATCTGAGGTCGAGTTTGCTATGTTAGCCCTAATAGGTATGTACTTTGAACTTTGAAAGGAGTTCGAAGGATCCTACTTCAGAGACCTGTTTGACTTATTGACCAAGGCCACCAGATACGAGTGAATCCTCTGAGAAGAACAATAGTAGATGAGTTCATCTAAGGGAACCTATTATAGGGAACCTAACTACAATCTAGTTGTGGCAGATGTAATACCTGCACGACTTGACGAGGAATATGACGCCTGTTTTGAGGAAGTTGTGGCCAAGATAGTCGGAACACGTCCGTGTAAGTGCCCCGCCCTGGGAATGGAAGGATATAGGGCTCCGATCATAGTAAGCTCGAGAAGGGGGACTCGTGAGGCTGACAAGCTTTATTAAAATTTTCCCAGGCTTCCAAAATATTTGATACTCTTCCAAAGTGCAAGTTTATCGAGCCCCCTGTCAACCAAATAACTCCATCGACTGATGAGCTAAAAAAGGATAATATTGTAAATGGCATGACACTAAGACCCATTCGACTGAGAATTGTATCGTCTTCTGAAACCTAGTTTAGAAAAATATTAATAAAGGCCTCCTCAAGTTTCCTGAGAAGGAGGCAATGGGCATCAACCAAGATCATTTCCAAACAACAACCTCGGTCAATGCAACCAATCTTGAATCAATCGCTTCACTGACCGAAAGTGCTTAGGATCAAAGACCTTTGTCCTAAGGCTAACAACAAGGGACACATCGAGAGTAGTATACCCAGTGCATTTTCTGCACCAAAAGAGGATAGGCTAAAGGAAATCACTGTGAAATCAATGGCCAACCTGATACCTTGCTACATGACTCCTGCCCATCCACCTCATGCGATATGGAGACAACAACAAACAACATACAAGTGTAGAGGGTTAAGTGGTTGATCTGAACCATCATCCATGCATAAGAATGGCAGGTGCGGGTCATGGTGCAACACGAACAACCATGATCCCAGGATCCGTGGCCACCCACACACCACCCCAAGGAGACACATTAAAACACTATGAGTGTTCGGCCAAACCTAGAATGATCTGTCTGATGGAAGCATTTATCAACCGATGGTCCATCACCATCCATCACAAATTCACAAGGCCCCCTCAAGGTTTGACATGTACCCAGAAGCATCAACTCCAGTGACAGAGAGCGGCATCTAGAGTCCTTGTTATTGCCACTCAAACAGTATATAAGAATCAACAATCGATTAGGGAAAGGCTTAGGCTGCGGCCTAGTCATACTTGTCCTCCCAAAAAGACTTTCTTGAGGCACGACATAGCAAATTGCTTTAATGACAATAGGCGGATTGAAAAGAATATCCATGCTTAAGCAAGTGGAAGTTCCCCTAATAAAGATTGTGTTTGGGACCCTTCCCCCAATTACGCTTAGCTGCAATATGATGTCCGTCCTTCCGATGAAATTCTAGGCACGAGCAGGCCAACTTGATACAATGCCTAGAGATGTTATGGATGAAAGTGAACCATCATCAATTTTCAATGTAGAACCTGACACATTGGATAAGGATGCTTTGAATACAAAGAAAATGGAAGACAGGGCAAGGCTGGTCCTTCAACGGTCGGAAATGAAGACCCAACCACTGTGCACGATCATATGACCAAAGGATCATGCAATGAAAAGGTAATCTTCACAAGACCGCCAAACACACTTAGCTAACACCTCAAAACTCTATATGTAACCACACATATGGACGAATATCATATGCCCCATGTCATGCTCAACAATGGAGCCACAATCAACATCATGTCAATGGCAACAGTCAGGAAGTTCCATAAAATCGAGAATGATTTGCTGCCCATAAAGATAGTAGTTTCTGGGTTCACAGGAGCAGTTACCAATACAAAAAGAATACTTAATGGTGATTTACAGGTTAGAACCTCTAAAGTCATGGCAACATTCTTTGTCATCAAGCTAAATACCACCTATACTACACTTTTAGAAAGAGATTGGATCCACTCAAACAAGTGCGTCCCCTGGTCAATGCACCAATTCGTAATATTGTGGGGTAGACCCCGAGTGGAGAACACCCGGGCCGAGAAACACCATTTCATTGTAGACTCGAACATGTTTGAAGCCAAGTTCTAGAATGGACAGTTTGGTCCATTGCACTTGATAGGATGAAATAAGAATGACCATCTGGTTAGACTTACATCTGCGATCAAACCTTCATAAGGCTTTGATGCACTCATTTCAACTAATCAGGCTAGGCAATAGGATTCCTTCATTGCAGGACAATAATCTACCGAGATAAAAACTAGATTAGACATCCAGATTAGCAATGTGATTACAATATCACAGAACTTCCCACTAGGATTAATTCCTACACCTATACAAGATTGGCCTCGCCGACCAGTTGTCACCATATTAGAAGACTGGTCTACAAAGCCGATTGTTGTGACTTTCGAAGAAGCACGATCAAAGTAAACAAGCCGACGACGATTGTCCCACATCGATCATCAACAATACTTTGTTGAAGAAATCCCCTAATGGATTTTAACAACAAAAGTAGAGAGGTCGCGCAAAATCATGGCCGTAATCAGTAGGCTTGAAGAGCATCTTAGTACTTATGAAGACCCGAAAGACCCCTACATCTCCATTGCTGAGTACCTTACAGAGGAAGACACTGTAGCAAATGATGGGATAGCTTTTCATGAACTTGAGCTAGCACCCCCAAGATAGATGGCGTTAAAGTTGACGTTTAAGATACCTTAGTTGAGGTAAATCTTCGAACAAAAGACAACCCATGCCCTACGTTTATTGGCGCAGGGTTGGCTCTGCAAGCATAGATGGAGATGATCTACCTTCTTCATAATTATGTGGATTGTTTCACTTGGGACTATCACGAGATGCCTGGGTTAGATTGAGCCCTAGTTGAACATCATATCCCAATCAATGACAACTTCAAGCCATTCAAGCAACCACTAGAGAGGATGACCTTAAAGGTAGGTCACTGTAAAAATTAAAGAAGAAATATATATGTTATTGAAGGCATGGTTTATTAAATCAATCTGGTACACTGATTGGATCCCTAACTTAGTACCTGTGATTAAGAAAAATAAGAAATTGAGGGTATGCATCGATTTCATAAACTTAAATCTTGTAATTCCAAAAAATGAGTACCCTATGCCCATGGTGGATCAACTAATCAATAAGGTCGCATGACACAAGATCATGTCTTTGATGGACGGTCACTCTAGTTATAATTAGATTTTTGTCATTCGGGCTGGGTCCTTAACCATGACCCCATCGAGATCAAGAGAATGGGGGAACTAGATCCAACTTAGTCCGATAACAGATCAGTATCGAGTGTTAAATCCCACTCCCATCGAGGACTGAGTGATCTACATCAAATCATCATAGTAAATGACTGTGATTAAGTGAAAGATGCTCTCTTAATCGAACAGTCTTGTAGAGGAGCATATACATGTAAAAGTGAAAATCTGAGATCTAGTCGCTACTAACATTTTGGAGATTTACCTAGTTGAGAGCCTTCAAATCCATGAAGGAAGAGATTGCATGCCTAGAAGGCCCACACGAAGAATTCTGAAGGATCCCGAAGCCCAGCGAGGGACTTCCACTGCCTTGAGAAAGTTATAAAAGGAACATCCGAAGAAGAGCTTGAGGACCCATGCCACACACACACACACACACACACACACACACACACACATATATATACACACACTTTACTTTCATGTCTATTTTACTTTTTCTATCTTAATTCGCTACTGTCAACGGCACCTGTTGTAGTACATTTACCTTAAGAGTAGATTAAATATTTGTAGCCTTAAGTTGTCAGACCCCTATATCCATCTAAGTTCCAATTAATTTGTTCATATCTAAGTTCCAATTCATTTGTTCATACCCTAGTCATATCCTGATGACCACTTACCTCGACTGCCTGTTCCGATAGGTGGGTCAGATATTTATCTTCTTTTTTTTTTCGCTTTAATATTAAGAGTGTGAGGCCTAGCGATTATAATAGGGACAATACATTAATAAAGATCGATCATATTTATGTTAGTCTTTACTCTATTATGCATGAATATTTTACTTTGATTGAGAATATCACATTGAAGCACTATTGAGATAAAAAGTCCTTAAACCGGCTGATTCTATAATCACTGGTACAAAGCAAAAAGAACTCATTCTTCCCTTTCTCAGAACTCTGAGTTTTGATCCAGTCTCCAATATGACAGTCTCAACGCAGGAGTACCGACCAATTCAATCAATACCTTTGAGTCGAGTAGACTCTAGCATGCCTGCGCAATCATACATGTGCACGTACTTCCGATCCAAGCCCTTGGTCGCACGAGTGACTTTAACTGACTAAATTGGAGGCAATAAATATATTGAAAAATTCAAATGTTTTCCATTTCCTCCAATTTACTCCCATCCAAACACAATATTTTGAATTTTAATACATTTTATTTACTACCATTCAAATACAACTTTGTAAGTCAGTAACTCCCAATTCATTTACCTCCAATTCCATTTACCTCCATTTACAAGCTCCCAGACGGGCCACTAGGTGGTACAAGAATAGTGAGTCGCAAAGGCCTGCTTGCACATGAAAAGGATCATTTGTGATGCAACTAAAATCTCAATTAGAGAGCCTACGCCTAAATATCACATTGACCCAATGATCCTCCCCGTTTGGGCGGTGGCTTATGGCTAACCACTGAAGACTAATTAATCATGTCATCTGTGCCGATGTTAAAATCTCAAATGGAGAGCCTACAGCTAAATATCACATTGACCGAACGATCCTTAACCGTTTGGGCTGTGGCTTATGGCTAACCACTGAAAGACTAATTAGTCCAAAATAAGTAATGGACGAGAATACTTCATAATCCATTCCATTTGGCCGCCTTTGAAGACCGCCGAGTCGGAGATGCATTTGGCTCGCTTATGTGGTTGCACCTCTCATCAAATCGATATCTGGTGTAGAGGTTTACTACGTCGACACCACGCCTTCATATGCCAACATGGCACACGTGTGCAACATCTAAGCATTCCATGATGTGTGCCCCACTTTCCAGATCATCTGGCCAAAAATCAGGCTGGTTCACTCTTAATATATAAAAGAAAATCAACAGCTGGGAAAAACAATCATTCAGACGTTCTACTTGCCCTCTGAATTTTGGACCAAATAATCTAATAAAGCTTTCCCATCCCATGGACAGATCTGAGCTTGCACCCATGGGCCATATTGTCACGTGCTGCACGTGCATGAGCAGGGCTGGACAAAAGTTCATATTTTCTCTAATCAACCCTGCAACGTTTCAATGCTGAGTTCATCTCATCCAGAAAGAAAGACATGTGCCTGTGACAGGAAGACGCTGGAAGGTTGATGACGGAAGCCGAAGACTCAGGAGACGGATTGGCTACTCCCCCTGACACCAGCCCCGTGGCTGGTGGTCGGTGCTTTGTGGGCCCAATATGATGTATTTGTTTCATCCATTCCGTTCATCCATTTTTACATATCATTTTATGGATTGATAAAAAACATGATAGGGATATAAATCTCATGTGGACCACACCACAGGAAAACAATAATGATTGGATATCCACCATTAAAATCCTCCTAAGGCCCACTGTACTGTTTATTTGACATCCAATCTGTTGATTGGGTCATAAAGACCCAGATGAGGGAAAAAAATAAATATCGGATTGATCCAAAACTTTTATGGCCCCCAAAACGTTTTTAATGGTCACCGTTCATTCAACAATGTTTCCTATAATGTGGTCCACTTGAGATGTCGATATACCTCATCTTTTCTCTCATAACATAAAATGATCTATAAAAATAGATGGACGGCATGGATGAAACACATACATCATGGTGGGGCCCATAAAGCACCGACCACATGGCTGGTGTCAGGGGAGTAGCCAATCCGGTCTCGAAGGCTCATTTTCATCTCTATCTCTTGCATTGTTGTTGAGGGTCAAATATTGCATATCAGACCCCAGTTTTTATCTGGATTTATGAGTACGATACTGTTTAATGGCCCATTTAATCGTATTTGTGATGCAGGGTGTATTTACGAGTTTGGATCGAAATAAGGTGCTAAAAGCATGGAATTAACGCTTAGAATTCATCAAGGCATGGGACGGACTCGAGGGGATCAAGATCGACGAAATTACACGCCAGAGATCTGAGGAAATCGGGAAACTGAAGCTCAAGTGGCCCAAAAATCGTCCAGAATGCAAGATCACAGGGTTTTCACTATCCGTTCAGCTCAAAACTTTACATATGTCCTGAGGACCATAAATTAACCGTACACGTCGAAAATCAGCCATTGGATCTCTGTGAAAGTGGCTCAACGGACAGAACAGTCCACAAATCGTCAATTTGGGGCCGCCTGATATCTTGAAATTCTTCAATTTTGGTGTCAACCATTTAAATTATATGGCAACTAGGTTGGACGGAGCTGATCTCTCATATACATCACCTTGGGACCCACATGTGCGTTGCACGTGTACAGCGTGGGTGCTCAAGCCGTGCACCAGACCAAAACGTTTGGTCAAAGTCGGTAGACCCGACCTTCTTCCTCATGGAGACAGCGTCCAACGCTGTCCGACCATTTTTTGGCTAGAGGGCCCCACACATCATCCAAATGGATGATTTGAACCGTCCATTCATCTCTTGGGGTAGCCACAACCCACGCCTAGGTGTCGGAATTCCAGATCACAACACAGATCGGTTTTCAACTGTTCAAACGCAGGTTGGACGGCAAAATGGAAAAGAAATTAGGCCACGTCAGAAGTACTCCAAAACCAATCATCTTAAAACAGTTTTTCAAGCTGAATCTACTGGACGGTGTGGATTTTCAAAATAAAAGTGAAGTGGGCCCCACCGATCACATTAGCGTAGCCTCGTGCGGAAGCCTTCGCATGCCCGTGAAAAGTGAAATTTTCGGGCGGTTGTGGCCCGCTATCTTTGATCAGATGGATGATCCAAACCGTCCATCGTGTAGCTAGTTCAGAAATTACCCAAGGGATGTTAAGCTTTTTGAAAGAAAGCATGAAAAGTGGCGCTTTTTCGGATAGTTTCTTGGCTGCATAAACATCTTTACGCATGGGTTCTTAGCTGCGTAAGCTACACTCCACCGCCTCTTCTGTCGACTCCAGCACTGACTTCACTCCTCCCTGTTGCCTATAAAAATAGAAGAGAAGAAAGAGAACGGGGTCTACGGCTGGAAGGGAGGGATAGTGCGAGAGATATAGTTTTTTTTCTTTTCTTTTCTTTTGTTTTATTTTCAGCGATCCAGCCCATTCATGTTGGGCTGAATCTCTTAGCTACGGCTAAGAGGTGAAGGTTGTGGAGGGATGAGACTGATCCAATGGCTTTGATTGGGATTCTGAACTATTTTTAATTTTAGTTTTATTATAAGGAATATCTCTAGTTTTTAATGGTTTGTTGTGACTGAAATTACAGTAGATCTGCGATGGCTTGAGTATTTTCCTTTTCCTTTATTTTGATTATGAAAACAAGCAGCCCTGTTGTTCACCATCGCCCCTTGGACATGGTGGAATGACGGTACTCTTCCTGACATTCATACATCACTCAGATTGGCTGTGAATTGGTTTAATTCTGTTGTTTGCTTTGTCTCATGGGCATGGTTTTGTAATGGAATCCATTCTAATTTACACCCGTTTGATCTCCTGAAAACTAGATTAAATGAAGTTCATAATTGATTTTCAGGTTATATCTTCCAACTGGATGAAGATGGGACTCGAAGTCCAGTTGAGTTTATGAATCGACCATAGATCTCCCTGATCTCTACAAGTGGATCCTCTGAATCCCTAGTGTTCTACCTCTGAATTTTCTTAAGTTTTAGTTAATTATTTCACCATTATTCATCAAATTCTATTTGATTTAGATTACATCTTAGTCTAGTTCTAATTCTACGTAGTTTCAGATAACGTACAAGTATCAGTCCCTTGGGATTCGACCTCGATCTTACCGAGTTTATTACTACATCACAACCCTGCACTTGGGGAGTGAACAATTGTCAGCACAGGTGGTGTTGCCAACGATGCGCAGCTTCGGTGGCTTCCCGGAGCCACCACAAACCGATGTTGGTGGATTGTGAGGCCCAAATTGATGTATGTGCCTTACATCCACGTGGTCCATCCATTTTTACGGATAATTTTGTGGTAGGATTAAAAAAAAAAAAAAAGGAGCAGATCCAAATCTTAAGTACACCATACGTAAAAATGGATTGAATACCCACCATTAAAAATTCTTAGGTGTCATGAGAATGCTTATTTTCCACTCAACTGGTTAATAAGGTCACAAAGACGTAGATGAAAGGATAACACAAATATCAGCTTCCTACAAAACTCTTGTGGCCTACGATACGTTTTTAATGGTCAATCACCACTGTTTCTTATGGTGTAGTCCGCTTGAGATTTATGTCTGCTGCAATTTTACAATCATTTCAAAATCGAGATTTCAAAATGGAAAGACAGCATGGATTTATATCACATACATCAAGGTAGGCCCCACACGCAAGTATTCAAAAACTTCGTGGACCCGGAGCTCATCGACGCTGCGGCCAGCCAATGCTACCGCGTGTTGATGTGTTAGGATCTGTGAACCAAACGTGGTGTATATGTTTTATATCCAAGCCGTTCATCCGTTTTTATCGCTCATTTTAAGTCTTGAACCCAAAAATAAAACAGATACTAAGCACAAGTGAGCCACACAACAGAAAATAGTGGGTTAAATGACGCCCACTGTTGAATTTTTTCTAGGTCACACCGCAATGTTTATTTATCATTTAATGCGCCTTGATAAGGCCATTCAGACTTGGATGAAGGGAAAACAGAAGTTTTAACTGCCAACCTAATTCAAAACTTTTATGACTTTGAAGAAGTTTTTAATGGTAGGCATTCAATCGCTACTATTTGTTGTGGTACGATTCACTTGAGCTTCCGATATGCTTCTTGTTTTAGGTTCGTGCCCTAAAATAAGGGAGCAAAACTGAGAGATGGCGATGGTACAAAACACATGCATAACGTTTGGCTCCACAGCACCCAAAACACTGAGATGCTAACGGACGAGGATTGCGTCCTGCCCCCGCTCGGACGGTAATCCGTCCGGGCAGGGCTCTGTGGGCCCACCGTGATGTAAGTATTTTATCTACGCCGTTCATTGCTTTTCTCATATCATCTTAAGGTATGATTCTAAAAAATGAAGCAGGTCCACAGCTCCAGTGGACCACACCAAAGGAAGCTGCAGTGATAATAACACTAACCGTTGAAACCTTTCTAAGGGCCACCGTGATGTTTTTTTACCATAAAGCCCATTAATAAGGTCATGTAGACGTGGATGAAGTGAAAACACAAATATCTGCTTGATCCGAAATTTCTCCAGCTCCCAAGAAGTTTTTAACACTGGACGTTCAATCCCCACTTTGTGGTCCACTTAAGACATGTACCTGCCTCATGTTTTGGCTCATATCATAAAATGATCTAAAAGCAATGATGAACGGTGTAGATAAAAGACTTACACCACGGTGAACCACACGGATCCCTGCCCGGACGGTAATATGTCCGGTCGGGGGTAGGACGCAATCCGCGTCCGATGCCAACCGTGGGTGTGGTGTTGGCAACACCACCTGATCCATGTCATGCGGAAACGGATTGGCTACTCTCCTGCCACCAGCCAATGGCCTGGTGCTATGTGGGCGTTACCATGAGGTATGTGTTTCATCCATGCCGTCCATTTATTTTTCAAGATCATTGTATGGTATGAGACAAAAAACAAGGTATATCCAAATCTCAAGTGGGCCACATTACAAGAAATAGTGTTGAATTAACGTCAATTATTAAAAACTTTTTGGGAGCCATAAAAGTTTTGGATCAAACTGATCTTTGCTTTTTTTCCATTCATCTGGGTCTGTATGACCTAATCAACAGATTGAATGTCAAATAAACAGTACAATAGGCCTTAAGAGGATTTTAATGGTAGATATCCAATCACTATTGTTTTCCTGTGGTGTGGTCTACCTGAGATTGATATCCCTCTTTTTGGCATCAAGCCCTAAAATGATCTGTAAAAATAGATGAACGGAATGGATGAAACACATACATCACGGTGGGCCCATAGAGCACCGACCATCAGCCACCGGGCTGGTGGCAGGGGGAGTAGCCAATCCGTTTCCCACAAGACTCGGATTGTGTAGTGTACTCACAGCGCCAACATCCATATTGTGTACACGATGAAACTTTATGGTCCCCACTATGATCTATGTCTTTTATCAGCTTGATTCAAAACTTATGTGACCACATGAAGTTTTCAATGGTAGATATTCAATCTCGACTGTTTCCTGTGATGTGACTCACTTGAGTTTTAGATCAGCCTCATTTTTTGATTCATCCCCCAAAATGATATGGAAAAATGGATGAACGGCCTGGATAAAGCACATACATCATGATGGGGTCACAAAGTTCTGTCACGTATACCCTGTACCGAAGTTGTACTGTGTTCTATCCTAAGCGATCTGGGTCCACCATCACATGCCAAAATAGCGCACTTGTGTAAGATCTAAGCTTTCCATGATGTGCACCCTACTTTCAAAATCATCTGGCCAAAAATCAGGCTGGTTCACTTGTTGCAAAAATTATTGATTTTAATAAAAATATATTTTAAAATATAATATATAAAAGTTGTTTTGAAAAAACATCTTTTTGTGGGTTTTTGGGAATAGTCCCACATGGGAAAGGGAAGAGAAGAAAATTTGGTTTAAATGAAAACAGTGGAGTATTATAATATTTACCTTCGTAGTCCGTGGACTATGGACCTTGCGTGTTGAAACACTCGCGCGCAAGCTCGGGCTCAGGCACGGGCACGGGCACGGTCTTGGTCTTGGTCTCGGGCTCGGTCTCGGGCTCGGTGCGAGGGCGTGGGCATGTGAGGCAGTGTGGCTGTAGAGGCGTACTTTGCACTTCGCACGTGGTCCATGCACAACAGTCAGAAAACGGCCATAAAACGGCTAGTTTTTCAACAGCAAAAAATGGCTTAATGGAATTTAAGTCTCTGGATCATAACTCCCTAGCCACCATAGCCTATAAAAAGAGGGCCTGTATGAGTTTCCAAACCATCTCAAAAACCAATTCAGCACTACCATATGAATTGAGAAAGCCCACTAATCCTCTCTAATACTCCTGTAATTCCAGCAACAAAACAGCAAGGGTTTAACCATTGCAGGAAGAACAGACCAACGGTGTGGTCTAGGACGGTTCAACTGAACCAGCGGCTGAAGACTTGACCAAAGCAGTGGTCTAAAACTAAAATTTTCTTCTTCATTTCTTTTCTTCTGGGATTTTTTCTTTATTGTATTTCTGCCAGAAATTGTGTAATTGAGTTCCAATAGGTGGGCCTTCGTGTTTAATGAACGCAGACCCACACCAGGCTCGTCGTATCCTAGAAGCTATTTGCCTGTAACCTATCAGCTTACTCAATTCACTTGAGTAGGGGCAAATAACGCTTTAAGGACAACGTTTTTCAGACGTGCTTCAACCTGTCCTTATTCCTGATTAAAGTGAGTTTTTTGTTTCCATATTATACAGAAATTATACCAATCTGTATAAATTTTCAACAATCTTAAAGCGTTATTTGATGGAAGCTAACAGTGTTTCATCCATCAAGTTGATGAATCAGGACTTGATACGTCTTGATCGGTTCGATGGAACCAATTTTACAAGATGGCAAGACAATCTGAAATTTCTCCTAACGGCGCTAAAGATCTACTATATATTAGATCCAAATTTGCAAGCGCTATCTGAAGCAACCGACGACGACACACCTGAACAGGTGGTCGCCCGCACCAAACGAGCCGAAGACGAACTATTGTGTCGAGGACACATTCTGAACGCACTCTCCGACCGTCTCTACGATCTGTACCAACAGACATCATCAGCAAAGGAGATCTGGGCCGCCCTGGAGTTCAAATACAAGGCTGAAGAAGAAGGTACCAACAAGTTTCTCATCGCCAGGTATTTTGACTTCAACATGGTAGATAACAAACCACTGCTACCCCAAATCCAAGAATTGCAGCTAATAGTAAACAAAATCAAAACGATAAAGATAGATCTTCCTGAATCATTCCAAGTCGGGGCTATAATCGCCAAATTGCCACCGATGTGGAAAGACTATAGAAAGAAGTTGCTGCATAAAACTGAGGACTACACACTGGAACAAATCCAGAAACACCTTAGAATTGAGGAAGAATCCCGTAACCGCGACAAAAAGAATGATAACAGGAATACCTCGTCCAAGGTACATGCAGTAGAGAACTCTAATAACAAACATCCCGAGAAGGACAATTCCCTGAAACCCAATAAAGGGAAATTCAAGAAAAGCACCCAAAAGAAGAACGGAAAGTTCAAAGGCCCATGCCATGTCTGTGGGAAAATCGGGCACTATGCTCGAGTATGCCGATATCGCAAGTCTAAATAAGAGGCAAGTGCAGTAGAAGAAGGCGATATAGTGGCCATGATCACTGAGGTGAATACCATCCAAGGAAAAGTTTCAGGATGGTGGTATGATACTGCCGCTACAGTACATGTGTACTACGACAAATCAGCCTTCAAAATGTATGAGGAATTGACCAATGGTCAAGAAGTCCAAATGGGTAATGAAGTCCGATCGAAGGTCGTTGGCAAAGGAACTGTTGAACTGATATTCACCTTTGGGAAGAAAGTGATTCTGACTAATGTACTGCACGTCCCAGACATGAGGCGAAACTTAGTTTCTGGGGATCTTCTGGGAAAACCAGGGATAAGGGTGGTGTACGAGTCAGGTAAACTGATTCTGTCTAAGAATGAGAATTTTGTCAAAAAGGGATATGCTTGTAACGGGATGGTTAAGTTTTCTTTGAATGAAAGTAGCACTTCTGTGTATATGGTTGAATCCGCTGGATTGTGGCATGATAGACTAGCCCATATAGGGTATAGTACCTTGAAGTTCATGGCTAAGAATGGTTTAATAGCATATACTGATAATGAAACCGAAAAATGTGAAGTGTGCATACGATCCAAAATGATGAAAAAACCTTTTCCAAGTGTTGAAAGATCGTCCCAAGTGTTAAATCTTGTGCACAGTGATATCTGTGAGTTAAACGGCATTCTTACTCGTGGAGGTAAATGATACTTCATAACCTTTATAGATGATTGCTCTAGATATGTGTATGTGTACCTATTAAAGAGCAAAGATGAAGCATTGAACATGTTTAAAGTATATAAAGTAGAAGTAGAAAATCAACTAAATAAGAAGATAAAAATTCTCCGTAGCGATAGAGGAGGAGAATACTTCTCAAATGAGTTCGATAACTTCTATGAATAACATGGACTGATACATCAATGTACTGCTCCATATACACTTCAACAAAACGGAATAGATGAAAGGAAGAATAAGACATTAGTAGAAATGGTCAACTCAATGCTGATAAGAGCAAAATTACCACTAAGTCCATGGGGTGAGGCACTGCTTGCAGCATGCCATATTCTAAATAGAATACCGTCTAAAAAGTATAAAATATCTCCATATGAAACATGGAGAGGTAGAAAACCTAACCTAAGATATCTAAAAATGTGGGGGTGTCTTGCATACTGCAGAACCCCTGACCCAAAAAGAACTAAGTTAGGACCAAGAGCTATTAAGTGTGCTTTCGTAGGGTATGCACAAAATAGTAAAGCTTATAGACTTCTAGACATGGAGTCTAATACAATAATAGAATCAAGAGACGTTGAGTTCTTTGAGAACTCACTATCCTTGGAGTCTAAGGATAATGACATCCAAACTCCTTATAGAGAACCAGATAGCACAGCCCCACAGATAGTGGAAGCCCTTATTGAACCTCGTAGGAGTCAAAGAACAAGAATAGAGAAGAGTCTAGGAGATGACTACATAGACTCACAACGTATCATTTTCCATCTAGTAGAAGCAGATAGAGAAAATGTTATAAGACAAATACCTATAGTGATGAATATAGAAGATGATCCTAAATCATATAAAGAGGTTATATCCTCTAGAGACTCAACTTTCTGGAAAGAAGCTATAAACGATAAAATGGAATCCATACTATCAAATCAAACATGGGACCTAGTAAACTTACCTTCAGGTTCTAGACCCATAGGTTGCAAGTGGGTATTTAGGAAGAAATATCACACTGATGGGACTATCCAAACCTTTAAAGATCGACTAGTAGCTAAAGGTTTTAGACAAAAAGAAGAGATAGATTATTTTGACACATACTCACCTGTAGCTAGGATAACATCTATTAAGATATTATTTGCGCTAGCTTCTATACATCATCTTCACATCCATCAAATGGATGTAAAGACTGCTTTCCTGAATGGTGACCTCAATGAGGAGGTATACATGGAACAACCTGAAGGGTTCATTTTACCAGGAAATGAAAACAAAGTATGTAGATTAGTCAAATCATTGTATGGATTAAAACAAGCACCAAAACAATGGCATGAGAAGTTTGATTCCAAAATACTTTCTCATGGTTTCATGCATAATGTAGCTGACAAATGCATATATTCTAAAGTAGATGGTAGTTGTATCGTTATTATTTGTTTGTATGTTGATAACATGTTAATAATAAGTAATAAAATGGAAGGTGTAACTGAAACAAAGAGGTTTCTATCTTCAGTATTCAAAATGAAGGATCTTAGACAAGTTGATACCATCCTAGGTATCAAAGTTAAAAAACATTGTGGGGGTTATACTTTGTGTCAATCTCATTATATTGAGAAGATACTAAATAAGTTTAACCATCTAAATATAAAAGAAGCAAAGACCCCATTTAATCCAAGTATCAAGTTAAAAGAAAATACTGGAAGAACCGTTGCACAATTAGAATATGCAAGTGCCATAGGGAGTCTTATATATGCTATGCAATGCACTAGACCTGATATCGCATATGCTGTGAGTAAACTTAGTAGGTTTACTAGTAACCCCAGTACTGAACACTGGAATGTAATTAGTAGAGTCCTTGGTTACTTAAAAGCAACCAAAGACTTAAGACTATTTTATTCAGAGTTTCCGGCCGTATTGGTAGGATATACCGATGCGAGCTGGATATCGAGTGCAGGAGACAACAAGTCTACTACAGGGTGAGTATTCACCCTAGGAGGTGCAGCTGTATCTTGGGGATCCAAGAAACAAACCTGCATAACGCACTCGACTATGGAGTCTGAATTCATAGCCCTGGCTGCAACAGGCAAAGAGGCTGAGTGGCTAAGGGATCTTCTATTAGAAATTCCTTTCTGTGTAAAGCTGATATCGGCTGTGTCACTATATTGTGATAGTGAAGCCACATTAGCTAGAGCCTATAACAGCACGTATAATGGTAAGTCTAGACATATTAGTCTTCATCATGATTATGTCAGACAATTGATTCAAGATAGAATCATTGTTATTTCCTATGTGAAATCAAGCAACAACCTGGCAGATCCTTTCACTAAACCTCTACCGAGAGAAGTAGTAAAGGCTACATCTAGAGGGATGGGGTTGAAACTCTTCAACCAAAGTTCCACCAGTGATGGTAACCCAACCTGAAGTTAGAGAATCTCTAAATTTGGGTTTAATAGGTAAAAACAAGTCACTGATATGTGGAAAGTTTTCAGCACTAAATTATAAAACCTCATCCATAATAGATAAGTGTTAAGCGTTACGTAAGAGGGTTGAGTCTGAGAACTCTTAATGAAATCCAGTCTATAGGACAAGTGTCTTATAGTAACGGAAACACTGGAAGGATTTCACCTATTTGAACGTAGAGATGGTGCCGTCTCTCATTAGAGTTGGGAGTTTTCTCTCGGGATCGTTCACGAATTAGGATAAGCATATGACCATTAAATGTGCTGAGCAAGATTGTGGGAACTCTAACAACACATAGCTAATATGTGTGTGGTTTCTCCAACTCTATTATCTAGGAATAACTGGTTCAAAGCTACGACTACCAGTAATTTCGATAGAGTTTTGAGATACTTACACTAAGGGAAGATTAAAATCGAAAGATATCTTTCTTTATGCATATAAGCTGATCATTCTGGCAGTATAGTTTAACAGATAAAATATTTTTATAAAATCAAGTGGGGGATTGTTGCAAAAATTATTGATTTTAATAAAAATATATTTTAATATATAATATATAAAAGTTGTTTTGAAAAAACATCTTTGTGTGGGTTTTTGGGAATAGTCCCACATGGAAAAAGGAAGAGAAGAAAATTTGGTTTAAATGAAAACAGTGGAGTATTATAATATTTACCTTCGTAGTCTGTGGACTATGGACCTTACGTGTTCCAGTGCGAAGCACTGGAACACTCGCGCGAGCGCGAGCGCTTGGGCTCGGGCATGGGCACGGGCACGGGCTCGGGCTTGGGCTCGGTCTCAGACTCGGTCTCGGTCTCGGTCTTGGGCTTGGGCTTGGGTTCGGTGCGAGGGCGTGGGCATGTGAGGCTGTGTGGCTGTAGAGGCGCTAGTGGCGCACTTTGCACTTCGCACGTCCGCATCGTATCGCAGAGGGTCGCTCCTTCACGACCTTGAGCGAACCGGAGCGAGACGTGTGCGAGTCGCGGTGCGACTATGTGGTTTAGGCGGGTGGCTGGTTGACAGAGAGACCAGAGAACTGAGAGAGAGATATCTCAGTATATATAGAGACTGAAAAATAGAGCTATTGCAGCAGATCTGTAACAGCTGTGTAATAAGTGCAGGGTCTAGCTGAAACTGCTGCATGGCTAGCCCAACAGCTAGAAAACGGCTAGCTGCTGTCTCACAACAGTCAGCATGCAGCAGATTAATGGTCCATGCATAACAGTTAGAAAACGGCCATAAAACGGCTAGTTTTTCAACAGCCAGAAATGGTTTAATGGAATTTAAGTCTTTGGACCATAACTCCCTAGCCACCATAGCCTATAAAAAGAGGGCTTGGATGAGTTTCCAAACCATCTCAAAAACTAATCCAGCACTACCATACGAATTGAGAAAGCCCACTAATCCTCTCTAATACTCCTGTAATTCCAGCAACAAAACAACAAGAGTTTAACCATTGCAAGAAGAACAGACCAACGGTGTGGTCTAGGACGGTTCAACTGAACCAGCGGCTGAAGACTTGACCAAAGCAGTGGTCTAAAACCAAAATTTTCTTCTTCATTTCTTTTCTTCTGGGATTTTTTCTTTGTTGTATTTCTGCCAGAAATTGTGTAATTAAGTTCCAATAGGTGGGCCTTCGTGTTTGCTGAACGCAGACCCACACCAGGCTCGTCGTATCCTAGAAGCTATTTGCCTGTAACCTATCAGCTTACTCAATTCACTTGAGTAGGGGCAAATAACACTTTAAGGACAGTGTTTTTCAGACGTGCTTCAGCCTGTCCTTATTCCTGATTAAAGTGATTTTTTGGTTTCCATATTATACAAAAATTACACCAATCTGTATAAATTTTCAATATCACTCCTAGTCTAGGCTAGCGTACAAAAGAAATAGTCAGCTGGCAAAAATTAAAAATTAAAATAAAATCATTCACACATTATATACGTGCCCTCCGAATTTTAAACCAAATGATCTAAGAAAGCTTTAGCATCCAATGGAAGGCTAGGATCTAGCACCCATGGACCATATTGGTACGGGCCATACTGGCACGTGCAATTTTGTGTGCATGAGTAGGAATGGACACTGGCATGGGCTTAGCAAACTACCTTGGGCAATTCCTCAAGTTCCATCTTTTCTTTTTCCAACCATCCCATGTTTGTTTGCAGATCACGACTGTTCCTATCGTCCAAAAAGATGTGGAGTCATGGATGACCATCCCATGTTTGATTGTTGATCACGGCTGTTCCTATCCTCCAAAAAGATGTGCTGGAGTCATAGATGACCTTCCCATGTTTGATTGCTGATCACGGCTGTTCCAATCGTCCAAAAAGGTGTGCTGGAGTCATAGATGACAATGAAAGGTTGACGATGCAGGCTAATGATGAATAATTAATACTATGGTTGAATGAGGAATTCGGTGAGAATTTACGTTGATCAAGTAGAATTTTGACAACCTATAGGCTACCCAGCAATAAGAACCCAAAATTTCAAAATTGGACGTCCACAAGTTGTCTGAATGAGAAAAGTCTTAATCTCACACAAAAATGTGCAAACTAAAAATTAATAATATTTATTCTTCTCCATTCGGAGTTTTTTGTTTGTAAGTAAAACTTATTGCAACCAATGCAAAGTTTAAATCCTAATCAATCTAGACCCTTCATTCTCTTAAATCTGTTACAATCACACATGCTTAAAATCGACATTAGTTGCTTTTATAGTGTCATATGCAGTATAGTAATTGGATCGTAAATATGAAATTGGTTTACTATTTTCTAAAACCAATATTTTTAGAAATCTAAAAATATATCCGTACCTCATTGTAAAATTGTATCTGGCAGAATTAAGAGACTTTACTTTCCAACTTTTTAGATATTTGTTTTTGACACGTAAGGAATTTTACAGCTGTGAAATAAAATACCATCTGCAAATTTTCCTTAAAGCTGAAGGTTGTGGAAATAAACACTGTCCTTCAAGGTCAAGAGGGAAAGTCTACGAAGGCTGGCAGATATGTGGGTTCCAATGGAACTACTATTCTGAGACCACATCAATCATATTGCTACAATTCTCTTAATCGGGCTTGATATTAAATTTCTTAGTTTAAACAGAAACATTTTGCAATAAAATATATTATTGTAACAATAAAAAAACATAATTACTAAAGAAAGGCCACAAAAATTAACAATAAACATGATCTAAGGACAAATACTTTGAAATTTTACTTACAATATTTGGTTACGCTTTTTTAAAAATTACAACTGGAATAGGACTAGTTTACAGGAGTTTTGTTCTAGAGAGGTTTAGGATTTGGGGTTAGGAATAATGGTTAGTGTTGAAGCAAAAAACTTGACGCCTCTCCTCCGGTCGTTACCTGCACAGGAAAGATGAAAAAGGAGACCCTGGCAAGAGCCGGGGAACCTCCGTTGCTTAAGTCAGTGACTGGGTCGATAAGGAGGAGGTTTTGAGGTATTTTCTATGTACCTTTGATCTTAGAGATGTCCTCCTTTTATAGGAGTGAAGGGTCCTGTCGTACAGGGATTCTCTCCTCAAGCTTAGGAGATTTGATTTGGTTGTAATACGTTTACGGATGATTCTCGATCCTGAGATTTTTGGGGTCGGGAATCCTTTCAGATTTTCGAGACAGTATTCATACTTACACTGTCTCTTCCTTGCTCGACTCGGCCTTGACCGACTCCAGTAATAGATGAGTCACGACTGGCTACAAGGACAAGGCTCCTCCGAGGTCGGTGCTCTTGTCGGAGCCTTGGCCTTCAAAGAAGGTGAAGACAGCTCCAAAGACTAAGGAGCCATCTGCTCCAGTCGCCTCTACCCCAGTTGTCCCGATCGTCGTCGTACTCTCTGACCTTGAAGAGAGGCAAAAGAGGTGCCTGTCGAGCCCCATGTGGCTCCCGAGCCAGGACTCGTTGGAGAGCGGGTCTTGAAATAGAGGTAGGAGCATAGAGGGGAGGCTTTAAGGGGGGGGATAGCTCGACCGGAGACATCAGCCTTCCAACGAGCTGTGTCTGAGATGGTCCCTTGGGCTATTTCCCATGGGAGCGAGAAGGAATTTGCTACCCTCTTCGAAGCCTCTGGGAATTGGATACTCTCCCATGCTGCGAAGATCTTGCTCGAGGTAGGATTTGAACTTCTCTTAACTGGTTGCCTCTCCCTGTCGTGATCTAACATTATCGTTTTCTGCAATTTGCCCCTTGCTTGCTGAGGGCCAACGCAGATCTGGCCGAGGCCCAAAGAAGTGTGGCGAATGTCGAAGCAGTTCGAAAACGGGCAGCGGAGGCGGAAGCACAACTCGAAATCACTACGCTTCAAGTTGGGCAACTGATTGGTGAGTTGGGTCTTGCCCGGAAAGCGACTGGAGATGCCAAAGCTGAGTGTGCTCCCGTGGCTTTACTGTTGAAGGAGGCTTAAGAGGAGAGCCGACGAGCGACTCAAGCTCATGCCTCCTGCGGAGATAAGCTAGCATGGGTCAAGGCTGAGGCTGAGGCGACTATTTAGAGGGCCATCGATGAGGCTAAGGTGGCCAAGGAGGCTAGGGATGGGGCCGTATAGGCCTTTCTCGGATCCTAAGAGTTTGAGGAAGAGAGGGATCGCTTGTATCAGAGTGGGTATACAGCTTGCATTCATCAGATGAAGTGATCTTTTCCTGACCTTGACCTTTCAGGATTTGATGAAGGTGCTTTTGGATCCAAGGGGCCAGAGGTCAAAGCTGCAGGGTCTGCTGATGCTGCGGCTGGTATCGAGGTCGAGTCGGAGGCAGCTCCTGAGGCCACTCCAAATGGTGGTAGTAACTAAATATCGGCCACCTACCGAGTTACTTCCATTTTTGGCACTCACACCAGCGCTTCAAGCACATCCATCTTCAAGGTTGACTCAAGAGCAGTTGCAACCGAGAGAAGATTCCTCATGTTGAAACCGACCGTCTCCGCCTTTTTTTTTAATTATTTCCTCAATGTAATGTCGCCGTAGAGCTTGGGGTAACCCGATGTAAAACACTTGGAGTGATAAATGAATATACTTGGTATTATTCAACTGGCTTAGTTTACATATTTTCTCATTATTTACTCTTTCGAATTTTCCCTAACACCCGATTAGGCGACCTAAGGGTAGTAGATTTTGAGATGCTCATCGTTCCAGGGATGAGGCAGTAATTGCCCATTTAAGTTTTTCAGCCGATACATTCCAGGTCGGATGGTGCTTGAAACGATATAAGGTCCTTCCCAATTAGGTCCCAGCGTGCCTGCACCAACTTCCTTCGTATTTAGGAACGTTTTCCGGAGAACCATATCCCTGACTCGGAATCGTCTGACCTTGACTCGGGTATTGTAGAACCGAGCTACTTGTTGCTGCTGAGCCATCGTTTGTATCCGAGTCCTTTCCCTTTGTTCGTCCACAAGATCGAGTCCGAGGGCTAAGAGTTCTTTATTATCCTCCTTATTGAACGAGCTGACTCGGGCCGAAGGCAATCCGATCTCGACTGGGGTGATAGCTTCCGAGCCATAAGCAAGGGAGAAGGGAGTCTCTCTCGTAGCAGTTCAAGCCGTGATTCGGTATGCCCACAATATATTCAGGAGTTCTTCAGCCCATGCTCCTTTGGCTCGGTCGAGCTTGGTTTGAAGATGTTGTTTGATGCTCGTCTAAGAATGACGGGGTGACGAATACACATTTCTGATTACAAAATTCTACACATCTCTTAAAAGCCCTATTGTCGAATTATTTTTCGTTGTCAGTAATAATAGTCCGAGGTATCCCGAATCGACAGATAATGTTTTCCATACAAAATCCGTGATCTTTTGTTCGGTTATCTTCACCAAAGGCTCTGCCTCAGCCCACTTCATGAAGTAGTCCACTGCCAAGACAATAAATTTGGTATGACCTTTTCCTATGGGGAGTGGTCCGATAATATCAATTCCCCACTGCGCAAAGGGCCAAGGATCGGTCATAAGGGTCATCTCCTCCAGGGGTTGCTTTGGAATGGCAGTGAACCGTTTACATTTGTCACATCTTTGGACAATCTTGCAAGCGTCGTACTGGATGGTTGGCCAATAGTATTCCTGACGTAAAACCTTGTGTGTGAGTGATCGTCCTCCTGAATGGTTTCCACAGATCCTCTCGTGGATCTCTCGGAGTATGTAGTCAGCTTCATTGGAGTTTAGGCATCGCCATAACGGAGCATAAAAACCTTTTTTATATAACGTCCCGTCAAGTAAAGTGTAATGGGAAGCTCAGATCTTTAATTGTCGAGCCTCGGCACGATCTTCGGGCAACTTGCCATTGTTGAGATATCGGGCGATCGGGTCGAGCCAGGTAGGTTCTGAATCAATTGTGTGTATGGTTGAGCTAACTGGTTCATTGATACTTGGCTTAGCGACATACTCGACTGGAACGGACCTAGGTATGTCATATTCATCGGCTGAGGCAAGTTTTGCAAATAGATCGGCTTTGGCATTTTCTGTCCAGGGAATCCGAGTGACGACACAAAGCTGAAAGTTGCCAATCAATTCTTTGGCTTTCTCCATGTATGTTTTTAGTTGTTCTTTTCGTGTTTGATATACGCTCGTAACTTGGTTGATGACTAGCTGCAAATCGCTGAATACATTGAGATGTGTAACGCCCAAACTGGCAGCGAGTCGGAGGCCGAGCAATAAAGCTTCATATTCTGCTATATTGTTCGAGGCTTGAAACCCAAGTCTTAAGGCATACTGCATGTAAGTTTGATTGGGTGTTTTCAAGACTACTTCTACCCTGCTTGCCTTAGAGTTGGAGGAACCATCGACATACAGCTTCCAGGAGGTTGGTTTGGGCAGTGACTCGGGAGAAGTGGTGGTTGATTCTTCTGTAGGCTTGGTAGCACTGGATGACTCAGTCATTGGATGGACGTGTGGTGTCACTTCAGCAATGAAGCTGGCCATGACTTACCCTTTAATTGCTACTCTCGGCCTATATTGAATGTCGAATTCGCTGAGTTCGATCGCCCACTTTGTAAGTCGGCCTAATGCCTCTGGTTTTCGAAGAATATGACGGAGTGGGAGGTTAGTCATGACGACGATGGTATGAGCTTGAAAGTATGACCGGAGCCACCGTGAAGAAACTACCAAGATTAAGGCCACCTTTTCCAGAGGTGACGCAGGGATGAACGTGATGAGGATAAATACTCTGAATCCACGGAGCTTCTCTGGACTCCTCACAGAGACTTCTCGAATCCACGAGGAAAGAAAGCAGAAAATAGAAATAAATTCTAATAAATTCGAAATTGATTAATTGATCAATAAAAATGAGTTCGTAACCCTTTAAATAGGGGTACCAAGCAATGGGAAAGAAATTAGAATCAAACTATAACTAAAACTCCTAGAATTCGCGACTTACTATAAATAGTAAACTTACTATTTATAGATGGTTGTGATGTCTACTAGTGCACAAGGTTTTCGGCCAAAAATATTAAGTGTCCTATTTGACTTCACCAAACCGTTCCCCTAATTATTCTAAGCTCTTTTCACATTGGGCGCAACTCCTAAAGCCCGACGGATGAAGAGTTATAATCAAACTAAAACTTACTCTTTATAGTAAAAACGAAATTAAAATAGGGAAACGACCGTCGATCCAGGGGTTTCTCGTAATTTCGAGCGTCGCAACCTGGCAAACCTGGGTTGGTTGGCTAAAGTACCTTGTTCTACCCCAAAATCATATATTTTACGTCAGGTAACTCATTCCGGATTGCGAGATACGTCCGATCTAAGGTCCGACGGTCCGGATCACTTCTGTCATCGACTGGGCCTTTTCAGATCCATCTTGGCCATGAAACTGTCCGCGACCCGCTCTACATCAAGAGGTGGATACCTCGTCTCTGCTGGCAACAATGCTTTGCTGACGTAATAGACTGGTATCGGTGAGAAGATTGGATTGGTGACATTCCACTTGGGCCTATTCAAAAATTTGATTTTGCAAGCCCAAGCTCCCCTACTCATGAGAAGATTGGATTGGTGACATTCCACTTTAAAGGAAAAAGCATTTAATGGTGTCATTGGATGGAAGATATCGTACTTATATGGATGTTAGATGAGTTCAAATATGCTATTGGTGCTCTCTTTGGTTCCACGGAGTATATAAGGTTGGAGGAAATGTTGATCATGACTACAGTAACATGAATTAGTGTAAGATCATGAAGATAAATTATAACATCTTGCGAACCACCTTATGATTAAACTACCTGAACCCCTTATGATTGATTGTTTCGTAGGAGAGTCGAGCAATGATATTAGGGGTAAGGTTAAACTTTTTCATCCGACGTCCCTAATCAAGGTGATTAGATTGGAATATAACATAGTTATATGGACGTGGGATGAGTTCAAATCTACTATATGCATTCGCTTTGATTCTATGGAGCATACAGTGTCCGGCGAAATGTTATCATGGCTACAATTACATGCATCAATGCAAGAGTATGAAGACAAGTTTGAATGTCTTGCGAATCTCACGATTAAACTACCTAAATCCTTTATGATTGATTGTTTTGTAAGAGGGCCAGCTGATTATATTAGGACCAAGGTTAAAAATTTCCATTTGACGTTCCTAATCAAGGCGATTAGATTGCCATGATCGGTAGAATCCAAAGAGATGAGACAAACCTATGTATTAATTATAAAAGAAATAGAACTTGAGACCACCATCATTCCTAATAAACTAAAACTATTGCTACATGAATTCAAAGGAATTTGGCCCGACGACCTTCCCGATTAATTACCCCCAATGTGAGATATTCAATACCATATTGACCTTATCCCATGGTCTAGCTTACCCATTTGTCCTCACTATTAGATGAGTCCGAAGGATTGCGATATTTTGCAAGGACAAGTAAATGATTTGATCCTTAAGGATCTGATCCGAGAAAGCCCTGTTCCGACCCTATTAACTCCTAAGAAAGATGAGAGTTGGTGCATGTATGTCGACAACCGGGTGATGAATAATATTACCATAAAATATAGGTTTCCCATATCACGGCTAGGCAATATGTTAGATATGCTTGAGGGTGCAAAATTATTTTCTAAATTGAATTTGAGGAGAAGCTACCATCAGGTCTGAATACGGTTAGGTGATGAGTGGAAGATAACTTTTAAGACCAAGGAGGAGTCATATGAATGATTGGTCATGCCCTTTGGTCTTTTCGAACGTGCCTAGTACATTCATGAGGTTGATGAACTAAGTTTTGAAGCCATTGATTGGGCGGTTCATAGTGGTCTACTTCGATGAAATTTTGATATACAGTCAAGACGAAGCAAGCCATATGGAACATCTCCAACAGGTCATTTAAGTGTACATCGAGAATAAGTTGCACCTCAATCTAAAAATATGCATCTTTTTTACTGAAAGCCTATTGTTTTTAGGCTTTGTCGTGAGGTCTACGAGCATCCAGGTGGATGACGAAAGGTGAAAGCCATTAAGGAATGGCTGGTTCTGACAAACATCCATGAAGTACATAGTTTTCATGGGTTGACGACATTCTATCATGATTCATGCAGAATTTCAGCACTATAGTCACACCCATTATAGATTGCATGAAAAAATAGCTGTTTCAATGAACTAATGAGGCTAACAAGAATTTTGATAAAATTAAGCATCAATTGTGCATAACACCGGTTTTGGTTCTTCCCAGTTTCGACAATCTATTTGAAGTTGAGTATGATATCTCATATGTCAGAATTGGAAGGGTCTTATCATAGGAAGGTAAGCCAGTGGCCTTCTACAATGAAAAGCTCAGCGAAGCCTAAAAGAAATGGTGGACATATGAGCTTGAGTTGTATGCAGTGGTTTAAGCGTTGTGACATGGTGGCATTATCTAATTCAGAAATAGTTTATTCTCTATATTTATCGTTAATCCTTAAAGTTTATTAATAGTTAGGATAACGCGAATTGTGTGATGCTAGATGGGTTGCACTTTTATAGGAATTCATGTTCGTTTTGAAGCACAAGTCAAGACAGCATAACAAGATGGCCGATGCACTTAGCCGTCATGCATCACTATTGGTTATGATGTGCAATGAGATGGTCAGCTTCGATTGTCTCAAGGAATTGTATGCTGATGATGAGGACTTCAAGAATGCATAGATGAGGTGCCAAGAGGGTAATCCCAGTGACTACATGTGTAAGACGATTTTCTCTTCAAAGGGACTCAACTGTGCATCCCCAAAAGTTCTCTGAGGGAGCAGATTATACAAGAGCTACATAAAGGTAGCCTTAGTGGACACCTTAGGTCAGACAAGATGCGGTCTCTTGTTAGGAATGGTATTACTGGCCACAATTGGTATGTGACGTGGGTAGAGCGGTATAGCGTTGTTATGTTTGTCAGACCTCTAAGGGGCATTCTAAGAATAGGAGCCTCTACACCTTATTACTTGTGCCTAACGACCATTGAGAGGACTTATCTATGGACTTCATGCTTAGTCTCCCACGAACACAACGCGGCATGAATTCGATGTTCGTGGTGGTAGATCATTTTTTAAAGATGACGCACTTTATCCCATGTAAGAAGACCATTAACATAACACACGTGGCAAATCTATTCTTCAGAGAGGTCATGCGGCTACACGGGGTTCCCAAGACCATTACTTTTAACTGAGACATGAAGTTCATTAGCCACTTTTGGCGGACTTTATGGAATCAATTCAGTACGTAACTTTAGTAGTGCCTACCACTAGAGCTATACACGAGTTGAGTTAGCTCGGTTAGCTTGCTCGACTCGACTCGCCTTGGCTCGAAATTGAATTTGGACCGAGTCGAGTTGATTTTTGGAGCTCGAAATTAATTTAAGTTGGTTTTTGGAACTCGAAAATTTTTTGAGTCGAGTTCGAGCATGACTGAACTCGACTTGACTCGGATCGAACCTCAACTTGGATCGAATCAGCTTGGTGACTCGCACAACAAGAAAAGCCACTTTTACCAACGAAAATTTTCATAGGCAAAAGTCTTATTTTCACAGGCAAAAAGTTTTACCAGCGAAAATTTTCGTTGGCAAATTCCTCGCTAAAAGTCCAAGGGGAACACCTTTTACCCACGAAAAAAAATTTTGTTGGCAAAGGTAAGACTTTTGCCGACGAAATATTTCGTAGGCAAAACATTTTACCAACGCTAATTTTCGTTGGTAAAAATATTGACAAAACTTTTTACCTACAAATACTTTTATAGGTAAAAATATTTACAAGACTTTTTAGCTACCAACAATTTCGTAGCTAAAAATATTTAAAGACTTTTTACCTACGAATATTTTCCTAGCTAAAAATATTTAAAACACTTTTTACCTACCAACAATTTTGTAGCTAAAACTATTTACTTGACTTTTTACCTACGAATATTTTCGTAGCTAACAATATTACCTACCAAAAATTTCCTAAGTAAAAATATTTACAAGACTTTTTACCTACCAACAATTTTTTAGCTAAAAATATTTAGAACACTTTTTACCTACCAACAATTTCGTAGCTAAAAATATTTACAAGACTTTTTACCTACGAATATTTTCGTAACTAAAAATATTGAAAACACTTTTTACCTACCAATAATTTCGTAGCTAAAAGGTATTTACAAGACTTTTACCCACAAATATATTCGTAGGTAACAATACTTAGAAAACTTTTACCTACCACCAATTTCGTAGCTAAAAATTCTTTTACCTACGCATATTTTCGTAAGTAAAAATATTTACCAAACATTTTCCTGCGAATAATTTTGTAGCTAAAATATTTACAAAAACTTTTAACTACGAATGATATCGTAAGTAAAAATACTTACAAAACGTTTAACTACGAATATTTTCGTAGGTAAAAACATGGATGGAACTTTTAACTATGAAAATTTTCATAGGTAAAAACTTGGATGAGACTTTTACCTACGAAAATTTTCGTAGGTAAAAACTTTAATGAGACTTTTACATACGAAAATTTTCATAGGGAAAAGTTTTTTATTTTTTTTTCCTATATTCTAGCACAAAATTCTTGATAATATATTTCTTGATATACACCTGTTATGTAATATATTTCATCATATTCACATTCACATCCATTTAACTCCAAAGTACATAAATAAATCCATCCAAACATAAACTACATCATGCATAAATACATATAAGTTTAACATCATAAATAAAATACAAAAAATCACAAAGATGGAGGCAAAGGTGGTAGGGCATCGATGGGTAAGCGTGCGCGAGAGCCTGAAACATATCCGCTATCCGTCGCTCATGCTCCACCCGCATCTCCTCCATCCTCCTCTCCTGCTTCTCCCGTAGCCTCGCATGCTCCTCTATCCTCATCCTCTCCTGTTCCTCCTCCCTCTGCCTCGTCAGCTCCTGCATCCTCCTCTCCTGTTCCTCCCTCAGCCTCACCTGCTCCTCCATCCTCCTCCTCTCCTGCTCCTCCCTCTGCTTCGTCAGCTCCTCCATCCTCCTCTGCTGCTCCTCCATCTGCCTCTCCAGCTGCTCACTCTTCCTCTCCAGCTGCTCTCTGATGTCATTGACGATGACTTGTAGCTGTTGAACCTCTCTATCTGCGATATCAGCTCGGCGAGTGGAACTCTCGCCAACGACGATGGATCGGGTGGAGGTAGCTCTAGCGGGTGCCATGAGCTTGGCACCATGGCCAAGCCCATGCACATATCCAAAATGGGTACCAAGCACCTCACTCAGGATCTCTGGCTCACTCCGCTGAGTACCATCGAAGTGGGCTGACTGCGTAAGGTGTCCATCGCCACCTGTAATAAAAACATATGAATTTTCTTAAAAAATGACATTATTATAATTTAATGCAATTAAATTTTACAATGTAAGTATTTTTACCCAAATCTCGCTGGCACTAGGATATACCCAAGATCCCATCACCTACCGACAGTGAGTCCCTTTGTAGAGGTTTATTGGTTCGGCCTCTTGGCCAGTGATGGAATCTCGCTGCGCAATCGAAAGGACAATAGAGTTAATATAAATGCATTGAAAGAATATATCAACTTAATAATTACCGATAATTTCTTACCATGTCGTGACGAATTTGTACAAATGACTTTGAACCAGCTACGTGGTTCACTGCTAACTTTTCCTTGTTGTTAGAATTTATTTTGCTCTTCTTCTAAACACGTTATTCATAATACATTGTTATTAATTGCGAATTTAATTGTTAGCTTAAGATATCATAAATATGTAAATATTACCTGAAAAGAATCAGACGAAAATCCATCGCAGAGTATCTACCAGTCATCACAGGTCATGTGCGGCGGTGTGGGTAGTGCACCCTCCTCGTTGCTCATGCACTGCTTGTACCGCTTGTGTAACAAGGAGCGGTACTCCTTGATCCATTCCTTGATCATGTCATCGATGACAAAGGAAATGTGCGGAACACTCAAATCCAATTCAAATTTATCCTGCAATTTCGTAAATAATAGATTAAGGCAATAAACTTATTAAGAAGATAACTTAACCGTAAATGAACTTTTATCAAATAAATTAGGTTTATAAGTATAGGTTTAGGTTTAGGTTAAGGTTAAGGTTAAGGTTAAAAGGTTAAGGTTTAGGTTTAGGTTAAGGTTATAGGTATTGGTTAGGTTTAGATTTAAGTTTAGGTTATAACTTAGGGAATTGAGAATAGGCTAAGGTTTAGGTTAACGAAATCGGGTTCGGGTTTGGGTTCAGGATCGGGTTTAGGTTTGGGTTTTCATGTTTAGGTTTAGGTTTAGGTTAGGGAGTTGAGATTAGGATTAGGTATAGGTTTAGGTTTAGGGATTTGAGAATACATTTAGGTTTAAGTTTAGGTTTAGGTTTAATTTTTAGTTTATAGGTTTAGGTTTAGGTTAAGGTTAGGTTATAAGTTATAGCTTATAGGTTATAGGTTAAAGTTTAGGATATAGGTTTTGGTTTTGGTATGTTATAGGTTTTGGTTTAGGTTTCGGTTTAGATTTTAGGTTTAGGTTAAGGTTATGGGTTTTGGTTAGGTTTAGGTTAAGGTTATAGGTTATAGGTTATAGCTTTAGGGAAGTGAGAATACATTAAGGTTCAGGTTAATTTAGGAAATCGGGTTCGGATTCGGGATCATGTTTAGGTTTGGGTTTTCAAGTTTAGGCTTAGGTTTAGGTTAGGGAGTTGAGATTAGGATTAGGTGTAGGTTTAGGTTTAGGGATTTGAGAACACATTTAGGTTTTAGGTTTAGGTTTAGGTTTAGGTTTTAGGTTTAGATTATAGGTTATAGCTGTAGGGAACTGAGAATGGGTTTAGGTTTAGGTTTAGGAAATCGGGTTCGGGTTCGGGATCGGGTTTAGGTTTGGGTTTTCAAGTTTAGGTTTAGGTTTAGGTTAGGGAGTTGAGAATAAGATTAGGTGTGGGTTTAGGTTTAGGGATTTGAGAACACATTTAGGTTTTAGGTTTTAGGTTTTAGGTTTAGGTTTAGGAAATCGGGTTCGGGTTCGGGATCGGGTTTAGGTTTGGGTTTTCAAGTTTAGGTTAGGGAGTTGAGAATAGGAGTAGGTGTGGGCTTAGGTTTAGGGATTTGAGAACACATTTGGTTTTTAGGTTTAGGTTTAGGTTTAGGTTATAGGTAGGTTATAGGTTATAGCTATAGGGAATGAGAATCGGTTATGGTTTAGTTTAGGAAATCGGGTTCGGGTTCGGGATCGGGTTTTAGTTTGGGTTTGGTTTTTCAAGTTTAGGTTT
>JAJHSJ010000003.1:24708645-24780876 GCA_021015155.1 Magnolia officinalis | reverse complement strand
GGGCGCGAGAGTGAAAGTGAGAGAGGACAAAGAGGCGAGAGACTTAAGTCTCTCTCGCGAGTGGGGTCACGTGGTCGCGTGCTCTGTGGGCCCCACCATGATGTATGTTGTTTCATCCCTGCCGTCCATCTATTTTTCCCTTTCATTTTATGGTATGAGATAAAAAAATGAGGGGTATCCCAATCTCAACTGGACCACATTATAGGAGACAGTGTTGAATGAGCGTCGACCATTAAAAACCTTTTGGGGGCCATATAAAGTTTTGGATCAATCTGATTATATTTTTTTTCCTTCATATGGGCCTGTATGACCTAATCAACAGATTGGATGTCAAATAAAAAGTACAGTGGGCCTTAGGAGGGTTTTAATTGTGGATATCCAATCACTATTGTTTTCATGTGGTGTGGTCCACTTGAGATTTATATCCTTCTAATTTTTGGCGTCAAGCCCTAATATGATTTGTAAAAATGGATAGACGGCATGGATGAAACACATACATCATGGTGGGACCCATAGAGCATCGACCAACATCCACCAAGTTTTGTGGGCCCCACTATGATGTATTTGTTATATCCACATCGTCCATCCATTTTGAGATATCAGTTTACGTCATGAGTCAAACAATGAGGTTCAATCAGCCTGATCCAAAAATATATGAATGAATAGAAAACACAAACATCAGCTTGATCCAAAACTTCTATTGCCTCCAAGAAATTTTAAATGGTGTAGGTTCAATCACACTATTTCCTGTGGTGTGGTCCACTTGAACTTTGGATATGCTTCCTTTTTGTTCTTTAGACCTCAAATTATCTGTTAACATGGATGAATGGAGTGGATAAAATAAATAAATAACGGTGGACCCCACAGAGTTTGCTCTGGTAATGGTAACGAGTAACTCAAATGTAGTGGAGAAAAGTTTCCTTACAACATTTGTAATCATATATTGGGCCTACCTAAATGTGATTCACATATCCAACCCACTCATTATGTGTGTCCCACTTGGATGAGAGGTCAGACCAAGTTTCAACCGCATCCAAAACTCATGTGGGCCCCACCAAGTGCTTTTATATTTTTTAGGATGTCTTCACCTAGTTTTAAATGATATGGCCCACTTGAGTTTCGTTTACCGATGATTTTTGAGATATCTCATAACCTAAAGGGGACACATCAATTCCACGGTGTTGATGTTCGACAGACATCATGATGTGGCCCACAAAACTTACTAACATCAATTCTTAGGTTTTCACGAGGTCAGTAAGTTGGGTCACAATTTTAACCAGAATATTTGGCCCATTTTACATGTCTGATGCATTCACTCTATTTTACTGATCAATACTCTCAATTTGACTAGTTACTCGCCTCAATCGGGCTACATATGAGAAAGATAATGGGCATACAAGATTGATTAACAATTTCAGTGAAATTTGATTTAAACATCTAAAGTTATTTACTCTTTAATTTAAACTGATTAGATTGTCCAAAAACGATTAAAGGTTCAATTAGTGGGTGTGCCTAATAATTTAGTAATTTTATTTTCACAAATAAATTAACATTTTTTTTTAAAAGGTATATTTTTTTTACTCTTTAAATAAATATCATTTTTATTATAAAATATTTCAAAAATATTTAAAATACAAATTTTGAATTTTATTAGCAAAATATCAAAAAATTTCTCATATTTTAATTTTTTTTCTCGAAACTTTCAAAATGCCAATTTTTCTCTTCAAAAGCATTATTTTGTTCTTAAAATTTTTCTTAAACATATTTGAAATTTCGTGACTTTTCAATATTCTTTTTTATGTGATATTACAAATTATTTAAATATTACCTTTTAATTTTATATATATACACACACACACACACACACACATTTAGGTTATAGACAAAAAAAATTAAAAATTAAAACATTTTTACATTATTATCGACAGTTTTTGGCTGTCGGAAAAATATTTAGGAAAAACACTTTTACCGACGAACATTTTTGTCGGTAAAAGTCTTACTGCCAACATTTCCAACACCTCTCGAAAATTTGCAAATTTTCAAAAGACCCTTCAACTACGAATATTCTCATAGGTAAATATGGGTTTTACCTACGAAATTATAATTCGTAGGAAAAAGTAAGCTTTTGAAATATTCAAAAGACCCTTTAGCTACGAATATTTTCATAGGAAGAAATTCCAATTGACCCTTTAGCTACGAATAATTTCGTAGGTAAAGATGGGTTTTACCTAAAAGTAAGGTTTTGGATTTTTTGTTTTTCTGAAAAATTTCACAGACCCTTCAGCTACGAATATTTTCATAGGCAAATATGGGTTTTCCCTACGAAATTATAATTCGTAGGTAAAAGTAAGGTTTTGGAATATTCAAAAGAACCTTTACCTACGAATATTTTCGTAGGTAAAGATGTGTTTTACCTAAGAAATTAGAATTTGTAGGTAAAAGTAAGGTTTTCGATTTTTGAACTTCAAAAGACCCTTCAGCTACGAATAATTTTGTAAGTAAAGATGGGTTTTACCTACGAACTTAGAATTCGTAGGTAAAAGTAAGGTTTTGGATTTTCTGTTTTACTGAAAAATTTCAGAGACCCTTCGGCTACAAATATTTTCATAGGCAAATATGGGTTTTCCCTACGAAATTATAATTAGTAGGAAAAAGTAAGGTTTTCGGTTTTTGGTGTTTTTGAAAAGTTCAAAAGACCCTTTAGCTACGAATATTTTCATAGGGAAATATGGGTTTTAGCGACGATTTGGATTTTCTATTATTTTAAAAATTTTCACAGACCCTTCAGTGACGAATAGTTTCGTAGGCAAAGATTAGGAAAAGTTCAAAAGACCCTTTAGCTACGATTATTTTCGTAGGTAAATGTGGGTTTTAGGTAAAAGGAAGGTTTTGGATTTTTCTTATTTCACAGACCCTTCATCTACGAATATTTTCGTATGTAAAGATGAGTTTTACCTATGAAATTTGAATTCGTAGGTAAAAGTAACGTTTTCGATTTTTTGTTTTTTTAAATGTTTAAAAGAAAGGTAAATATGGGTTTTACCTACGAAATGTTTTTTTAAAAGTTCAAAAGACCCTTTAGCTACAAATATTTTCGTAGCTACATATGGGTTTTCCCTACAGGAAAATATGGGTTTTCCCTACGAAATTATACTTTGTAGGGAAAAGTAAGGTTTTCGATTTTGAAAATTTTAATAGACCCCTTTAGCTACGAATATTTTCGTAGGTAAATATGGGTTTTCCTAGATAATTGAAAGACCCTTCAGCTACGAATATTTTCGTAGGTAAAGATGGGTTTTACCTATGAAATTTGATTTCGTAGGTATAAAAACAAAAAATTCAAAAGACCCTATAGCTACGAATAGTTTCGTAGGTAAAGATGGCTTTTACCTACAACATTGTCAAAACACCCTTTACCTACAATTGACAATTTTTTTTAACCTACAAAAAAGTCAAAACACTCTTTACCTATGAAAATTTTCGTAGGTAAAGATGGCTTTTTCGTTGGTAAAAGTATGCTTTTACCTACGAAAGTAATTTTCGTCGGAAAAAGTCATCTTTACCTATGAAAAATATTTTCGTAGGTAAAAGTTTCGTCGGTAAAAACCATATTTCTTGTAGTGTCGGTTATTTTGATATTGATGTTGCTCGCTGAATGTTTGATGAAATGACTCAATGCAGTGTTGTTTCGGGTATACGCATTCTTCGTGGGATCGATTGGTGGCAAGGAAGAAATGGTTATAAAACAAATCTTTACAAAAAAAAAAACCTTTTTATTATAAGACTATCCTCATAACTTGATTTTGATACTGCTCGTCTAGTATTTGATGAAATACTTGTAAAGTGCTGTTATTGTTTTACATTCTGTGAGAAATTGAAGATGCATTATACGTGTTTGAGAAAATGTTGCATAGGCTCGAACTGGCCCGAGCTGGCCAATCAAGCTTGAGGACCGAGTTGAGTTGGAGCTAGGGTTAGCTACTGGCTGAGCCGAGCTGAGCTGTGCCAAGCTTGGCTCGGTTTGACTCGCGTACAGTTTCTACCTACCACCCACAGACCGATGGGCAGACTGAAATTGTGAATCACACGTTGGGAAAGCTTCTTTAGTTTATTTCATGTTCCAAGCCGAAGCAATGAGGTTAATTTGACCTTGTCTCAAGTGGAGTTTTCATTCAACAGTATGGTGAACGCTCAACAAGGAAGTCCTTGTTCCAATTGTTTATGGTCGAGTGTTCCACACACACTTGACTTGGTTCCTTTTCCCAAGTTCTGGGCATGAGCACTAAAATAGAGCATATGGAGGACTGAATCATGGGCATTCATACGGATTTGCAAGCCAAGTTGCAAGCTTCGAACGACGAGTACAAGGAGCAAGCCGACAAGCATTGGCGGCAAAAGGTGTTCGAGGTATGCGACAAGGTTTTCTTTCATCTATGCAAGGAGAGATTTTCGATCGGGACCTACAATAAGTTAAAAAATAAGAAGATTGGAGCAATACAGATCATTCGAAAGATTAATAACAATGCTTACGTTGTTGATCTTCCAGATAACATGGAGATCTCTTGCATACTTTCGACATTGTGGACTTGACTGAGTATCATGAACTGAAGCTGGACGAGAACTCGAGGTCGAGTTCTTTTGAAGTGGAGGGGACTGATGTAGAGCAGGTCACTGACACTTTCTTGGTAAAGATGGACTAGAAAAGGCCTGATCGAGGCAGAAACGATCCAGACTAGCACGACCTTAAATTAGTCGTATCTCACATTCGACATATTGTATATGATTTTAAGGTAGGAGAAGCTACTTAAGCCAACCAACCCTGCTATGCTAGGTTGGCCATGCCATATTTGCAAGTTTCCATCAAATCGATGGTCAAAAGTCCCATTTAATTTTGTTTTTACTATAAATGGTAATTTTTAATTCGAGTATAACTTTTGATCGTTTGAGTTGTAGGAGTCATGCCCAACATGAAAAGGGCTTAGAAAAGTTAGGAGAATAACATGGTTGGGCCAAATTGGGCACTTACTATTTTTGGGTGAAAACCATGAAGTCTAATAGGAATGGAGGTCATTTATAAATAGTAAGTCCAAAAACTCCGGTAATAATAGTAGTTTCATCATGTGTCAACTCACCAGCTAGAGGTATATCCAATTTGTGTCATGGTACTCTTTTACGCTCGACATATATTGCAATAAATAATACTCTTTTTCAACAAAGAAATTAGGCAGTGGCAAGAGGAATAATCAAGCATGTAATGACGTTTATTAGAATGACCAAAATACTCATGCATAAGAAAAGAATTACCACAGACAATAGCACTATTGAACAAAAAAATGTTCATGTCCAAAAACAATATCTCAATATATAATAGATATATGCTTCAATACATGAGGAATTTAAGTCTTAGCAAATATAAATGTACTTTTTATAGCAGTTGGAGACATAATAAAAAATGACAAGAAAAGCACACTAGGTACAGCACATACTAATGCCTTATTAATTCTTGCAAATGTGCCAAATACATCAAATATACTATCCTACAAAAGGTGGACCACACCATAATGATCACACGGTACAAAAATGTCAAATTCAACCAAAAACTGACGGTATAGCTTATTGTATTGGTTGGATCACAACTTTGATACAACCACTATATGTGATTGTTTCACAATTAATTTTATTTTTTTGTTAACCAAATTTGCAATATTTGGTCGGCACAAGATAAAGATCATGTTTCTTATGCACAACAACTCCGAATAACTCAGTCATATCCACATCCTCTTTCTTCATCCCAGCTGAAAATTCCCAATTAAAAGAATAGAGAAGATTCGCAAGGGCGAGCTCATAAATCATGGCTCCAAAATATATCCCAGGACAAACTCTCCTACCTGCCCCAATGGTATGAGTTCAAAATCTTGCCCTTTGTAATCGATAGAGCTGCCCGTGAATCTATCTGGCATGAATTCTTCTGGGTTTCCCATGAATTGGGGTCTCTACCGATTGCGAATGCATTCACAATCACCCTAGTCTTCGCAGCAACATCATATCCATCGATCCTACAATCCTGGATGGTTTCTCGAGGAAGTAGAAGTGCACCTGGAGGGTGTAACCTCAGTGTCTCTTTTATAACTATCTTAAGGTATTCAAGTTGATGAAGATCGCTTTTTCTTCCACCTTTCCTTTATTCCCAACAATTCTTCTAACTTCATCTTGTGCTTTCTTCATTGTTTTTGGGTTCCTCATAAGTTCTGTCATTGCCCAAACCACTAGTGTCGAGCTTGTTTCTGTTCCAGCGATCAAAACATTCTGCAAAAAAGAAGAAAAAGGTAAGCATTTAAATAAGATAAAATATCAGGTTCAAGCATATCATTGAGTGAGAGTTCCAATTTGGTATTCCAAGACCCCTTAGCATGGTTAGGGGTTATAATGTCTTTATATATAAAATTAACATGATATAATTAAAGAAATGTGCATAGCTATACCAACTTAGGATACGGCTGAAATTTGGTGTGATCCCTTATCCAAGTGGGATACACACAACAGATGGGCTATATGTTTGCCATATCTTAGTGAGCCTTATAAAGGATCGTGGAGGTTTCAATGGATTGGTATCTACTCTCAACTGATACCCGTGGTATTGCCCACCTAAATCATGAATTAGCCTGATTTTTAGGCCCATGGCCCACTATAGAAGAGGCCCCATGGAGATCGATGTCATGGTACCATGCACACACAACACCGAGGTCGGGTCACGTAATTATAGCATCCAATAACTGGTTCCTGCATGTTGGGGTGTCAATAGACTAAGTCGGCACACGGGCCTTGGGCCAGACTTGGTTAGCAGTATCAGGCCTGAGGGCCAGAATCGGAGTTAAAAATCAAGGAAGTTTCTAAACCGGGCTAAGCTTGGACTACATTACCAAAAGACTGTGAACCCAGCCCGGCTTGCAAAGGGCACTTTCATATATAATATACTTCTTATAGTAAAAATATTCCTAATCCCTCCCCCCTTCAATCAAGGGCAAGGATTTCAAGATTTAAAAATGTGGGTTGTTTCTACAGGTTGGTGAGACTACTACCCAACCTAAGTTTTAGATGGGCATGAATATTCAGCTAGGGTCCTAACGTGGTGCCTCTACTGATCGACTGAGTGGATTTCACAGCAACCAACAGTCAATTGCAAAATAAAAATTTAATAATGAGGTTATTAAAAATGAGAGAGAAAAAAACTGAAAGATAATTGCAATAAAGGAAATTATTTAATGTATGACATTGAAATCCAAAAGCATACTTCAAATAAGTTTAACTTATTAACCACACATTGATATGTTATAAAAATGCTTTGCATAACCTGGCGGGACTGGACTCGGGCTGGGCTGACAGTCTTTATATGAAGCTCGAGTTCAGCCTGATTTATAAACAGGCTTGAATTTTAAGCCAGTGCCGGTTCCTTGGGCGTGGTTGATGTAGAGCTGGTCACAGACACTTTCATGGCTAAGATGAACCAGAAAAGGCCCAATCAGAGGCGGAAGTGATCAGGAATGTCAGAACCTTAAAACAGTCCACTTTGCAAACCAGAATTAGTTTTCCGACATACCATATATGTTTTTGGTGTAGGAGAAGCTACTTTAGCCAACCAACCCTTCTATGCCAGGTTGCCCACGCCGGATTTGCAACATTCCATCGGATCGATGATCAAAAGTCCATTTTATTTCCATTTTTACTATAAATAGTAAGTTTTGATTCCATCATAACTTTTGATCTTTTGAGTTTAAGGAGTCGTGTCCAACATGAAAGGGCTTAGAAAATTTAGGAGAATAACATGGTTAGGTCAAATTAGACACTTACTATTTTTGGCCAAAAACCAAGAAGCATAATAAGAATCATGACTATTTATAAATAATAAGTTTGCCAGTAAGTCACGTTTTTAGATTATTTGATTTGAAACTCGGTTCTAAGTTTGATTTCACTATTTAAAGTATTTTAATATTGTTTTTTTTTTTACCAATCAATTTATTTTGAATTATTGAAATTATTTATGTTTTCATCCTATGTGAATTTGGAATCTTATGAATCCTGGTTTCGGAGTAGTTATCCTGAGAAAGAGAAATACAGTGATCGACCTCGTCAACGTCAGAGATCATTGGTACAACAGTACAACAGCCCAGCCCAATATCCGGTCATTGACAGCCTTACTGGCAACGGCTATATATGTGGACAGAGTTAGATTATTAGTACATACTCTATTATTAGTAGATGACGGTCACAATCGTTTTTACCATGTAACCAAATTCTGTGGGCTCATCATGATTTATGTGTATATCTATACCGTCCATCCATTTTGTAAGATCATTTTAGGCTATGAGCCCAAAATGAGGCAGATCAAGTAGACCACACCTCAAAAAGCAGCGTGGACAATGATTCCCACCGTTTAAACCTTCTTAGGTCTAACATGATGTTTATTTGTCATCCAATCTGTTCATAAGGTCGCACACACCTGGATGAAGGGATGAACTAAGCCTTTCGCATGAAGTTCATGTGAAAGGATGCTGGGGGGCCCACTGAAATGTACGTGAGAATATATATATATATATAAGAGAAAACATGTACAGGGTCAAACTAACTCAATGGATGGATTAGATCTCGCATGTATGGTCTATGCTATCACATGTGTGGCACATACACTACCTTTATTAAATGTACAAATATGTGCGATTAGGAAGACTTTATTTCTTTACTGTACAGGTATGAAAGGAATTTTGGGATAAGAGAAGGACACTTTAAAAGTGACTTATTCAGTTATTCAAAGCGACTTTTAGACGGGACACTGATTGCATGTGGTGAGGTGCTCACCACCCTTTACTGTTTCCATTTTTCTTATTTTAAGAATTTTATGGGCCTTAGGAAGGTTTGAACGGTTGCACCCTTCCTAGGTTGGATGACAAATAAAAATCATTATCAATGAAGGTTTCCATTTTTCTTAAAGAATTTTTACAGAGAGGATGACCTACCTCTGGAAGCCTCCAGATTGTGTACTACACATGGGCACATTTGTATGATTATTGGATTTAAGCATCTAGTGGAATTAGCTGTTCATTAGTTCCTAACATAATTTTTCCATGATTCGGCTAATCTTGGATGTCTACAAGTGGGCCTTTACTCGCTTAAATGTCACATGTGTAGAACATCTAATCCGTTCAGAGGTGGGCTAATACTATGATGATCATTTGATATGGAACGCATTAAGTGGGACAGCATCAAAATCAATGGACAGCCAAAGTAAGAGTCAATATTCTGGTGTGGCCCACCCAATGAGTTGATCATTTCAATTCTCATTTCAGGTAATCATGATGGTGCAGCCTACCTTTTGCACAGATTGGATATTCTACACGTGACATGTAGGTGGAAAAGAGGAAAAAAGGAATTTTAATAAATTTCTGTTCTCTCTCAATAATAATAATAAACTATTGATACAGCTGCTGTATCTCATTATTTCTATTTTCATAGGTAGGGAGTTCACTGTTTGAATGTAATTATTCATTTTCTATCTAAGAAATGAAGTTGGAAGAAATGAAGAAAATTACGTGGATTACCATAATAATTCCTTTGATTTGATCTTTGGTGAGATGGAATTCATACTGCAAGCGAAGCAGCACATCCACAAAGTCATCCTCCTCAGCTTCAGGCTTATTCCTATTCTGGTGCTCGTTGATGAGTCTTTCATAAAAAGCATCCAACTTAGAGAAACTCCGCTCCAGCCGTCCATACAACCCCGTGATAACATCGGCCCACCACATCCATGGTAAATAATCAGCAACAAAGAAACTCCCCAACATGATCCCTGTCTCCTTAAGCACTTCATGAAATTCCATCTTCTCATCTTCACTTCCTTCGTTATAGCTCTTACCGAAAGCAGCCCTAGAAACTATATCGTAGGTGAGAGAGAAAGCATCATCTCACTCAGATTAACATGTTCTGCGCGAGAGAGAAGAAGACGAAGAAATCGAAGCAACCATTTTTGCGACTTCATCCTTTCGAATGTCTCGAAAGGATTGCACCCTCTTCGTGCTAAGAAGATCAACGATGCTGATCTTACGCATCTCTCGCCAGTACTCACCGTATGGTGCAAAAGCCACATCAGAGAAATTGTAAGAGAGTTTTCTTTGCGAGACGAGTGCCGGCCGGCTGCAGAGAAATGAAGATCTTGAGATTTCATGACTTCCTTGGCAATTCTCGCAGAAGAAACGATGAGGGTCGGTACATGACCTATTTGCAAATGCATGAGTGGGCCATACTTTCTAGAGAGTAGCCAGAACTTGCGATGAGGCAAGGAAGTGAGCTGGTGCAGGTTGCCTAAGATGGGAAGCCCAGGTGGACCTGGAGGTAGCTTTGAGCGTCTTTTACTATTCCTTTTCTGTATTAAAAGGAAGAGAGGAAGAGAAGGGATTATAATCATTAGAAGAAGAGGAAGCCATGCTGAGAGGGGTGGTGCTGAGAGCCATTGATCTTTTAAACTATTGGGTTGAGTGCTATGAGATAGCTAGCTGTCTCCTATAAATAAACTTCCTAAAGTATGAGTATTCAGGTAAAAAGGGAAAGTGGGCAGTGTTTTAGCTTTAAACGCACCCGGTATTCCAAAATTTCTTCCCATGTGTTTACCTCTAATATTTTACTTTTTGTCAAACGTTTTTATCTCCTATGAGTTTGCATAACCTTTTATTCCGTATTAAAATTGCAAAAGAAATTTTAACAGGTTATGAAAAAAGCTCGAGTGTTTAAAAAGCAGGAGGGTTTGTGTTGGACTGGTTCTTCCCTTTTTGTGGCTTATGGTAAATGCCTTGTTGGTCTCCTTTTGGCAAGTGGTCTTTTTCTGCTCTTTTGAAGAGTCGCATACGTCTGCGTACACGTGGTGATAGTTAATGATACTCATTAAACAAGCCAATTATCAAACATCACTAAAATCATACTAATAAAATGATCCAAACTGTCTAATAGTTGGCTATCCAAATGGACATGCAGTTAAAAATTATTGACAAGTCACTTGTTTGTAATCCTTACTTTGTGGCGTACCCTAAGGCTTGGAATTTTCTTATTTTTCATAGACTTATTACAATTATTTTATCAAATATCATATATGTACACTAATTTCGGATATTAAAACTTATTTAGAATATCATGTGTTTATATGAATATTGTTTACACCTATTTTCAATGCCCTGACATGGATCAATGGGAAGATGCCACGTGGAGACATTACTTATTTGGCACAATCAAAATCGTACTCGCATCCTGATGTAGAGCGGGTCGCGGATAGTTTCATGGCCAAGATGGATCAGAAAAGGCTCGGTCAAACGCAGAAGTGATCCGGACCGTCAGAACTAAAAACGAACGTATCTCGCAAACTGGAATGAGCTATCAGACATACCATATATGACTTTGGGACAGGACGAGCTACTTTAGATCGATGGTCGAATTCCTATTTTAATTTTATTTTTACTATTTATAGTAAGTTTTAATTTAAGTATAACTCTTTATCCATTGGGCTTTAGGAGTTACGCCCAACATGAAAAGTGCTTAGAATAGTTAGGGGAACATCATGGTTCGCATTAGTAGGAAAACAATGCGCATTAGTAGGAATCACGATAGACATAAATAGTAAGTTTACTGTTTATAGTAAGTCACGATTTCTAAGAGTTTTAGTCATAGTTTAATTCTGAAATTCTTCCTAAGGTTTAAGTTATTATTTAAGAGGTTGTAAGCTAGTTTTTCATCATCAATCAATTTATTATGAATTTTCTAGAATTATTCTATTTTCTTATTTTTCCTCGCGGATTCGAGGCATCTCTATGAAGAGTCTAGAGAAGTTCCGTGTATTCGGAATAGTTATCTCCCCTGAGGAAGACAGTGCTCGACCTCACGTCCTTCCCTGTGTCACATCCGAAGGAGATTTGCATCTAATTTTTCTTTGGCGTTACACATTCTGTCATTATTGCGATGGTACAACTCCTATCAAGCCCAGTAGGGAGATGAACCGTCACATGCCACATGGCCACGGTAAACATGCCCATTGAATATGAGACATGCCTGACACAACTGTAGCATGCCACATGGCCATGGTAAACATACCCATTGAATATGGGACATGCCTGGCACAGCTATAAAAGACTCGTTGGATGAGTGTATCGCATCTCACCACAGGGTATGATCAAATCCAACCTAGTCCGATAAGCCCATTTAAATAACGCAGATTTCTAACCTGCCATCTCTCTCTCTCTTATTTCTGCTCGTCTCTGTTTTTTCACCGCTCGCATTTGAGGTGCAGAGCGGATTCAGCTGGGTGAAATCAGCACGCTTAAAATATGGGAGGTTTGCGAGAATACATCCCGTATTCATTGCTGACGCAGGGATGAACGTGATGGGGATAAATACTCCGAATCCACGGAGCTTCTCTGGACTCCTCATAGAGACTTCTCAAATCCACGAGGAAAGAAAGCAGAAAATAGAAATAATTTCTAATAAATTCGAAACTGATTAATTCCTCCATAAAAAGGAGTTCACAACCCTTTAAATAGGGGTACCAAGCAATGGGAAGAAATCAGAATCAAACTACAACTACAACTCCTAGAATTCGTGACTTACTATAAATAGTAAACTTACTATTTATAGACGGTCGTGATGTCTACTAGTGCGTAAGGTTTTCGGCCAAAAATAGGAAGTATCCTATTTGGCTTCACCAAACCGTTCTCCTAATTATTCTAAGCTCTTTTCACGTTGGCGCAACTCCTAAATCCCAACGGATGAAGAGTTATAATCAACTAAAACTTACTATTTATAGTAAAATGAAATTAAAACAGGGAAACGACTGTCAATCTAGGGGTTTTTTCGCAATTCCGGGCGTCGCAACCCAGCATAGCAGGGTTGGTTGGCTAAAGTAGCTCGTTCTACCCCAAAATCATATATTTTACGTCAGATAACTCATTCCAGATTACAAGATACGCCTGATTTAAGGTCCAATGGTCTGGATCACTTCTGTTGTCGTCGACCGGGCCTTTTCTGATCCATCTTCGCCATGTAACTGTTCGCGACCCGCTCTCCATCAATTTCCGTATGATATATCTCGCTATTATAATTTAAATCCGGGGTCTTTTTTTTAATGATCCAAACTGTTTATATGATGGGCCCGACTTTGGATGGGGTATAGAACAAATAAAAGTTAATTTTCAAACCGATTTATCAAAGGCATATTTTCCTTTAAATATGGACAGTCTACCTCTCCCTTGAATAATCAAATGGTTACAAATTTAAAGCTGAAGTTTTTCTTTTTTTTTTTTTCCTTTTTCTATGGGGTGTGGCCAATCATATACATGGTTTGTATCATTTCGAAAAGAATCAAGATCCATCTTCTAAGGTATCGGTCGCATACAATTGTACATCGAGATGTATGCCAGAAACCTCAATTCTTTTTTACTTTTCTGATCATCTAAAAAACGAACTGATGTATGGAAGAATGTTTCATGGCAAGACTCTTATGTGAGTTCAGCAGCACTTTTTAAATGTGACCCTTCAAAACCGTACACGGTGAAAAAAGAAAAAGTATTTTGTGGACGTTCATAAAGTCATCTCCTCCTGATGATGAACTGAAACCAAAAATAAACATGATTCAAAACCTCTGTGGCCCTAGGAATATTTCAACTGTTGACGTTCAATTCTTACGTTTTTGGTCCACTTGAGCATTCGTTTGGTTCAATTTTTTCCTAATGTTTTAAAATAAACTCACAAAACGTATGAACGGGTGGATTTCTCACAAACATAACAGTGGACCCACCTGGGTTCCAGCGCAGGAACTTCCGCAAAAGGCTTTCGCAGGAAATCCTCGTCCCGTTTTCATCTCTATCTCTTGCTGTTGCCAATGATGCGCAGCTTCGGTGGATTCCCGGTGAGGGCCCACGTTGTTCGTATGTGCCTTACATCCACGCGGTCCATCCGTTTAAGGATAATTTTGGGGGTAGGATAAAAAAATGAAGCAAATCCAAGTCTTAAGTAGACAACACGACGGGAAACAGTTGTGATTGAATACCCACCGTTTAAAATTCTTAGGGGTTATCAGAATGCTTATTTTCCATTCAACCGGTTAATAAGGTCACAAAGACGTAGATGAAAGGAGAACACAAATACCAGCTTCCTACGAAACTCTTGTGAGCTACGATGCGTTTTTAATGGTCAATCACCATGGTCTATGATTTTGATTTAGTCCGCCTGAGATTTATGTCTGCTTCAATTTTGCAATCATTTCAAAATCGAGATTTCAAAATGGATAGAGAGGATGGAGATGTTTATGTTACATACATCAAGGTAGGCCCCAACAGGACAAAACTCTGTGTACCCGAGCCTCACCGAAGCCGTGGCCAGCCACGCTGCCGCCAGCGGTTGTGTTGATTTGTTGGGATCTGTGAGGGCCAACGTGGTGTATGTGTTTTATATCCAAGCCGTTCTTCCATTTTTATCACTTATTTGAAGTCATGAACCCAAAAATAAAACAGATCCTAAGCACTACAAATAGAAAATAGTGGGTTAAATGACACCCACTGTTGAAGTTTTTCTAGGTCCTACCTCAATGTTTATTTGTCATTTAACGTGTGTTGATAAGGTCATTCAGACATGGATGAAGGGAAAAAAAAAGTTTTAACTGTTAACCTAATTCAAAACTATTATTACTTTGAAGAAGTTTTAATGGTAGGCATTCAATCATTTTCTTGTGGTATGATTCACTTTAGCTTCATATATGCTTTTGTTTTAGGTTCATGCCCTAAAATGAGGGAGTAAACAGAGACGGCAATGGTACAAAACACATGCATAACGTTTGGGCCCCACAGCGCTCAAAACAACGAGATGCCAACTGACGCGGATTGCGTCCGGCTCTGTGAGGCCCACCCTGATGTAAGTGTTTTATCCACGCCGTTCATCACATTTCTCATGTTATCTTAAGGTATGATTCTAAAAAATGAAGCAATAACACTAACCATCGAAACCTTTCTAAGAGCCACCGTGATGTTTTTTTTTACCGTAAAGCATATTAATAAGGTCATGTAGACGTGGATGAAGTGAAAAGGCAAATTTCGGCTTGATCCAAAACTTCTCCGGCTCCCAAGAAGTTTTTAATTGTGGACGTTCAATTCCCACTTTGTGGTCCACCTAAGACCCGTATCTGCCTCATGTTTTAGTTCATATCTTAAAATGATCTGAGAACAACGATGAACAGCGTGGATAAAACACTTACATCACGGTGAACCCTGCAGATCCCTGCCCGGATGGTAATCCGTCCGGGCGGGGGTAAGACGCAATCCGCGTCCGATGCCAACCGTGGGTGTGGCGTTGGCAACACCACCTGATCCACGTCATGCAAAAACGGATTGGCTACTCCCCTGCCACCAGCCAATGGCTCGGTGCTCTGTGGGCCCTACCATGATGTATGTGTTTCATCCATGCCGTCCATCTATTTTTCTAGATCATTTTATGGTATGAGACAAAAAACAAGGCATATCCAAATCTCAAGTGGGCCACAGTACACGAAATAGTGTTGAATTAATGTCAATTATTAAAAACTTTTTGGGAGCCATAAAAGTTTTGGATCAAATTGATCTTTGTTTTTTTCCATTCATCTGGTTTTGTATGACCTAATCAACAGATTGAATGTCAAATAAACAGTACAGTAGGCCTTAAGAGGATTTTAATGGTAGATATCTAATCACTATTGTTTTCCTTTGGTGTGGTCTACCTGAGATTTATATCCCTCTAATGTTTGGCATCAAGCCCTAAACTGATCTGTAAAAATGGATGAACGGAATGGATGAAACACATACATCATGGTGGGGCCCATAGAGTACCGACCATCAGCCACCGGGCTGGTGGCAGGGGGAGTAGCCAATCCGTTTCCCGCGGGACTCGGACTGTGTAGTGTAATCACAGCGCCAACATCCATATTGTGTACACGACGAAACTTTGTGGTCCCCACTATGATCTATGTCTTTTATCCAGGCCATCCATTCATTTTGCCATATCATTTTAAGGGTTTAGGCCAAAATGAAGCAGATCTAAAGCTAAGGTAGACCATACCACAGGAAGCAGTGGGAATAATGACGCCTACAGTTGAAACCTTCCTAAGGCCCATCATAATGTTTATTTGCCATCCAACTTATTCATAAGGTCACACAGACATGGACAGACCCTCAATAAAATAAAAATTCAGCTTGATTCAAAACTTATGTGACCACAAGAAGCTTTCAATGGTAGATATTCAATCCTGACTGTTTTCTGTGGTGTGAGTCACTTGAGCTTTAGATCAGCCTCATTTTTTGGTTCATCCCCCAAATGTACGGAAAAGTGGATGAACGGCCTGGATAAAATACATACATCATGATGGGATCACAAAGTTATGTCACGTATACCCAAGTTGTGCTGTGTTCTATCCTAAGCAATCTGAGTCCACCATCACATGCCAAAATAGTGCACATGTGCAAGATCTGAGCTTTCCATGATGTACACCCCACTTTCTAAATCATCTGGTCAAAATTCGGGCTGGTTCACTTCTAGTCTAGGCTAGTTTACAAAAGAAATTGTCAGCTGGCAAAAATTAAAAATAAAATAAAATCATTCACACGTGCCCTCTGAATTTTGGACCAAATGATCTAAGAAAGCTTTAGCATCCAATGGAAGGCTAGGATCTAGCACCCATGGACCATATTGGTACGGGTCATACTGGCACGTGCAATTTTGTGTGCATGAGTGGGAATGGACACTGGCATTCGTCTTAGCAAACTGCATTGAGCAATTCCTCAAGCCTATCTTTTCTCTTTCCAACCATCCCATGTTTGTCGTGCAAAAAGACGTGGAGTCATGGATGACCATCCCATGTTTGATTGCTCATCACGGCTGTTCCTATCCTCCAAAAAGATGTGCTGAGTCACAGATGACCATTCCATGTTTGATTGCTGATCACGGCTGTTCTTATCGTCCAAAAAGATGAGCTAGATTCATGGATAACAATGAAAGGTAGATGGTGTAAGCTAATGATGAATAATTATTACTATGATTGAACGAGGAATTCGGTGAGAATTTACATTGATCAAGTAGAAGTTTGACAATGTTTTTTTTTTTTTTTTTTAATAAACACATGCACACACACCACCACACACTCACGCCATGGTGGAATTTCATCACCTATGGTTACTGGGTACTCGAACCCTCAACCAGGTGTTGAAACTCCTGAGAGTCTACCACCGGGGTAAGATTAAGGACCCAAGTTTGGCAATCTACAGTCTACCTAGCAATGAGAAACCAAAATTTCAAAATTGGACATTAACATGTTATCTCAATGAGAAAAGTCTTAATCTCACACAAAAATGTGCAAACTAAAAATTAATAATATTTATTCTTCTCCATTCATAGTTTTTTGTTTGTAAGTAAAACTAATGTAGAGTGGGTCGCGGACAATTTCATGGCCAAAATGGATCAGAAAAGGCCCGGTCGACGACAGAAGTGATCCAGACCGTCGGACCTTAGATCGGACGTATCTCGCAATCCGGAATGAGTTACCCGACGTAAAATATATGATTTTGGGGTTAGAACGAGCTACTTTAGCCAACCAACCCTGCTATGCCGGGTTGCGACCCTCAGAATTGTGAGAAACCCCTAGATCGACGGTCGTTTCCCTGTTTTAATTTCGTTTTTACTATAAATAATAAGTTTTATTTTGATTATAACTCTTCATCCGTCGGGCTTTAGGAGTTGCGTCCAATGTGAAAAGAGCTTAGAATAATTAGGGAAATGGTTTGGTGAAGCCAAATAGGACACTTACTATTTTTGGCCGAAAACCTTGCGCACTAGTAGACATCATGACCGTCTATAAATAGTAAGTTTACTATTTATAGTAAGTCGCGAATTGTAGGAGTTTTAGTTGTAGTTTGATTCTGATTTCTTTCCCATTGCTTGGTACCCTTATTTAAAGGGTTGTGAACTCATTTTTATTCATCAATTAATCAATTTTGAATTTATTAGAATTTATTTATATTTTCTGCTTTCTTTCCTCGTGGATTCGAGAAGTCTCTGTGAGGAGTCCAGAGAAGCTCCGTGGATTCGGAGTATTTATCCTCATCACGTTCATCCCTGCATCAATTGGTATTAAAGCGAGGATTCCCCTCGGGCCGATGGCAAACAATGAAGGTTTGAATCAAAATCTTGTGGACGGTGATCCAGGGATTCGTTATCTTTCGGAAAGAATGAAAGCTTTCCACCGGGAGAGTCAGTTGATCATGCAAGGGCTGCAGGCAACTCTCGCCAGTCTTGCGGATGCGCTACTTCCGCCCCGAGCCCTAAGCGGTGCTCCACCACCTATGGTTGCTCCACCACCCATGGTTACTGTACGACGCAACCCCGATTTCCGTAGGGCACTACCAGTGGCAAACCGTAGGGCTACACCAGATGATTCAAGTTCTAGCGACGAGGACATTAATGAGGGTTTTGCCCGACGACCAATCTATAGAGGCGATCATCTAGATCGTGCTGAAAGAGACTATCGAGGTAAGGCTGAACTTCCTAGTTTTAATGGTTTATTACGTATAGAAGATTTCCTCGATTGACTAACCGAAGTAGAGAGATATTTTGATTATATGGACGTGCCAGATCATAAAAGGGTAAAATTGGTAGCGTTTAAGTTAAAATCTGGTGCTTCTGCATGGTGGGAACAATTACAACTCTCACGAGCCCGCCAGAACAAGGCACCCATCTCATCATAGCTAGAGATGAGATGTCTTCTTCAATCACGATTTATTCCCAGTGATTATGAGCAGATATTATTCCAGCAATACCAAAATTGTCGACAAGGAAATCGAACCATTACAGATTACATTAAAGAATTCCAGCGGTTGGCTACACGAAACGATCCGTTAGAATCTGAGTCACAAAATGTGGCACGATTTATAGGTAGGTTGCAATCGACAATTCAGGACCGAGTTCAGATGTACCCAGTCGGGACCATGGATGAAGCAGTTCAATTGGCGGGTAGGGCAGAAACAACTTGCAAGAGTTCCTGCTCGTCCCTATCCTTCAACTCAGCCCCCCATGACAGGTCCCACGCAGGATCCAGTGCTGGCACGAGGAAAAGATCCAGTAGGAGAACGTCCTCAACATCTTACAATCGCGAACCGTGATGCGGGGAGCGGCTCATCCAGACCTCAACGTACAACACCCACAACAGCGGGCCCGAGTAGGATTCCAAATCCTTATACTCGACCAAGGTCGAACAATTGTTATCGCTGTGGCTAGCCAGGCCACTTATCAAACACCTGTCCTCAACGTCTCGCAGCACACTTGACTATAAATGAAGGGGGCACTGAAGATGAGGCCGTAGAAGAAGACCATGGCTATGATGAACATGAACAAACCACTGAAGAAATAACAAGTGGCGATGAAATGACAAGCGAAGATCGTGACGAATTTCTAGTTGTAAGGCGATTATTGTATACCCCACGAAAGGAATTACATCCACGGCGACACAATATATTTTGTACTCGGTGCACTATCAACGGAAAGGTCTGTGATGTGATCATAGACAGTGGTAGTAGCGAGAACATCATCTCAAGAGTGATGGTAGACAAATTGCGGCTACCAACAACGAAACATCATTTCCCGTACTCTATCGGCTGGATAAAAAAGGTGAATGAAACCAAGGTAACTGAACAATGCACTATCTCGTTTTCAATTGGTAAAAATTATAAAGATCAGATACTTTATGACGTGGTTGACATGGAAGCTTGCCACATGCTACTCGGTCGACCCTAGCAGTCAGACCGTGATGCGACTCATCGGGGACAAGACAATGTTTACGTATTCGTCAAAGATAGCTGAAAAATAATCCTTTCCCCTATAACACCAGAGAACCACCCTGAAGCTTCTAAAGTGGAGAGGAGTTCCCTCTTGACCATTCGGGATTTCATGGAGGAATTCAAGAAAACTGGCAAGGTGTACGCCGTAGTGGTGAAGGGCGAGGAAGAGGAACCCTCAAACATCCCTCCAAGTTTAAAATTGTTGCTAAACGAATTCAAAGAAGTCTGGCCTGAGGATTTACTTGATGGATTACCCCCATGAGCGACATCCAACATCACATAGACCTCGTCCCTGGGGCTAGCCTGCCTAACCGCCCTCATTATCGGATGAGTCCGAAGGAGTGTGAGATACTTCAGGGGCAAGTGGAAGAATTGATTCATAAGGGTCTCTTGAGAGAGAGCATGAGCCCATGTGCCGTACCAGCATTATTAACGCAAAAAAAAAGATGAAAGCTAGCGCATGTGTGTCGACAGCCGGACAATCAACAAAATTACCATCAAGTATCGGTTCTCAATACCACGGTTGGACGACATGCTCGATATGCTAGAAGGGGCCAAGGTGTTCACAAAATTAGATCTAAGGAGTGGGTACCATTAGATTCGTATCCGACCTGGTGATGAGTGGAAAACGACATTCAAGACCAAGGAAGGGTTGTATGAGTGGCTGGTTATGCCCTTTGGCGTATCAAACATACCAAGTACTTTTATGCGTTTGATAAATCAAGTTCTAAAACCGTTCACTGGCCAATTTGTGGTAGTATATTTTGATGATATATTGATATATAGCCAGGATGAGGCGGAGCACAGGAAACATCTCAGGCAGGTGCTGCAGGTCCTACAAATTAACAAGTTGTACCTCAACTTAAAGAAGTGTAGTTTTTTAACTAACAGTCTGTTGTTTCTAGGATTTGTTGTAACGCCCACAGGCATTCGTGTGGACGATGAAAAGGTGCGAGCTATTAGGGAATGACCGATCCCAACAAACATTCATGAGGTGAGAAGTTTTCACGGGTTGGCGACTTTCTATCATCGATTTGTGCGAGATTTTAGCACCATAGTCACGCCTATAACAGATTGCATGCAAAAAGGACCGTTCCAGTGGACCGATATAGCTGACAAAAGCTTTCATGAGATCAAGCATCGTTTGTCTATAACATTGGTCTTGGGGCTTCCTAATTTTGACAAATTTTTGAGGTTGAGTGCGACGCTTCATACGTGGGAATTGGAGGAGTGTTATCACAGGAAGGCAGGCCGGTAGCCTTCTACAGCGAGAAGCTCAGCGAAGCCCGAAAGAAGTGGTCAACTTATGAGCTTGAGTTGTATGCAGTTGTTCAGGCGCTGCGACATTGGCGGCATTATCTAATTCAAAGAGAGTTTATTCTGTACACTGACCATCAAGCATTAAAGTTTATTAATAGTCAGACTAACGTGAATTGTGTGCATGCTAGATGGGTTGCGTTTTTATAGGAATTCACGTTCGTTCTAAAGCACAACTCAGGGCAGCAGAACAAGGTGGCTGATGCACATAGCCGTCGTGCATCACTACTCGTTACGATGAGCAACAAGGTGGTCGGCTTCGACTGTCTCAAGGAGCTATATACCGAGGATGAGGACTTCAAAGATTCTTGGGTGAAGTACCAAGAAGGTCACCCCAGTGACCTTCATATACAGGACAATTTTCTCTTCAAAGGAAATCGATTGTGCATCCTCTAAATTTCTCTGAGGAAGCAGATTATTCAGGAGCTACATGGAGGTGGCCTCGGTGGACACCTTGGGCGAGACAAGATGCGAGCTCTTGTGGAAGAGCTGTATTACTGGCCGCAATTAGTACGTGATGTGGGAAAAGCCGTACAACGTTGTCATGTTTGTCAGACCTTCAAGGGGCAATCTCAGAATACGGACCTCTACACCTCGTTACCTGTGCCTGACGGTCCTTGGGAGGATTTATCAATGGACTTCGTGCTTGGTCTCCCACGAACACAACGCGGCATGGATTCGGTTTTCATGGTGGTAGATCGTTTCTCCAAGATGACACACTTTATCCCATGCAAGAAGACCCTCGATACAATACAAGTGGCGAATCTATTCTTTAGGGAGGTCGTACAGCTACACGGGGTCCCCAAGACCATTACTTCTGATCGTGACACGAAGTTCATTAGCCACTTTTGACGGACTTTGTGGGCTCAATTCGATACACGACTTCAATTCAGCAGTGCTTACCATCCACAGACTGATGGGCAGACCGAAGTTGTGAATCGCACGTTGGGAAACCTCCTTCACTGTATTTCAGGAGAAAAACTGAAGCAGTGGGATTTAGCCTTGTCTTAAGCAGAGTTCACATTCAACAACATGGTGAACCGCTCGACAGGGAAATCTACATTCCTGATTATCTATGGACGAGTGCCTCGCCACACGCTTGACCTGGTCCCTCTGCCCAAGCACCCAGGCACGAGCATTGCAGCAAAACATATGGCAGACAAGATCATGGGCATCCATGCGGAAGTGCAGACTAAGATAAATGCCTTGAATGAGAAGTACAAGGAACAAGCGGATAAGCACCGACGACAAAAAGTGTTCGAGGTGGGCGAGCGCGTTATGGTCCATCTGCGCAAAGAGAGATTTCCGACCGGGACGTACAACAAGTTGAAAAATAAGAAGATTAGACCTGTCCCAATCATTCGAAAGATCAATGACAACGCTTATATTGTTGATCTTTGTAACGCCCTGAAAATCGGGGGTCGAGCATAAACTCAACACCCGAGTTCCAGAACATCACTTATGCAACAAAATGAATGATGATTGAATGTTGACTATATTCGTGCATTGAACATGAGTGAGATTAAGCCAAAACAGCATATCATACTCCAGAGACAGTTAAGTTTGCGAGCGGAAGACTGTGATATATAGATAAAATATAAAACTTATGATGAGTCTCCAGAGTGTGATAACATTACCAGGTTAAATAAATACAAGTGCAGTTCTAAAATTTACCAAATGTGAGGAAGTGTAATGCCTTCTATCCCAAGAACCATAACCCCGTCAATACAATACCAGGTCGTTATTGGCCTGTCAGAAAGTTACATGTAGGAGAACTCCTCCTCCACATCATAGAAGTCCGGCTCTGCTTCGTAAGCATCGCCATCACCTGAAACTCAACAAATCTGGTGGGTGTTCGGAACACCGTCCCGTAACGTGGGAGTGAGTGATCAACTCAGTGGAACAGTAAAGCATAGGTTAACATGTTATCAATTCAATCAAGCAGTAATGATAAAGCAGTACAAATCAAACATTTCTAACTACTCTTGTTAAGTGCGAAAATGAAATGACATGATGCTGTATGCCCTTGCCAAACCACCCTCAAGCGACATCATCTTACGTTCGCGAATGCTTACTCCCTCAGTGCGCCACATCTACAAAGCACATGCGGTGCGATGATGCTCATGATTACCAAGTTTTTATTAGTCCATTTCAAACAGCAGTATTGGGAAACTAAGGTACCTCCCTTGTATCATTCCCAAACATGATCCATTCTAGGGTCGTCAATCCTAGATAATCTCATACGATATTATGGTTTGAGAAGCGTAGTGAAGGCATCGCAAAGGGCTCGTCACCCGTCAGCGCGGATACAGATCTCACCGTATGCGGCTCAATTGCTGGCCGTCAGCTCAAGTACAGGTCTCACCGTACTCGGCTCAATCACTAGCTGTCAGCTCAAGTACAGGTCTCACCGTACTCGGCTCAACTCACACTCTAGTTGCTGTGAAAGACTCGTGGCCAATCACAGACCCTTGGAGTGTACTCGATGATACCACGGAGGACTCGTCGCCCGTCAGCACGAGCACAGATCTCACCGTACTCGGCTCTCGCCGAAGTATCGACACCTCGAATACAGTGTCCCATACCACCGTATTCGGCTCACGAGTTGGTTGCGCAATGGTCACTACGGGGAGGCAAATGGCCCCAGCGTAGGCCGACAGCTCGACCACGGTGTCCCATACCACCATGCCCGGCTCATGCGTCTTAGCGGATCGAGGTACCATGGTTAAAAAGGGGTTTCACTGGTAAGTTTGGTACCCTAGGTTCAAGCAGTAGCGTCCAAACAGGGTGAACATGCATAAGGCAGATCGGGTTACTTGACGAGCTCGACTAGCACGATCGCCCGTTGAGCTGCACGACATGAAGTGCATAAACAACTTCGTGTGGCCTAGCCACTGCCGACAGGCAACGCACGACTCGAGTTCGTCGAACACATCCCACGTGGCAAATGAATCTCAGCCACGAGTTCAATCTCGTTACCGATTGCCTGGACTATAATCATAGCCCCAAACACAATCAATTACAGAGATATAAAGCAGTAATATATCAGGATTCAAATCATACAATCAGTCTGGTATTATCCGTTTAGGGCTGCCAGGGCTGTTGCACGCACTCGTTGCCCCGCTCCCCCATCACCCATGACGGATCATACAACATAAATATAAATTTAAACATATGCATTACATAGTTAAAATCATAAAACAGTTGAGCATGTTATGAAGCACAACACAAGCATGAGTTTGTACATGTTCAAATCCTAATCACACAACTATCAAAGGAGATCATACACATAGTGAAAAGAGGTTGAGAATCATATCTCAACACCCTCATATATTACAATCTGCCAACTACTACACATTCAGACATTTCAAGAAACACTTAAATAAACATACATCAACATACATGACATATGTCGATCACATAGGCATTAGGCCAAATCCTTTCGCTAGGGAGTTGCCCCAATCATAACACGCGTACACTCACGACGGATAGTCATGGCACGCAGGAACCCAAGTTCCATATTCATTCAGCTATTTTCACAAATACTTGGGCCACACATTTTAGCACATATAGTGAATACTGGCCGTGGCGTGATTTAGGGCAAATCCTTTCGTCAAAGGGATATCGCCATTACAACAATCATATATCCATGACAATTAGTCATGGTGAGCACGAATGAGAATTCTATACTCATTCAGCCATTTTCACAAACACTTAGAATACACTATTCCAACATACATAGTGTATGTTAGCAAACATGTATTAGGGCTATTCTTTTGCTAAGCGGTTATTTTATCCGCGTATACCGTATTCATACAACAATTAATCATGACAATTACATTTCCAAAATCCGCACGTATGCGGAATTTCTAGAATGCGCAATTTCAACATACATGACATTTACACATGAACATGTATTTTTGCGATCCCTTTCACCAAACTAGCATTTTATCCACACATGATATAATCAAACATTAAATAAACATGTCAAACATTTTCCCAAGAAAAATACGTATACGGTATTTCTACGTATATCTAGAGTATGTGAAAATCCATATTCTTTATCGCTAATCGAAACAGGAAACGGAAATCACTTTGTACATGTGCATTTGCATGCAGATCATGAATCTATCATTATCTGACATTGAAAGCGTTGAAAAACGTAACTTATACGCTTAAAGTCCTCACCTTTTGTCGTAGAATCGTAATGGAGTTGATAGGTTTGCTAAGCTTCCATATACGGCAACTAGGCGACCAATAGAACGAAATAGGTTAGCTACTTCACAACCTACAACAGTCTAAACCCCAAAACAGATTAGGGTTAGGGTTTCTTACCTAGAAACGACGCCGGAAACGCCGGAAAAGCGTCAAGAAGGATGCGGTGGAGCATGGATAGCAGCAGGGAAGGACGGCAGGGAGATTCTCCCACATCTCCCACACTTTCTCTCTCTTTTCCCTCTCTCAAATCCAATTCGTATGGCTGCCATGAGAAAGGGTTTAAGGTCCTTATATAGTCTCAAAACTCACCGAAATAGACTCCTGTTCAAAGGTTACTGCTAATATAGGTATTTCGTCACTTTTCCAGCTCAAAAGAGAGGTTCTGGTGGCCCTCCTTGAGCCAAACGTCAGACTTAAGCTCACCACACATGGATCTATGAGGGATTACGTTTTTGACTCGATCGGATTCCCAGATCACACGTGGCGGGCCACTTTCAGTTCAACGGTCAGTGGGCCACGATCCGAAATTCCAAGTACATGTAAATGTTCCTGAAATTTTTCTTAATCCGAGGGTGTAATTTGGTCTGATTCTGACGGTCAGGTTGCTTAATACTGATGCGCAAGCGAATGGTGCCAGATCACTATTCCTGATATTTTTATTAGGATGAAATAGTGTTTTTCACACTCCCTCGCTCCGGATCGAAATAAATGACCGTGGACATCGGTCGAAGCTGATTTTTGAGATGATTGTCAAGCCCAGTGGGGCGGTCCTGGTTCCTTAGCTTCGTGTTAATCGGACTCCCGATGTGCGATCTAGACCTCATACGAAGTTTCGTTTCAGTCCCGAGAGCAGACGGGTAATGAGTTTGGCTCTAGACTTTAGGGAAACCTAGAGTCACTGATTTTGCAAGTTTGGGGTCTTGCAGATCGTATTTAAAGCGATCCCAACGGATTTCATGGCTAATCGAGTTTGCACTTAGTTAACTTTGTTAAATTCCTAAAGGATTTAATCCTAATTGCTTTCTGGTTGAGATGGTAATTAGGCCTTTGCAGTTTGTATATAAAGTGATCCAAGTCTTACTACTTAGCTAGTTTAAGATAGTGTCTAGGGCGAAAGTGCTTTGAAAAATTGAAAGCACAAGGTAGTAAAGGGGTGAGATTTGTGAAGGAAATGGGTTCAGGAGCGATTTTAGACTGTGGGATTTAGTTTTGACAAGTTGATAAGGTCTTAGGATCGACCCATTGCCCTAGAACGTCTAATCCCAGGTTGGCAAAAATCCGGGATGTTACAATCTACCCCCCTTAAAACAAAATTTCGTCCCCGAAATTGGCTAAGGGTAATAAGGGAAAATTTCTATTATTTCATTTGCCTAATGACTTATTGATTTCAAGTTTTCTACGCGTGGTAGGGTATATACCAGCTGGTTCATTTTAGTCTACCCCCTTTAAAACTAATTCTTTATCCATTTCTCATATCCTAATGGTTTGCTACCATTTATTTCTTTACCTATTTGGAGTCTCAACGACAATTCCCAACGATTTAGATTAAGATAGCTGTTTTTATTATTTGACCAACACGGAGAGACGTTTATGGTGGGCTTAATCCTGATACATCGATCATCTACCGGGCCAGGGTAGAAAGCTCAGCGTATCCCTTCCGAATCCTGGTAGATCCTGGTCGTCCGCTCGTCAGCAGAGAGTCCATCGGTAGTCACCCAGGATTGGGAATTGGGTCAAGCCGCGAAACTTCGCAGTTGTATATTTCAGTAACTCCGTAGTCTGATCACTCTCTAAGAGTAGGGAATGTCCATCATTGAAAGGCTCAAATTGTTTATTCTAAGGTTGTCCTTTAGGTCTTAGTCTAAGAGAGTCCTCATTATTATCTATGTCCAAGGAAATGGTGAATCAAATCGTACTAGATCATCCTAAAACGGTTCCTTATAGTAGAACTTGCTAGGGCTTCTATAATGCTCGTACTCAACGAGCACCGTTTCGATCCTGGGCCAGTGGGGTAGGGTCCACCGCGTTTTCCGCTGCGCCACCCAGATCAAAGAGGTGTATTAGGTGACCTAACTAGATTGGGCTCATAATGTTCTACCCCCCTTAAAATTTTAGTTTCACCCTTAAGGCTCAAGATTTATGTCCTGCTCCGTATGTCGGAACAAGGTGTAATTTAAGTCTTATCCTTGACATGAAATGAAATGCGGTCTCCCACTACATCAGTCTTGGTACCTAGGATTATAGAAAGGGGTTATCACGGATGGGTGTGAGTTTGAGGCAAGATGCCTAATTCTACCAAGGAGTTTTATCCCGGCCCAGACTTATCCTATTTATTCATGCCTAGCTTAACAGGCAGGTTATCTTTCTTCATTCATATGGATAAAATGTATGCCGACATGGCATGTAATTTGGGACCTAATTCCTAACTATTTGTCGCCCATTTGGGTAATTCCTTGGGCCTAAAAGTCAAAGTCGCTATTGGCCATATACTCCTAATACCTTTCAAAGACGAAGTTATAAACTTTTGGTTGCAAGTGGTTCGGCCAACACAGAAGGAATGTTGTGTAGTTGGTCTGAGTCGGATACATGGACCTCCTGCCTAGCCAGAACAGAAAGTTGCTATATCAATTCTTAATCCTAGTCGATTCCGACCTTCTGCTTGATCAGAGCATAGGGTTCATTGGTCACTACCAGAATTGAGAATTCGATTCAGACCGCGAATACCTCGCTTATGGATAGTTTCTCTCTACTCCGTGTTCCTGATAGTACTAGTCCTTGAAAAGGCAATTCTAAGGGTCGTATTGATTTGACCTAACATTAATTCTCTAATCGTGAATAGTTTTCTACGTCAAACAAGCTCCTAAGAGTTACTAAGGAAGCCTAAAGTATTAAGGGGATTCAACAACGGAACGGGGTCTCGCTCCACCTAATCAAGCCCACAAACGAAATTTATTTATTTATTTATTTTTATTATTTTTTTTATTATTATTATTTTTTTTTCAATTATCTTAGCATAATGAATCTTTACATTCTTTAGTGCCTAGTCGCAACGTATGAGTAGCATAATCCCCTAGTTGTAATCCAAAGCCTATGCTTCTACACTAGATGATTTCATACCATTTTAAATAAAGGAAAATTGTTTGTTTGTTTGTTTGGAATTTGAGTTGCCTGAACATGAATGTAGCTACGCTCGAGCACTTCACATATGCTCAAACCAACTAAGGGGGTTCTAGAGTTCACGTTCTTAATTGGTTGGATTGCCTATACCGTCAGGTCTGTTGAAGCACTGCTCTAGGTCCAAAACTCCGAGGGTCTATTTGTCAAACAACCATTTACTCAAAAAGCTTAAGCTATCAGAGTGCGGTAGGTTAATGTATATCAAGGGACTCTATCACTTCAACACTATTTGGCCAGTGGTCTTAAGTTGTATTAAAATGGAACTGTATTGCTAATCCTACCTCGGGATTGGGAGTGACATGGTTGGTAGGAGGGTGGGAGGGGGATTAATTTTATAGGCCTTGGAAAATGAGCCTGGTGTTGGAAAAACGTGAGATGGGATTTCCATATCTCACGATGGGGAATTTCTAAGTGTTATTGGAAAGGAATTCTCAGAATTTACCCTTAATTGCGTACATTCTAAACATGGTGTCGGAAGACATAGGATACACCCAATCTAGGGGCCATACCCTACATATACATTTATTATTACTTTTACAATTCTATCCACCGTAAACTTACCTAATGTAATTTGGCCGAACGGACCCTAAACGTTCTCAAATAACTAAAACATTCTACTACCAACTACTACACCTATCAACAGGAAAACATAACCACCCTAAGATAGTAGCCCATGCAAACTACAAGTCAACATATGATGAGCTCGGATAGAGCCATGGAAAATGAGGATAAGGGAAGTGGGGGGGGGGGGGGGGCTGGAGTTTTTGGTTCTCCATGGACTTGAGCCTCAACAGGAATTGTAAAGGCCAAAAGGTAGGGAATGAAGAAGGTAAAAGGGAGAAATGAGGTAGGTTTTGGCAGTTACACGGTTTTGAGCTCCAAATGGGGAAGATGAGAGCTCAAACATGAAAGGAAGGGGTAGGGTAGGTGGCTAGGGCTGTTGTGATCAATGGAAGTGAGTGAATCATGGCCGAAAATGATGGATTGAAAGATTGGAGGAAGGATTTGAGGGAGAAATCGCAATTGGAAGGGAAGGGAGTTTGGAAGGAAAGATGTGAGAGAGAGGGGACTACAAACCTAAAAATCCTAAACCCCAGGCCAAACCGCACCCACCAAGGGGTAGGGAGGTTGGGCCGACCAACCTCAGCCTTGGACCCACCTCAGATGGGCCACCGGACCACAGTCCGCCGCCCGAGCCGCGGCGCCGCCGCGGCCGGACTTGGCCGGAACCGCGCCGCCGTGGTGGGGCCCTGTTCAGCATGGTCCCAGGGTGTCAGAAACACCCTGGTTCGACCCTGGGTCTTAGTAGATTTAAGTGGGGAGGCCCCCGACTCCAGTTCGTTCAATTTCGGATAGTTTCGGGTTAAACCGGACGTAACTTGCAATCCGGAATGAGTTATCTAACGTAAAATATATGAATTTGGGGTAGAACGAGCTAATGAAGCCAACCAACCCTGCTATGCCGGGTTGCGCAGCCCGAAATTACGAGAAAACCCACCGATTGACGGTTATTTCCACGCTTCAATTTCGTTTTGCTAAAGTAGTAGTTTTAATTTGATTTCTCTTCATCCATTGGGCTTTAGGAGTTGTGCCCAATGAGAAAAGAGTTTAGAATAATTAGGAGAACAGTTTGGTGAAGTCGTTTAGGACACTTACTATTTTTTTGACCGAAAACCTTACCCACTAGTAGACATCACGACCCATAGTAAGTCGCGAATTCTAGAAGTTTTAGTTGTAGTTTGTTCCTGATTTCTTTCCCATTACCTGGTATCCTTATTTAAAGGGTTGTGAGCTCGTTTTTAGTCATTCATTAATCAGTTTCGAATTTATTAGAATTTATTTTTATTTCCTGCTTTCTCCTCTTGTAGATTCGAGAAGTCTCTGGGAGGAGTCCAGAGAAGCTCCAAGGATTCGGGGTAGTTATCCTCATCACGTTTATCGCACATTTTACTGATTCTCAATGATTGGGATGAGGTGGATTATGATCTAGACCCTTCACTAGACAACCTAGAAGTGTTTTAAGGTCGACCCGTGCGACCATGGTTAAATACATACTCGGCGTTCGTTTTCAGTGAACTAGCCGTTGGATGGAACCGGGATGCCTAAGACTGTTTCTACATTCCGTCGCTCCCTCCTAAGTCAAAGTGCGTCAGTGTGCGTAGTGTGACCATAACCCAGGTCCGGTTTAATCAAAATCATGCTCTGATACCATCTTGTAACGCCCTGAAAATCGGGGGTCGAGCATAAACTCAACACCCGAGTTCCAGAACATCACTTATGCAACAAAATGAATGATGATTGAATGTTGACTATATTCGTGCATTGAACATGAGTGAGATTAAGCCAAAACAGCATATCATACTCCAGAGACAGTTAAGTTTGCGAGCGGAAGACTGTGATAGATAGATAAAATATAAAACTTATGATGAGTCTCCAGAGTGTGATAACATTACCAGGTTAAATAAATACAAGTGCAGTTCTAAAATTTACCAAATGTGAGGAAGTGTAATGCCTTCTATCCCAAGAACCATAACCCCGTCAATACAATACCAGGTCGTCATTGGCCTGTCAGAAAGTTACATGTAGGAGAACTCCTCCTCCACATCATAGAAGTCCGGCTCTGCTTCGTAAGCATCGCCATCACCTGAAACTCAACAAATCTGGTGGGTGTTCGGAACACCGTCCCGTAACGTGGGAGTGAGTGATCAACTCAGTGGAACAGTAAAGCATAGGTTAACATGTTATCAATTCAATCAAGCAGTAATGATAAGCAGTACAAATCAAACATTTCTAACTACTCTTGTTAAGTGCGAAAATGAAATGACATGATGCTGTATGCCCTTGCCAAACCACCCTCAAGCGACATCATCTTACGTTCGCGAATGCTTACTCCCTCAGTGCGCCACATCTACAAAGCACATGCGGTGCGATGATGCTCATGATTACCAAGTTTTTATTAGTCCATTTCAAACAGCAGTATTGGGAAACTAAGGTACCTCCCTTGTATCATTCCCAAACATGATCCATTCTAGGGTCGTCAATCCTAGATAATCTCATACGATATTATGGTTTGAGAAGCGTAGTGAAGGCATCGCAAAGGGCTCGTCACCCGTCAGCGCGGATACAGATCTCACCGTATGCGGCTCAATTGCTGGCCGTCAGCTCAAGTACAGGTCTCACCGTACTCGGCTCAATCACTAGCTGTCAGCTCAAGTACAGGTCTCACCGTACTCGGCTCAACTCACACTCTAGTTGCTGTGAAAGACTCATGGCCAATCACAGACCCTTGGAGTGTACTCGATGATACCACGGAGGACTCGTCGCCCGTCAGCACGAGCACAGATCTCACCGTACTCGGCTCTCGCCGAAGTATCGACACCTCGAATACAGTGTCCCATACCACCGTATTCGGCTCACGAGTTGGTTGCGCAATGGTCACTACGGGGAGGCACATGGCCCCAGCGTAGGCCGACAGCTCGACCACGGTGTCCCATACCACCATGCCCGGCTCATGCGTCTTAGCGGATCGAGGTACCATGGTTAAAAAGGGGTTTCACTGGTAAGTTTGGTACCCTAGGTTCAAGCAGTAGCGTCCAAACAGGGTGAACATACATAAGGCAGATCGGGTTACTTGACGAGCTCGACTAGCACGATCGCCCGTTGAGCTGCACGACATGAAGTGCATAAACAACTTCGTGTGGCCTAGCCACTGCCGACAGGCAACGCACGACTCGAGTTCGTCGAACACATCCCACGTGGCAAATGAATCTCAGCCACGAGTTCAATCTCGTTACCGATTGCCTGGACTATAATCATAGCCCCAAACACAATCAATTACAGAGATATAAAGCAGTAATAGATCAGGATTCAAATCATACAATCAGTCTGGTATTATCCGTTTAGGGCTGCCAGGGCTGTTGCACGCACTCGTTGCCCCGCTCCCCCCATCACCCATGACGGATCATACAACATAAATATAAATTTAAACATATGCATTACATAGTTAAAATCATAAAACAGTTGAGCATGTTATGAAGCACAACACAAGCATGAGTTTGTACATGTTCAAATCCTAATCACACAACTATCAAAGGAGATCATACACATAGTGAAAAGAGGTTGAGAATCATATCTCAACACCCTCATATATTACAATCTGCCAACTACTACACATTCAGACATTTCAAGAAACACTTAAATAAACATACATCAACATACATGACATATGTCGATCACATAGGCATTAGGCCAAATCCTTTCGCTAGGGAGTTGCCCCAATCATAACACGCGTACACTCACGACGGATAGTCATGGCATGCAGGAACCCAAGTTCCATATTCATTCAGCTATTTTCACAAATACTTGGGCCACACATTTTAACACATATAGTGAATACTGGCCGTGGCGTGATTTAGGGCAAATCCTTTCGTCAAAGGGATATCGCCATTACAAAAATCATATATCCATGACAATTAGTCATGGCGAGCACGAATGAGAATTCTATACTCATTCAGCCATTTTCACAAACACTTAGAATACACTATTCCAACATACATAGTGTATGTTAGCAAACATGTATTAGGGCTATTCTTTTGCTAAGCGGTTATTTTATCCGCGTATACCGTATTCATACAACAATTAATCATGACAATTACATTTCCAAAATCCGCACGTATGCGGAATTTCTAGAATGCGCAATTTCAACATACATGACATTTACACATGAACATGTATTTTTGCGATCCCTTTCGCCAAACTAGCATTTTATCCACACATGATATAATCAAACATTAAATAAACATGTCAAACATTTTCCCAAGAAAATACGTATACGGTATTTCTACGTATATCTAGAGTATGTGAAAATCCATATTCTTTATCGCTAATCGAAACAGGAAACGGAAAGCACTTTGTACATGTGCATTTGCATGCAGATCATGAATCTATCATTATCTGACATTGAAAGCGTTGAAAAACGTAACTTATACGCTTAAAGTCCTCACCTTTTGTCGTAGAATCGTAATGGAGTTGATAGGTTTGCTAAGCTTCCATATACGGCAACTAGGCGACCTATAGAACGAAATAGGTTAGCTACTTCACAACCTACAACAGTCTAAACCCCAAAACAGATTAGGGTTAGGGTTTCTTACCTAGAAACGATGCCAGAAACGCCGGAAAAGCGTCAAGAAGGATGCGGTGGAGCATGGATAGCAGCAGGGAAGGACGGCAGGGAGATTCTCCCACATCTCCCACACTTTCTCTCTCTTTTCCCTCTCTCAAATCCAAATTCGTATGGCTGCCATGAGAAAGGGTTTAAGGTCCTTATATAGTCTCAAAACTCACCGAAATAGACTCCTGTTCAAAGGTTACTGCTAATATAGGTATTTCGTCACTTTTCCAGCTCAAAGAGAGGTTCTGGTGGCCCTCCTTGAGCCAAACGTCAGACTTAAGCTCACCACACATGGATCTATGAGGGATTACGTTTTTGACTCGATCGGATTCCCAGATCACACGTGGCGGGCCACTTTCAGTTCAACGGTCAGTGGGCCACGATCCGAAATTCCAAGTACATGTAAATGTTCCTGAAATTTTTCTTAATCCGAGGGTGTAATTTGGTCTGATTCTGACGGTCAGGTTGCTTATACTGATGCGCAAGCGAATGGTGCCAGATCACTATTCCTGATATTTTTATTAGGATGGAAATAGTGTTTTTCACACTCCCTCGCTCCGGATCGAAATAAATGACCGTGGGACATCGGTCGGAGCTGATTTTTGAGATGATTGTCAAGCCCAGTGGGGCGGTCCTGGTTCCTTAGCTTCGTGTTAATCGGACTCCCGATGTGCGATCTAGACCTCATACGAAGTTTCGTTTCAGTCCCGAGAGCAGACGGGTAATGAGTTTGGCTCTAGACTTTAGGGAAACCTAGAGTCACTGATTTTGCAAGTTTTGGGTCTTGCAGATCGTATTTAAAGCGATCCCAACGGATTTCATGGCTAATCGAGTTTGCACTTAGTTAACTTTGTTAAATTCCTAAAGGATTTAATCCTAATTGTTTTCTGGTTGAGATGGTAATTAGGCCTTTGCAGTTTGTATATAAAGTGATCCAAGTCTTACTACTTAGCTAGTTTAAGATAGTGTCTAGGGCGAAAGTGCTTTGAAAAATTGAAAGCACAAGGTAGTAAAGGGGTGGGATTTGTGAAGGAAATGGGTTCAGGAGCGATTTTAGACTGAGGGATTTAGTTTTGACAAGTTGATAAGGTCTTAGGATCGACCCATTGCCCTAGAACGTCTAATCCCAGGTTGGCAAAAATCCGGGATGTTACAATCTTCCAGATGACATGGCAATCTCACGGACTTCCAACGTCGCGGACCTGACCGAGTATCATGAACCAGCGCAGGATGAGAACTCGAGGATGAGTTCTTTTGAAGTGGAGGGGACTGATGTAGAGCGGGTCACGGACAGTTTCATAGCCAAGATGGATCAGAAAAGGCCCGGTCGACGACAGAAGTGATTCGAACCGTCGGACCTTAGATCGGACGTATCTCGCAATCCGGAATGAGTTACCCGACGTAAAATATAAGATTTTGGGGTAGAACGAGCTACTTTAGCCAACCAACCCCGCTATGCCGGGTTACGATGCTCGAAATTACTAGAAACCCCTGGATCAACGGTCGTTTCCCTGTTTTAATTTCATTTTTACTATAAATAGTAAGTTTTAGTTTGATTATAACTCTTCATCCGTCGGGCTTTAGGAGTTGCGTCCAACGTGAAAAGAGCTTAGAATAATTAGGGGAACGGTTTGGTGAAGCGAAATAGGACACTTACTATTTTTGGCCGAAAACCTTGCGCACTAGTAGACATCACGACCGTCTATAAATAGTAAAGTCGCGAATTCTAGGAGTTTTAGTTGTAGTTTGATTCTGATTTCTTTCCCATTGCTTCGTACCCCTATTTAAAGGGTTCTGAACTCATTTTTATTCATCAATTAATCAATTTTGAATTTATTAGAATTTATTTCTATTTTCTGCTTTTTCCCCGTGGATTCGAGAAGTCTTGGTGAGGAGTCCAGAGAAGCTCCGTGGATTCGGACTATTTATCCTCATCACATTCATCCCTACGTCCAAAACTTATTGCAACCAATGCAAAGTTTAAATCCTAATCAATATAGACCCTTCATTCCCTTAAATCTGTTACAATCACACATGCTTAAAATCGACATAAGTTGCTTATATAGTGTCACATGCAGTATAGTAATTGGATCGGAAATATGAAATTAGTTTGCTATTTTCTAAAACTAATATTTTTAGAAATCTAAAAATATATCCGTACCTCATTGTAAAATTGTATCTAGTAGAATTAAGAGACTTTACTTTTCAACTTTTTAGATATTTTTCTTTGACACCTAAGGAATTCTACAGCTGTGAAATAAAATACCGTCTGCAAATTTTCATTAAAGTTGAAGGCTGTGGAAATAAACACTGTCCTTCAAGGTCAAGAGGGAAAGATTCATAGATTCAAATTCGAGGCATCTCTGTGAAGAGTCTAGAGAAGTTCCGTGGATTCGGAATAGTTATCCCCCCTGAGGAAGATGGTGCTCGACCTCACGTCCTTCCCTGCGTCACATCCGAAGGAGATTTGCATCTAACTTTTCTTTGGCGTTACACATTCTGTCATTATTGTAATGGTACAACTCATATCAAGCCCTGTAGGGAGACGAACCGTCACATGCCACATGGCCACGGTAAACATGCTCATTGAATATGGGACATGCCTGACACAACTATAAAAGACTCATTGGATGAGTGTATCCCATCTACCACTGGATATGATCTCATTCACGGAGCTGCTTCCTACATACCTTCCAAAATGGGAGATTTTTTTAAAGACGTTCGGAAAATTGGCAATGATATAGAGGATTTCGAAGATTCGCATATCAGGCCAATCTATGTACGAATGCAACCTAGGATTGAGCCACGATCAAGAGGAGCAGAAACATCATCCAGGTTAGGTATGCAACCATGATCCCATTGGGATCAAGAGAACGGGGGAACTAAATCCAACCTAGTCCGATAACAGATCGGTATTGGGTGTCAAATCCCACTCCCGCTGAGGACTGGGTGATCTATATCAGATCGCCATAATAAATTATTGTGGTTAAGCAAAATATTCTCCCTCGATTGAATCGAGAGAGTCCTATAAGGGAGCGCCTACATGTAAGAGTGAAAATTTGAGATATAGTCACTACTAATGTTTCGAAGAACTTCCTGGTTGAGAGCCTCTACATTCGTGAAGGAAGAGATTGCATGCCCAGAAATTCCACGCGAAGAATCCTAAAGGATCCTGAAGCCCAGTGAGGGGCTCCACTGTCTCGAGAAAGCTTTAAAAGAAACATCTGAAGAAGTGCTCAAGGCCCGATGCCAAACACATCTGTCTACATGTCTACTTTACTTTTTCAAGCTTATTTCGCTACTACCCAGCGGCTCCCATTGCAGCATGTTCAACTTAAGAGTAGATTAAATATTTACAACCTTAAGTTGCTAGATCCCTATGTCCTTTTAAGCTTCGATTTATTTGTTCATACCCTAGTCATATCCTGCTGACCACTCGCCTCGATCGCTTATTCCAACACTCACGTCAAGTATTTATCTTTCTTTTCTTTCACATTAATATTTAGAGTGCGACGCATGACGATTGTCATAGGGAAAGTAAATTAATACAGATCAATCGTGTTTATGTTAGTCTTTCCTCTGTTATGCGTGAATCTTTTACTTTGATTGAGAAATACTACGTTAAAGCACTGGTGAGATAAAACGTCCTTAAACCGGTCGAGTCTATAATCGTTGGTACAAGGGAAAAAGAACTCATTCGAAAGGGTTAACCCCTTCCCTTTCTTAAATCGCCTGAGTACGATGCACACTTCTAAATTAGTTGATGATCGAGAGGACTCTGGGTTCCAATCCAGCCTCCAATCTATCTGTCTTGACGTAGGGGTACTGACAAATTTAATCAATACCTTTGAGTCGAGTAGACTCCGGCATGCATGCTCAATCATACACGCACATGAACTTTCGATCCAGGCCCTCGGTCGTACAAGTGGCCTTAACTGGTTGCATGGCGCAAGGGTTTGTGGGGCAACCTTCGGTTGTGCCCCAACTATATAGCGGCTCATATATGATCGAAATGCTAGTGGGGAACCCTCGGTCATGACCTCGATCTACCATGAACCATACTGAACTCATACGCTTGGGGGGCAACTCTCGGTCAACATTCTAGTGCATCCAGGATCTCGTAAGATAGAGATGGGGGCCAACCTTACGTGCCGCCTATGCCTCAACAATGGTCATCAAAGGCTTTAAGTGCTCGGAAGAAAACCATCATTGGCACCTGCACATATACTCATATCTTGCACAACACATAACTTTGATCCCGGCCAGTCACAAAGGTATCAAGCCTTACAGCAACAACAAGTCCCCCAACAGATGATTAGCTGAGAAGATGTGATTGGACTCATCCAAGAATATAGTGCTAACCCAAATGGCCAGTGATTGCCCTGACCGACCTATAGAAAAACGTATGTTGATTGGGTCAACTTATATTATGAATTTTCCAGAGATTTCAAATTCCCAGAGTTCACCCTATTTTTAGAGGATAATGAAACCTTTACCATCGAGCACGTAAGTCGATTCACCATGTAATGTGTAGAAGTATTCTAAAACGATTTCCTGAAGATCCATTTGTTCGGCAATTCGAAGACTGGTTTGTTCGACAAAACTTCCCACTAATTTGTTCGACAAAACTTCCCACTAATTTGTTCGACAAAACTTCCCACTAGGATTAATTCCTACACCTATATAAGATTGGCCCCGCCAACCAGTTGTCACCATATTAGAAGACTGGTTTACAAAGCCGATTGTTGTGACTTTCGAAGAAGCACGATCGAAGTAAACAAGCCGACGACGATTGTCCCACATCGATCAACAACAATACTTTGTTGAAGAAATCCCCTAATGGATTTTAACAACAAAAGTAGAGAGGTCGCGCAAAATCATGGCCGTAATTAGTAGGCGTGAAGAGCATCTTAGTACTCATGAAGACCCGAAAAACCCCTACATCTCCATTGCTGAGTACTTTACAGAGGAAGATACTCTAGCAAATGATGGGATAGCTTTTCATGAACTTGAGCTAGCACCCCCAAGATAGATGGCGTTAAGGTTGACGTTTAAGATACCTTAGTTGAGGTAAATCTTCGAACAAAAGACAACCCATGCCCTACGTTTATTGGCGCAGGGTTGGCTCTGCAAGCATAGATGGAGATGATCTACCTTCTCCATAATTATGTGGATCGTTTCGCTTGGGACTATCACGAGATGCCTGGGTTAGATTGAGCCCTAGTTGAACATCATATCCCAATCAATGACAATTTCAAGCATTCAAGCAACCACCATAGAGGATGACCTTAGAGGTAGGTCACTGTAAAAATTAAAGAAGAATATATATATATATATATATATATATATATATATATATATATATATATATATGTGTGTGTGTGTGTTATTGACGGCATGGTTTATTAAATCAATCTGGTACACTGATTGGATCTCTAACATAGTACCTGTGATTAAGAAAAATAAGAAATTGAGGGTATGCATTGATTTCATAAACTTAAATCTTGTAATCCCAAAAATGAGTACCCTATGCCCATGGTGGAACAACTAGTCAATAAGGTCGTATGACACAAGATCATGTCCTTGATGGACTGTCACTTTAGTTATAATCAGATTTTTGTCATTAGGGTTGGGTCTGTAACCATGACCCCATCGGGATCAAGAGAATGAGGGAACTAGATCCAACTTAGTCTGATAACAGATCGGTATCAGGTGTTAAATCCTACTCCCATCGAGGACTGAGTGATCTTCATCAAATCGCCACAGTAAACGACTATGATTAAGTAAAAGATGCTCTCTTAATCGAACAGTCTTGTAGAGGAGCATATACATGTAAAAGTGAAAATTCGAGATCCACTTGCTACTAACATTTGGAGATTTACCTAGTTAAGAGCCTCCAAATCCATGAAGGAAGATATTGCATGCCTAGAAGGCCCACACGAAGAATTCTGAAGGATCCCGAAGCCTAGCGAGGGACTTCCACTGTCTTGAGAAAGTTATAAAAGGAACATCCGAAGAAGAGCCCCCCCCCCCCCCCCCCCCCCCCCCCCCCCCCCACACACACACACACACACATATATATATATATATATATATATATATATATATATATATATATATATATACTTTACTTGCATGTCTATTTTACTTTTTCTATCTTAATTCACTACTGTCAACGGCTCTCGTTGTAGTACGTTTACCTTAAGAGTAGATTAAATATTTGTAACCTTAAGTTGTCAGATCCTTATATCCATCTAAGTTCCAATTCATTTGTTCATATCTAAATTCCAATTCATTTGTTCATACCCTAGTCATATCCTGATGACCACTTACCTCGACTGCCTGTTCCGATAGGTGCGTCAGATATTTATCTTTCTTTTCTTTTTGCTTTAATATTAAGAGTGTGAGGCGTGGCGATTATAATAGGGATAGTACATTAATAAAGATCGATCATATTTATGTTATTCTTTACTTTATTATGCATGAATATTTTACTTTAATTGAGAATATCACATTAAAGCACTGGTGAGATAAAAAGTCTTTAAACCGGTTGATTCTATAATAATTGGTACAAAGCAAAAAGAACTCATTCTTCCCTTTCTCAAAACTCTGAGTTTTGATCTCACTACCAAAAAAAGGGACAAAGGCTACGGATAAAATCCATAGCCTTAGACCTATGGCTACGGTTCTAGTCCGTAGCACGTCCGTAGTCGTAGGTGCAGTAACAATAGGTCTGGAACCTATGGCTACGGATTTAATCCGTAGCTATATGTCACAACAGCTACGGATTTAATCCGTAGCAATTATGTCCGTAGCTATAGGTTACAACAGCTACGGATTTATTCACTATAGCTACAGATTAAATCCGTAGCTATATCTAGCAATCGCTACGGATATAATCCGTAGCCTTAACTGTAGATTACAACAGCTACGGATTTAATTACAACTGCTACGGATTGAATCCGTAGCTATAGGTTACAACGCTACGGATTATTTGTTTATTCAATTATCACCTGTATAATCATTCAATTACCACCTGTATAATCATCATATATAATCATTCAATTACCACCTGTATAATCATCATGTATAATCATTCAATTACCACCTGTATAATCATTCATTCATTCCATTACAATCAATTACAATCATTCATTCATTCCATTACAATCATTACAATCATTCATTCATTCAATTACAATCAATTACAATCCTTCATTCGATCAATTACAATCCTTCATTCAATCAATTACAATTACAATCCTTCATTTAATGAATTACAATTACAATTACAATAATGCTGAAAATACAAATCTTTGGCTTCATTAGGAAAATTTGCTCGACTTCACCCTGAAATTTTAAAGATAAAGAATTGAAAGAATAAATATCCTTCATTCAATGAATTACAATTACAATCCTTCATTCAATGAATTACAATTACAATTTACAATTACAATAATGCTGAAAATACAAATCTTTGGTTTAGGTTAGGTTATAGGTTAAGGTTTAGGTTTAGGAAACCGGTTTCAGGTTCGGGATCGGATTTAAGTTTGGGTTTTCAAGTTTAGGTTTAGGTTTAGGTTAGGGAGTTGAGATTCTGATTAGGTGTAGGTTTAGGTTAAGGGATTTGAGAATAGGTTAAGGTGTAGGTTTAAGAAATCGGGTTCGGGTTCGGGATCGGGTTTAAGCTTGGGTTTTCAAGTTTAGGTTTAGGTTTAGGTTAGGTAGTTAGGTTTAGGTTAGGTTGTAGGTTAAGGTTTTGGGAATTGAGAATAGGTTAAGGTTTAGGTTTACGAAACCGGGTTCGGGTTCGGGATCGAGTTTAACTTTGGGTTTTCAAGTTTAGGTTTAGGTTTAGGTTTAGGTTAGGGAGTTAGGTTTAAGTTACGTTGTAGGTTAAGCTTTAGGGAATTGAGAATAGGTTAAGGTTTAGGTTTAGGAAACCAGGTTCGGGTTCGGGATCGGGTTTAAGTTTGGGTTTTCAAGTTTAGGTTTAGGTTTAGGTTAGGTTGTAGGTTAAGGTTTAGGGAATTGAGAATAGGTTAAAGTTTAGGTTGAGGAAACTGGGTTCGGGTTCGAGACGGGGTTTAAGTTTGGATTTCCAAGTTCAGGTTTAGGTTTAGGTTAGGGAGTTAAGTTTAGGTTAGGTTTTAGGTTAAGCTTTGGGGAATTGAGAATAGGTTAAGGTTTAGGTTGAGGAAATTGGGTTCGGGTTCGGCATCGGGTTTAAGTTTTGGTTTTCAAGTTTAGGTTTATGTTTAGGTTAGGGAGTTAGGTTAAGGTTAGGTTATAGGTTAAGGTTTAGGGAATTGAAAATAGGTTAAGGTTTAGGTTGAGGAAACCGGGTTCAGGTTCGGGTTTGGGTTTAAGTTTGGGTTTTCAAGTTTAGGTTTAGGTTTAGGTTTAGGTTTAGGTTAGTTTGTAGGTTAAGGTTTAGGTTTAGGAAACCGGTTTCGGGTTCGGGATCGGGTTTAAGTTTGGGTTTTCAAGTTTAGGTTTAGGTTTAGGTTAGGTTGTAGGTTAAGGTTTAGGGAATTGAGAATAGGTTAAGGTTTAGGTTGAGGAAATTTGGTTCAGGTTCGGCATCGAGTTTAAGTTTAGGTTTTCAAGTTTAGGTTTAGGTTAAGGAGTTGAGATTTAGGATTAGGTGTAGGTTTAGGTTTAGGGATTTGAGAATAGGTTAAGGTTTAGGTTTAGGAAACCGGTTTCGGGTTCGGGATCGGGTTTAAGTTTGGTTTTTCAAGTTTAGGTTTAGATTTAGGTTAGGTAGTTAGGTTTAGGTTAGGTTGTAGGTTAAGGTTTAGGGAATTGAGAATAAGTTAAGGTTTAGGTTTAGGAAACCGGGTTCGGGTTCGGGATCGGGTTTAAGTTTGGGTTTTCAAGTTTAGGTTTAGGTTTAGGTTAGGGAGTTAGGTTTAGGTTCGGTTGTAGGTTAAGGTTTAGGGAATTGAGAATAGGTTAAGGTTTAGGTTGAGGAAACTGGGTTCGGGTTCGGGACTGGGTTTAAGTTTGGGTTTTCAAGTTTAGGTTTAGGTTTAGGTTAAGGAGTTAGGTTTAGTTTAGGTTGTAGGTTAAGGTTTAGGGAATTGAGAATAGGTTAAGGTTTAGGTTGAGAAAATTTGGTTCGGGTTCGGCATCAGATTTAAGTTTGGTTTTTCAAGTTTAGGTTTAGGTAATTTAGGTTAGGGAGTTGAGATTTAGGATTAGGTGTAGGTTTAGGTTAAGGGATTTGAGAATAGGTTAAGGTTTAGGTTTAAGAAATCGGGTTCGGGTTCGGGATCGTGTTTAAGTTTGGGTTTTCAAGTTTTGGTTTAGGTTTAGGTTAGGTAGTTAGGTTTAGGTTAGGTTGTAGGTTAAGGTTTTGGGAATTGAGAATAGGTGAAGGTTTAGGTTTAGGAAACCGGGTTCGGGTTCGGGATCGGGTTTAATTTTGGGTTTTCAAGTTTAGGTTTAGGTTTAGGTTAGGGAGTTAGGTTTATGTTAGGTTGTAGGTTAAGGTTTAGGGAATTGAGAATAGGTTAAGGTTCAGGTTTAGGAAACCGGGTTCGGGTTTAAGTTTGGGTTTTCAAGTTTAGGTTTAGGTTTAGGTTAGAGAGTTAGGTTTAGGTTAGGTTGTAGGTTAAGGTTTAGGGAATTGAGAATAGGTTAAGGTTTAGGTTGAGGAAACTGGGTTCGGGTTCGGGTTTGGGATCGGGTTTAAGTTTGGGTTTTCAAGTTTAGGTTTAGGTTTAGGTTTAGGTTAGGTAGTTAGGTTTAGGTTAGTTTGTAGGTTAAGGTTTAGGTTTAGGAAACCAGTTTCGGGTTCGGGATCGGGTTTAAGTTTGGGTTTTCAAATTTAGGTTTAGGTTTAGGTTAGGTTGTAGGTTAAGGTTTAGGGAATTGACAATAGGTTAAGATTTAGGTTGAGGAAATTGGGTTCGGGTTCGGCATCAGGTTTAAGTTTGGGTTTTTAAGTTTAGGTTTAGGTTTAGGTTAGGGAGTTGAGATTTAAGATTAGGTGTAGGTTTTGGTTTTGGGATTTGAGAATAGGTTGAGGTTTAGGTTTAGGAAATCGGGTTTGGGTTCGGGATTGGATTTAAGTTTGGGTTTTCAAGTTTAGGTTTAGGTTTAGGTTAGGTAGTTAGGTTGAGGTTAGGTTGTAGGTTAAGGTTTAGGGAATAGAGAATAAGTTAAGGTTTAAGTTTAGGAAACCGGGTTCGGGTTCGTGATCGGGTTTAACTTTGAGTTTTCAAGTTTAAGTTTAGGTTTAGGTTAGGGAATTAGGTTTAGGTTCGGTTGTAGGTAAAGGTTTAGGGAATTGAGAATTGGTTAAGGTTTAGGTTGAGGAAACTGGGTTTAGGTTCAAGACCGGGTTTAAGTTTGGGTTTTCAAGTTTACGTTTAGGTTTCGGTTAGGGAGTTAGGTTTAGGTTATGTTGTAGGTTAAGGTTTAGGGAATTGAGAATAGGTTAAGGTTTAGGTTGAGAAAAGTGGGTTCGGGTTCGGCATCGGGTTTAAGTTTGGGTTTTCAAGTTTAGGTTTATGTTTAGGTTAGGGAGTTAGGTTTAGGTTAGGTTGTAGGTTAAGGTTTAGGGAATTGAGAATAGGTTAAGGTTTAGGTTGAGAAAACCGGGTTCGGGTTCGGGTTCGGGATCGGGTTTAAGTTTGGGTTTTCAAGTTTAGGTTTAGGTTTAGGTTTAGGTTAGGTAGTTAGGTTTAGGTTAGTTTGTAGGTTAAGGTTAAGGTTTAGGAAACCGGTTTCGGGTTTGGGATCGGGTTTAAGTTTGGGTTTTCAAGTTTAGGTTTAAGTTTAGGTTAGGTTGTAGGTTAAGGTTTAGGGAATTGAGAATAGGTTAAAGTTTAGGTTAAGGAAATTGGGTTTGGGTTCGGCATTGGGTTTAAGTTTGGGTTTTCAAGTTTTGGTTTAGGTTTAGGTTAGTGAGTTGAGATTTAGGATTAGGTGTAGGTTTAGATTTAGGGATTTAAGAAGAGGTTAAGGTTTACGTTTAAGAAATCAGGTTCGGGATTGGATTTAAGTTCGGGTTTTCAAGTTTACGTTTAGGTTTAGGTTAGGTAGTTAGGTTTAGGTTAGGTTGTAGGTTAAGGTTTAGGGAATTGAGAATAAGTTAAGGTTTAGGTTTAGGAAACCGGGTTCGGGTTCCGGATCGGGTTTAAGTTTGGGTTTTCAAGTTTAGGTTTAGGTTTAGGTTTGGTTATAGGTTAAGGTTTAGGGAATTGGGAATAGGTTAAGGTTTAGGTTGAGGAAACTGGGTTCGGGTTCGGGACCGGGTTTAAGTTTGGGTTTTCAAGTTTAGGTTTAGGTTTAAGCTAGGGAGTTTGGTTTAGGTTAGGTTGTAGGTTAAGCTTTAGGGAATTGAGAATAGGTTAAGGTTTAAGTTGAGGAAATTGGGTTCGGGTTCGGCATCGGGTTTACGTTTCGGTTTTCAAGTTTAGGTTTATGTTTAGGTTAGGTTGTAGGTTAAGCTTTAGGTAATTGAGAATAGGTTAAGGTGAAGGTTGAGGAAACCGGGTTCGGGTTCGGGTTCGGGATCGGGTTTAAGTTTGGGTTTTAAAGTTTAGGTTTAGGTTTAGGTTAGGGAGTTAGGTTTAGGTTAGTTTGTAGGTTAAGGTTTAGTTCTAGGGAATTGAGTTTAGGTTATAGGTTTTGGTTTAGGTTATTGGTTTTGGTTTAGGTTAAGGTTTAGGTTATTGGATTTGAGAATGGGTTCGGGTTTAGGTTATAGGTTTTGGTTTTGGTTTTGGTTTTGGTTATAGGTTTTGGTTTAGGTTATAGGTTTTGGGATTTGAGAATGGGTTCGGGTTTAGGCTATAGGTTTTGGTTAAGGTTTAAGTTATAGGTTTTGGGATTTGAGAATGGGCTCGGGTTTAGGTTACAGGTTTTGGTTAAGGTTTAGGTTAAGATTTAGGTTATAGGTTTTTTGGGATTTGAGAATGGGTTATAGTTTAAGTTTAGGTTGGGTTATAGGTTTTGGCTTTGGTTTAGGTTATAGGTTATGGGATTTGAGAATGGGTTCGGGTTTAGGGATTTGAGTTTAGGTTATAGGTTAAGGTTTTAGGGATTTGAGTTTAGGTTATAGGTTTTGGTTTAGGTTATTGGTTTTGGTTTAGTTTAAGGTTTAGGTTATTGGATTTGAGAATGGGTTCGGGTTTAGGTTATAGGTTTGGTTAAGGTTTAGATTTTTAGATTTGAGAATGTGTTCGGGTAGAGGTTATAGGTTTTGGTTTTAGTTTAGGTTTAGGTTATAGATTTTTGGATTTGAGAATGGGTTATGGTTTAGGTTTAGGTTTAGGAAATCGAGTTCAGGTTCAAGATTGGGTTTAAGTTTGGGTTTTCAAGTTAAGGTTTAGGTTTAGGTTAGGGAGTTGAGATTAGGATTAGGTGTAGGTTTAGCTTTAGGGAATTGAGTTTAGGTTATAGGTTTAGGTTTTGGTTTAGGTTAGGGGTTTTGATTTAGGTTATAGGTTATAGGTTATAGGTTTTGGTTATAGGTTATAGGATTTGAGAATGGGTTCGGGTGTGGTCCCTGCAAATACAAATATAATACAAATATAAACACGGCCTGTCCGAATAGCCAGGCCCTTCCAATGCCGTCCATAGGAAATGGACAGCTTCATCATGGTCATAACAGCGGTTCCCACCTTCCAGGGACTCCCGCTCTTCCGGATAGCTCCGACGCACATCCGGGTCTGCTCCATTAATCTCGAGCAAATACATAAACACGGCCTGTCCAAATGGCCAGGCCCTTCCAATGCCGTCCATAGGAAATGGACAGCTTCATCATGGTCATAACAACGGTTCCCACCTTCCAGGGACCCCCGCTCTTCCAGATAGCTCCGACGCACATCCGGGTCTGCTCCATTAATCTCGAGCAAATACATAAACATGGCCTGTCCAAATGGCCAGGCCCCTCCAATGCCGTCCATAGGAAATGGACAGCTTCATCATGGTCATAACAACGATTCCCACCTTCCAGGGACCCCCGCTCTTCCAGATAGCTCCGACGCACATCCGGGTCTGCTCCATTAATCTCGAGCAAATACATAAACACGGCCTGTCCAAATGGCCAGGCCCCTCCAATGCCGTCCATAGGAAATGGACAGCTTCATCACGGTCATAACAGCAGTTCCCACCTTCCAGGGACCCCCGCTCATCCGGATAGCTCCGACGCACATCCGGATCTGCTCCACCAATTTTGAGCAAATACATAAATACGGCCTGTCCAAATGGCCAGGCCACTCCAATCATGTGCATTCTCGACAAGAAACGTACCAGATGCTTGAATCTGAAATATGCAGCTCCAATCCTCCCACATGCAACATCCACCTGAAAGAATGCGCATAACCGTCATGCTTGAGTAATCAATACAGGAATGTATAAGTAAAACCATAAAAGAAATAAAAATTTACATGTTATAAATCAAAAGGCACCTAACAAATAGGAACAACCTATGAGAGGAAATTACCAACTCAAAGGATAAAAAAAGACTGTTCAACATCACATCTTCCTCTTGATATTACGTGCTTAAAGTTACAGTCAAGAAGAATTTCTAATCCTTGACCTGAAAATTTGTACAAGTGGGGCTATGGTTTGGTAATCAGGAATGTTTATCTGAGGGATGTTATGAGGGCTAGTGTTATGCTTGAAAGGAAGGAGTATGCCATCATCTTAGCGTTCGATGTCAAAGTAACACCTGAGGCTCAGGAGCTTGCAGATGAGACTAGTGTGAAGATATTCATTGCCGATATTATCTATCACTTGTTTGATCAGTTCAAGGCTTATATTGACAATCTTAAGGAAGAAAAGAAGAAGGAAGCTGCAGAAGATGCAGTCTTCCCCTGTGTTCTAAAGATTATGCCGAACTGCATTTTCAACAAAAAAGATCCGATTGTCTTGGGTGTTGGTGTCCTTAAAGGGATTGCAAAGGTCGGCACTACAATCTGTATTCCTTCAAGGGATTTTATCGATATTGGACGAATAGCTTCCATTGAGATTAACCACAAACAGGTTGATATAGCAAAGAAAGGCCAAAAGGTGGCCATAAACATTGCTAGCACCAACGCCGAAGAACAACAGAAGATGTATGGCAGGCATTTTGAGATTGATGATGAGCTTGTTAGCCACATCTCGAGGAAATCTATCGACACACTTAAATCAAATTATCGGGACGACTTCTCTATTGAAGAGTGGAAGCTGGTAGTGAAACTGAATACTCTCTTCAAGATACAGTAAGCTAGAAAAGGAAAGAAAAAGCAAGAAAATGAAAGGAAAAAAGCAGAAAGCAGAGTGAAGAATAATTACAATCTGAAGTATTGATGAATAGGATTTGCACAAGAAACAATATATTAAGCACTATAAGGAAAATAGAAGATATAACTTTGAAATGAGACCAAGAGACTAGTTAGGAATCACTGGTTCAAAGGAAAGCTCACGCAACTCATCAACACGACCAAGAATTAAGGCCATAGTAAGGGGAACTCAACGTTTGAAGTGCATAAATTAAGAGGTGATATGTGAATGTTGTTACAATATGCACCTCTGCCATGGCCAATTCCAATGCCAGGTAAATGAGAGAGCATGTGGTTTGGTCAGCAGACATATCATAGGACTTCTGCCCATTTGATGTTGAATTTGCCTCGAAATGTAGCCCACATCTTTTGGGCATAACTGAAATGAGCATGCAAAAATTGTGGGGTGCCTAGCCACCATAACTTCAATGAATTTCCTGCAACATACCTTTGGATTTTGTGCTCAAGAAAACATTTCAAAAAAAAAAAAATGAAAGTAGCATGGTTATCAAGCAGAACCTGTAGCCACTTACACCAAGTGCAGTTGCATGTGTAGCCCCCTGCTTCAGCGGACAGGACGGGTTTTCCTGCCCAAAAAAAAAACCATTTACCACCTGCCAATTGCAAGCCAAAGTATCCAATCAGCAACCTTCTGATATATACTAGCCTGAACAAAGAAAACAAGCGTTGCACATGAATGAATTTGTCTCATGACTTGAACTCATTGAACCTAGAGAGCATTTTTCAGGAAATAAGAGAAACGGAAATGACATTTTCAAGAAATTTACAAAACAAACAAAAAAAATGCCATTTTCATGGATATGACATTTCATCAATTTATATTTCAAGAAACCCAAACAGGCCCTTAGAGTTTGATCTGAATTGGAATTTTCCAAGTGCTATGACAATGCTACTAATATTGTGTTACAAGGGGAAAAAGGTTTGAGCCTTTGACAGAAGGCTTGAATTTTTTTCTCTCAAAACCGCAGCCAAAAATTCAAGAGTTCGAACGAATGTTGTACCATTTGAGATAGGAATTGCAGGCATACAATTCCAAACAGCATAATACAACAGCAAGTGTTTTTTCCCCCAAAAGTTTTCTGCAATTAGGAATTCACAATCATGCTTGATTCTAAGAATCTTTGTTTCGAGCCTCTGCAATTACCCATTTCTTAAGATGTGAATCACCAATCCCTCTAGATATAGCTAACGACCCTTGTAATCTCCAAACACCATGGCTGCAATTGACATAGCCCCCCTGAAAGAAAATGTTTCTCGAATCCATTAGTTTCAATCCCAAAATATATATATATATATATAGCAATGCCGACAATAGAAATCCATTAGTTCCAATCCCAAAATGCTAACAGTACAAAAGGTAGAAAGATGGAAACAACTTGTCCAAGAAAAATAAGGAAAAGATTGTGTTCATTTTGCACAAATGGGCCCATCAATATTATGGACCTCATCTTGGATGGTTTATGGACCAAAAATCACTCAGATTGAAAGATCCTAGTTGTAAAATATTCTGACTTTCTTGAAAAACTTTAAGATCCTAGTTGTCAACTATTAGAATTTTTGGACAGTGGGTGTTCCACTTGCACCACTTGTGCGAAATGAACACCCAAATGGTATTTGCAAAACTTTAATACCTCTGACGTGATTTGCTAGCAGCAGCACATGTGCCAATGTAGATATATTAGGATCCAGTCCATTCATCAGGGGAGCTACAAGCATACATTGAGTATAGGCGGTTGGTCATCTTTTTTCCAACCTCCTTTGGTTGATGACTGGAGAGACCCGAACTTTTGCACCATGGCATGTTCATGACAGCCCCCAACTGATGAATGTTCATTCAAAATATAGTCTCTAAGCTATCAGATCAATGATTGCAGCAAGACAAAAGCTGGTGACAGAAATGAAGAATCAAATATTTCTAAAATGAGTTGTCAAAATGGATTAACAGTGTGAATGTAAAGAAAATAAATTATAGTGGGTCCACAGTTAGAGAATTAGCAAATGTATCAAATTAATATATTTCAAACATTTGTTAATAAACAGATTGTTTCAAATTCAATACTTAATGTTTAGACTTTAACCTCTCTTTTGGGTAGTTACCAAATAGGTTTTCATACTTTAAATTCAAATTTCAAACTTTAGATTTAACAAAAAAAGCCGTAAGCATTATTTTCGTATTAAAAAAAAAAAGAAAATATGAAAAAGAAAAATAGAAAAATCAATGAACTGACAGCTCTGTTAGCTTCTTCCAGGGTAGAAAATGCCACAAAGCCAGATCCCCTGCTCTGTCCCACAGGATCAAGCAATTGAGTGACTAAACACTTTAATATTATCACCTGGCTCAAGCTCTATTCTAGTACTTATAGCTAGTTCAGATCCAAAATCTACTTTTGTGGAAACAAATTCAGAAAACTGAAACAAAGATGTCATAAAACAAACAAAATTCCAAGTTTCTAAATTATTGCAACCATAGGTGAATAATAAGATCATTCAAACAATAATACCTGCATGGATGCAGAAACACTCCTTCCATTATCTTGTGTGTAATAGCTGGAAACATTTCTCCATTCAACGTGATCACACATGTACCCATCTTGTGTGAAGAAGCTGAAATCCAATACATATACGTTCCATCGAAGGAGGATCTTGATACCGCAGGAGCCACCAAGAGGCCTACATGTTGTGTTTTGGTACTAACCAAACCTACCAAGGAGGAGTTAGGCTAGGAAGAACTAGAAAAATTGAAGGCAGATTATACCCAAGTTGTATCAAATGTGAATGAACTCACATCTTCCCTTTTCTGAGGATAGAGAGAAACAAAGCCAATGGCACTTGTCCTGGCTATTGGCTCTGCCATTTTGAAAGCGTGTGTTCTATACAATAATAATACTGTTATTTATTCATGCATGTAAAACAGAATTTAGCTGGCCTTTGGTGGAGACATGGCATTGAAAGAGAAGGCTTGGCCATGGCATGACTATGATGTATTGTGCCCATTTTTAGGATATTAATCAGGTTTTACACGGTGTGGAGGTGTTGGCTAATCACCAGGGCCATTTTCTCATGGAACTGGTCCACCTTAGCATTGCTAGTGGCTCTGCAGATCTTTTTGGGATGGAAGCCTGGGTCTATAGGAGGCATGTGATTTGCAGCCGTCTCTCTTGTATTTGGATTGGTTGAAATTAAGAAAGTAACTGAGAAAAGGAAAACATGGCATGAGAAAAATGGTGGAAAAGGAATAGATTTAATTTAGTTTTTTTTTTCTCTTTAGGTTTGAGAGTGAAAAGGAAATGAGCCTTTGCACAACAGTTTGAATCGACAATACATTTGCACTAAAAAAAGGGGGGGAAGAAACGAATCTCAAATGGAAAATTTGTGGAAGTAGCCCATCCATCAGGAAACGTTTATAACATGTGTTGATCAATTGGGCTAAAGTTTGTGGAACAAATATTGGACTGTTTGAAAATTTTAGTAAACAATCCTTTCATTTCTAGCATCATGGGCTTTTAATAGGTGAACTGCCCAATTTTTGGGCAGATGCCATTTAAACAGTGGGACAGACCTGATGGACAGCTTGGATCTCATACATGTGTACGATGTCTGACATTTTAAGAAAAATTATTTGGATTTAGTAAGCAAGTACAGAGAGGGAAAAACATTAAAAAAAAAAAAAAAAAAGATTGCCTCATGATAACTTGTGCAAATGCCACATAATAAAGAAACATAGGTGAGATAAACAACTACACAAAACAAGCCTTGATTCATGTTTCCGATCGACTCAAACAAACAGGACTTGAGAAATTTATAATAATACTAATAATAATAATAAAATCCTATTCAAAGCCAATTCAGGGCTAGAAACAATACAAATCACAGAATCCAGTTCAGGACTATGATCCAGGAATACTTTCCATTAAGAATTCAGCTCGGGTTAAGGTGAATGATGCCAATTCCCTCTAAAACCCAATTCAGATATATATATATATATATATATATATATATATATATATATATATATTAGAAATCCATATTGGGCTCGCAATGAGTCACTGAAAAGGCACTAAATCAAGAGTAGAAATGCCAGAAAAACACTGCAATCGGATTCACCGAAACTACTTGCAATAAGAAACATTATTCTGATTTTGTATTATTAATCAAAAAAAGCCATCTAAAACCCAATTCGAAAAGACATACATCACGAAACCTGGTTTGGATTGTGATTTTCACTTAAAAGGATCACTTCGCAATCCAGATTATTCACTCAAAAGGATCACTCCACAGTCCAGATTATTCACTCCAAAGGATCACTCCACAGTCCAATCCCCAATTCAGGATTCCAATTCAGGAATAGAAAATCCACGTAAAATTAAAGCAAAATCATTTCCAGCAAGAAGTATTGTTTGGGTTTCAATAATTGGTGAAATGAATCCCTTCCAGACCCAATTCATGACTAGAAATGAAGGAAATGACAGAACCTGGTTTGGATTACAACTTCGCTAAATAAAATTCCCAATTTAGGATAGAAAAACCAGATTCCAATCGGTTAGGCATCAAATTCGGGTTATGAATCATGCAAAAGTTTCCCTACAAAACCCAATTCAGAAATATAAAATATAGAAATTAAAAATCCGGATTTGGCTTACAGGAAGTCACTGAAATGACTGATTGAAGAATAGAAATGCCAGAAAAACCACTCCGCAGCCCAGTTTGTGAAAACTACTTCTTGTAAGAAATAAGATTCTGTCATTGTAAAGACACAAATCATGAAATAATAATAATAATAATAATAATAATAATAATAATAATAATAATAATAATAATAATAATAAAGCCTACATATTAAGATCTCAAAGAAACCCTATCATTTCCAACATATTAAATAGAGCAAGACAACTACACACATGCACAGAGAAAGATCAGTAAACAAATGGGACTTGATAAAATAAAATAATAATAAAAGCTTACATATTTAAGAGCTCGCAGAAGCCCTACCATTTTCAACATCTTAGTTATAGAAAGGCAGCTAGAGAGAGAGAGAGGAGAGGGAGGGAAGGAAAGAGAGGGGTTACGGCGCTGGATTCATGGCGATGATAAGAGGGAGATAGAAGAGACGGCGGAGATGTGTTGGAGAGAGAGAGGAGATTGAGAAGGAGCAGAGATCGGGAGAGTGGATTGGGGAACGAGGAGAGATGGGGTTTAGGGAACGAAGTGAGAGAGAGAGAGAGAGAGAGAGAGAGAGAGAGAAATGAGGTTTTGGGCGCGGCTCTGTTTTGAGCACGCGCCCAGTTTTGGGCGTCGAACGGTGAGCGGGACCAACGGACGGTCCTCTCCGAGCTCCGTGGGGCCCACCTTGATGTATTTGGTTTATCCATTCCGTCCATTAATTTTACTAAATAATTTTAGAACATGATCTAAGAAATGAAGTATATTGAAGGCCAAAGTAGACCACACCATAGGAAGCACATGTGATTTAATCTCCATGTTTCTTATCGTGTGGTCCACCTTAACCTTCGATCTAACTGATTTTTAGTTCTCTGACCTATAATAAAATTTCAAAATGGATGGACGGCTTAGATATAACACGTATATTTTTTAGGCCCTGTAGAACTCCTTACACCATCATTATTTATTAATGGTGTAGCAAGTTTTTAGCTACGGATTAAAACCGTAGCTAATATAGCTACGGTTTATATCCGTAGCAAAAAACTAACGTGGTCTGTATCCTTTGCCCCTTTTTTTGGTAGTGTCTAGTCTCCAATATGACAATCTCAACGCAGGAGTACCGACCAATTCAATCAATACCTTTGAGTTGAGTAGACTCTGGCATGCCCGCGCAATCATACATGCACACGTACTTCCGATCCAAGCCCTTGGTCGCACGAGTGGCTTTAAATGATTGAATCGGAGGCAATAAATATATTGAAAAATTCAAATGTTTTCCATTTCCTCCAATTTACTCCCATCCAAACACAATATTTTGAATTTTAATACATTTTATTTACTACCAATCAAATACAACTTTGTAAGTCAGTTACTCCCAATTCCATTTACCTCCATTTACAAACTCTCAGACGGGCCATTAGGTGGTACAAGAATAGTGACTCAAAATCTCGAGTGGAGTCGCAAAGGCCTGCTTGCACATGAAAAGGATAATTTGTGATACAGCTAAAATCTCAATTAAAGAACCTCGGCTAAATATCACATTGACCCAATGATCTTCCCTTTGAGCGTGGCTTATGGCTAACCACTGAAGACTAATTAATCATGTCATCTGTGACGTTGCTAAAATCTCAATTGGAGAGCCTACAGCTAAATATCACATTGACCGAATGATCCTTAACCGTTTGGGCTGTGGCTTATGGCTAACCACTGAAAGACTAATTAGTCCAAAATAAGTAATGGACGAGAATACATCATAATCCATTCCATTTGGCCGCCTTTGAAGACCGCCGAGTCGGAGATGCACTTCGCTCGCTTATGTGGTTGCACCTCTCATTGAATCGATATCCGGTGTAGAGGTTTACTACGTCCACACCACGCCTTCATATGCCAACATGGCACACGTGTGCAACATCTAAGCATTTCATGATGTGCGCCCCACTTTTCAGATCATCTGGCCAAAAATCAGGCTGGTTCACTCTTAATATATGCTATAGTTTATAAATAAAAGAAAATCAACGGCTGGGAATTAAAAAAATATCATTCAGACGTTCTACTTGCCCTCTGAATTTTGGACCAAATGATCTAATACAGCTTTCCCATCCCATGGACAGATCTGATCTTGCACCCATGGGCCATATTGTCACGTGCTGCATGTGCATGAGCACGGCTGGACAAAAGTTCAGATTTTCTCTAATCAACCCTGCAACGTTTCAATGCTGAGTTCATCATATCCCGAAAGAAAGATGTGCCCGTGACAGGAAGACGCTGGAAAGTTGATGAAGGAAGCCGAAGACTCGGGAGACGGATTGGCTACTCCCCCTGATACCAGCCCCGTGGCTGATGGTCGGTGCTCTGTGGGACCCAATATGATGTATTTGTTTCATCCATTCCGTTCATCCATTTTTACATATCATTTTATGGATTGTAGAAACAAATGATAGGAATATAAGTCTCACTGGACCACACCAGAGGAAAACAATAATGATTGGATATCCATCATTAAAATCCTCCTAAGGCCCACTGTACTATTTATTTGACATCCAATCTGTTGATTGAGTCATAAAGACCCATATGAAGGGAAAAAATAAATATCAGCTTGATCCAAAACTTTTATGGCCCCCAAAACGTTTTTAATGGTCACCGTTCATTCAACACTTTTTCCCATAATGTGGTACACTTGAGATATCGATATACTTCATTTTTTCCCTCATAATATAAAATGATCTATAAAAATATGTGGACGGCATGGATGAAACACATACATCATGGTGGGCCCATATAGCACCGACCATCGGCCATTGGCTGGTCTCGGGTGAGTAGCCAATCCGGCCCCGAAGACTCATTTTGATGGACGTGGATTTCCTGGGAAAGCCTTTCGCAGGAAGTTCCTGCCGGAACTAGGTCCATCGCGGTGTTTGTGAGAAATCCACTCCGTTCATCCATTTTTTGTGCTCAATTTTAAGATATGATAAGAAAAGTTAGAAAGATCCATGACTTAAGTGGGCCATACTAAAGGAAAAGTTAGTTAGAGAAACTCCTACCGTTGAAATCTCCCTGAGCATGTTAGTGATGTTTATATGCCATCCATACCGTTCATAAAGTCATTCGTACTGGGATGAACTTAAAACACAAAAATAAACATATTCAAAACTTCTATGGCCCCACAAATATTTCAACTGTGGACGTTCAATTCTCACGTTTTTGGTCCATTTGAGCATTCGGTCCGGTTCAGTTTTTTTCCTAATGTCATATAATAAATTCACAAAACGGATGGACGGGGTGGATTTCTCACAAACATCACAGTGGGCCCACCTGGGAACTTCCTGCGAAAGGTTTTCGCAGGAAATCCGCGTCCCGTTTTCATCTCTATCTCTTGCATTGTACGTGGCAGCACAGGTGGTGTTGCCAACGGTCGTTGGCAGCTTCGGTGGATTCCAGGAACCACCACAAACCGAGGTGAGTGGATTGTGAGGCCCACATTGACGTATGTGCCTTACATCCACGCGGTCCATCCGTTTTTACGGATAATTTTGGGATAGGATTAAAAAAAAAAAAATGAAGCAAATCCAAATCTTAAGTAGACAACACGACAGGAAACAGTTGTGATTGAATACCCACCGTTAAAAATTTTTAAGGGTCATCAGAATGCTTATTTTCCATTCAACCGGTTAATAAGGTCACAAAGATGTAGATGAAAGGAAAACACAAATATCAGCTTCATACGAAACTCTGACCTACTATACGTTTTTAATGGTCAACCACCACTGTTTCTTATGGTTTAGTCCGCCTGAGATTTATGTCTGCTTCAATTTTGCAATCATTTCAAAATCGAGATTTCAAAATGGATAGACAGCATATATTTATATCACATACATCAAGGTTGGCCCCACACGCAGGGATCCAAAAACTTTGTGGACCCGGAGCTCACCGAAGCCGCGGCCAGCCAACGTTACCGCGTGTTGATGTGTTGGGATCTGTGAGGCCCAACGTGGTGTATGTGTTTTATATCCAAACCGTTCAAACATTTTTATCACTCATTTTAAGTCATGAACCCAAAAATAAAACAGATACTAAGCACAAGTGAGCCACACAACGGAAAATAGTGGGTTAAATGACACCCACTGTTGAAGTTTTTCTAGGTCACACCGCAATGTTAGTTTTTAATGGTAGGCATTCAATCGCTACTATTTTTTGTGGTGCGATTCACTTGAGCTTCGGATATGCTTCTTGTTTTAGGTTCATGCCCTAAAATGAGGGAGCAAAAGAGAGAGATGGCTATGTTATAGAATACATGCATAACGTTATGCCCCACATCGCCCAAAACATCAAATGCCAACGGACGCGGATTGCGTCCAGCTTTGTGAGGCCCACCGTGATGTAAGTGTTTTATCCACATCGTTCATCGCTTTTCTCAGATCATCTTAACGTATGATTCTAAAAAATGAAGCAGGTCCACAGCTCCAGTGGACCACACCAAAGGAAGCTGCAATGACAATAACACTAACCATTGAAACCTTTCTAAGGGCCACGGTCATGTTTTTTTTTACCATAAAGCATATTAATAAGGTCATGTAGACGTGGATGAAGTGAAAACACAAATATCGGCTTGATCCGAAACTTCTCTAGCTCCCAAGAAGTTTTTAATGGTGGATGTTCAATCCCCATTTTGTGGTCTACTTAAGACTTGTACCTGCCGCATGTTTTGGCTCCTATCTTAAAATGATCTGAGAACAATGATGAACGGCGTGGATAAAACACTTACATCACGGTGGATCCCACACATTCCTACCCGGACGGTAATTTGTCCGGGCGGGGGTAATAGGCAATCCGCGTCCGATGGCAACACCACTGGGGAGGACGCGGATTGCGTCCTACCCCCGCCCGGACAGTAATCCGTCCGGGCAGGGCTCTTTGATACCCACCGTGATGTAAGTATGTTATCCACACCGTTAATAATTTTTACACCGTCATTTAAGATATGACAGAAAAAAATTATGCAGTTTCCAGCTCCAGTGGACCACATCAAAGGAAGATGCAGTGATAATGAAACCCACCGTTGAAACCTTTCAAAGGGCCACCGTGATGTTTTTTTTTACCACCCAACCTATTAATAAGGTCATGCAGACTTGGATGAAGTGAAAACACAAATTTCAGCTTGATCTGACACTTCTCCAGCATCCAAGAAGCTTTTAATGGTGGAAGTTCAATCCCCACTTTGTGGTCCTCTTAAGGTCTAAAACTACCTCTATTTTTGTATCATATCTTAAAATGACGGTATAAAAATTATTAACAGTATGGATATCATACTTACATCACGGTGGGTATCACAGAGCCCTGCCCGAACGAATTAGGGGGTAGGATGCAATCCGCTTCCCGATGCGGATTGCGTAAAATTTTAGGGCTTGAGAAAAATAAAATAAAAAATGAAACATATTTAAAGTTCAAATGAACCACACCAAGGGAAACGGTGTTTATTAACAGTATGGATAACATACTTACATCACGGTGGGTATCACAGAGCCCTGCTCGAACGAATTAGGGGGTAGGATGCAATCCGCTTCCCGACGTGGATTGCGTAAAATTTTAGAGCTTGAGAAAAATAAAATAAAAAATGAAACATATTTAAAGTTCAAATGAACCACACCAAGGGAAACGGTGTTTATTAACAGTATGGATAACATACTTACATCACGGTGGGTATCACAGAGCCCTGCCTGAACGAATTAGGGGTTAGGATGCAATCCGCTTCCCGACGCGGATTGCATAAAATTTTAGGGCTTGAGAAAATAAAATAAAAAATGAAACATATTTAAAGTTCAAATGAACCACACCAAGGGAAACGGTGTTTATTAAACATCTACCATTAAACATTTACCATTTACAAATAAACACCAATGTGCGGCCTATCAAGGTTTCAACTGTGAAAGTCATTATTCCCATTATTTCCTATTGTATGGTTCACTTGAGCTTTGTATGTACTTCAATTTTGGTCTAACCTCTTAAATGATTTGAAAAAACAAATGAACGACGTAGATAAACCACATACATCTACGGTGGGCCAAACAGAGTTTACTCAGTACGATACACAATCCAATTTCCACCACCTGATCCATGTCATGCGGAAACGGATTTGCTACTCCCTGCCACCGCCAATGTTTGGTGGTCGGTGCTGCGTGAGCCCTACCATAATGTATCTGCTTCATCCATGTCATCCATCTATTTTTCTAGATCATTTTATGGTATGAGACAAAAAACGAGGTATATCCAAATCTCAAGTGGGCCATATTATAAGAAACAGTGTTGAATGAACGTCAATTATTAAAAACTTTTTAGGAGCCATAAAAGTTTTGGATCAAACTGGTTTTGGTTTTTTTTTCCATTCATCTGGGTCTGTATGACCTAATCAACAGATTGAATGTCAAATAAACAGTACATCAGGCCTTAAGAGGATTTTAACGGTAGATATCTAATCACTATTACTTTCCTTTGGTGTGGTGTACCTGATATTTATATTCCTCTCATTTTTGGGATCAAGCCCTAAAATGACCTGTAAAAATGGATGAACGGACTGGATGAAACACATACATTATGGTGGGGCCCACAGAGCACCGACATCAGCCACGGGCTGGTGGCAGGGGGAGTAGTAAGTCCGGAGTCGGGATCCTCTGTTATCGGGTCAACAGGATTTTCCTGTTACCCAAGTGGTTTGGCGGCTGAAGCTTTTTTTATTTTATTTTATTTTTTAATTTTTTTCAGTGAGTGTTGACGTGGACCAATGATTTTTAGGGTATTAGGAATTCTCTGTTGACCTCAGAGGATCCGGACTCGTAAGTCCGTTTCCCGCAGGACTCGGATTGTGTAGTGTAATCACAGCGCTAACATCTATATTGTGTACACGACAAAACTTTGTGGTCCCCACTATGATCTGTCTTTTATCCAGGCCGTCCATTCGTTTTGCCATATCATTTTAGGGGTTTAGCCCAAAATGAGGTAGATAAGCTCATGTGGACCACACCACAGGAAGCAGTGGGAATAATGACGCCTACTGTTGAAACCTTCCTAAGGCCCATCATAATGTTTATTTGCCATCCAACTTATTCATAAGGTCACACAGACATGGACAGGCCCTCAATAAAATAAAAATTCAGCTTAATTCAAAACTTATGTGACCACAAGAAGCTTTCAATGGTAGATATTCAATCCTGACTGTTTCCAGTGGTGTGACTCACTTGAGCTTTAGATCAGCCTCAATTTTTGGTTCATCCCCCAAAATGATACGGAAAAATGGACGAACGGCCTGGATAAAATATATACATCATGATGGGGTCACAAAGCTCTATCACGTATACCCAAGTTGTGCTGTGTTCTATCCTAAGCAATCTTGTGTTCTATCCTAAGCAATCTGAGTCCACCATCACCTGCCAAAATAGCGCACGTGTGTAAGATCTGAGCTTTACATGATGTGCACCCCACTTTCGAAATCATCTGGTCAAAAGTCAGGCTGGTTCACTTCTAGTCTAGGCTAGTTTACAAAAGAAATCGTCAGCTAGCAAAAATTTAAAATAAAATGAAATCATTCACAGCATCCGATGGAAGGCTAGGATCTAGCACCCGTGGACCATATTGGTACGGGCCATACTGGCACGTGCAATTTTGTGTGCATGAGTGGGAATGGACACTGGCATCGGCTTAGCAAACTGCATTAAGCAATTCCTCAGGCCTATCTTTTCTCTTTCCAACCATCCCATGTTTGTCGTCCAAAAAGATGTGCTGGAGTCACGGATGACTATCCCATGTTTGATTGCTGATCACGGCACGGCTGTTCTTATGGTCCAAAAAGATGGGCTGGAATCATGGATAACAATGAAAGGTAGTGGTGTAAGCTAATGATGAATAATTATTACTATGATTGAATGAGGAATTTGGTGAGAATTTACGTTGATCAAGTAGAAGTTTGACAATCTACAGTTCGCCTAGCAATGAGAAACCAAAATTTCAAAATTGGACATTCACAAGTTATCTCAATGAGAAAAGTCTTAATCTCACACAAAAATGTGCAAACTAAAAATTAATAATATTTATTCTTCTCCATTTAGAGTTTTTTGTTTGTAAGTAAAACTTATTGCAACCAATGCAAAGTTTAAATCCTAATCAATATAGACCCTTCATTCCCTTAAATCTGTTACAATCACACATGCTTAAAATCCACATAAGTTGCTTATATAGTGTCACATGCAGTATAGTAATTGGATCATAAATATGAAATTGGTTTACTATTTTCTAAAACTAATATTTTTAGAAATCTAAAAATATATCCGTACCTCATTGTAAAATTATATCAAGCAGAATTAAGAGACTTTACTTTTCAACTTTTTAGATAATTGTCTTTGACACTTAAGGAATTTTACAGCTGTGAAATAAAATACCGTCTGTAAATTTTCCTTAAAGTTGAAGGCTGTGGAAATAAACATTGTCCTTCAAGGTCAAGAGGGAAAGTTCCGTAGATTCGGATTCGAGGCATCTCTGTGAAGAGTCTAGAGAAGTTCCGTGGATTCGGAATAGTTATCCCCCTTGAGGAAGACGGTGCTCGACCTCACGTCCTTCCCTGCGTCACATCCGAAAGAGATTTGTATCTAATTTTTCTTTGGCGTTACACATTTTGTCATTATTGCAATGGTACAACTCCTATCAAGCCCTGTAGGGAGATGAACCGTCGCATGCCACATGGCCACAGTAAACATGCCCATTGAATATGGGACATGCCTGACACAACTAGAAAAGACTCGTTGGATGAGTGTATCGCATCTCGCCACTGGATATGATCTCATTCGCTGAGCTGCTTCCTACATACCTTCCAAAATGAGAGATTTTTCTAAAGACGTTCGGAGAATTGGCAATGATATAGAGGCTTTCGAAGATTTACATATTAGGCCAATCTATGTACAAATGCAACCTAGGATTGAGCCAAGATCAAGAGGAGCAGAAACATCATCCAGGTTAGGTATGCAACCATGATCCCATTGGGATCAAGAGAACGGGGGAACTAAATCCAACCTAGTCCGATAACAGATCGGTATTGGGTATTAAATCCCACTCCCACTGAGGACTGGGTGATCTATATCAGATCGCCATAATAAATGATTGTGCTTAAGCAAAATATTCTCCCTCAATTGAATTGAGAGAGTCCTATAAGGGAGCACCTACATATAAGAGTGAAAATTTGAGATCTAGTCACTACCGTTTCGAAGATCTTCCTAGTTGAGAGCCTCTAGATTCGTGAAGGAAGAGATTGCATGCCCAGAAATTCCACCCGAAAAATCCTAAAGGATCCTGAAGCCTAGTGAGGGGTTTCCATTGCCTCGAGAAAGCTTTAAAAGAAACATCTAAAGAAGTGCTCAAGGCCCAATGCCAAACACATCTATCTACATGTCTACTTTACTTTTTCAAGCTTATTTCGCTACTACCCAGCGGCTCCCATTGCAGCATTTCAACTTAAGAGTAAATTAAATATTTACAACCTTAAGTTGCTAGATCCCTATGTCCTTTTAAGCTTCGATTTATTTGTTCATACCAATGGTCATATCTTGCTGACCACTTGCCTCGATCGCTTATTCCAATAGTCATGTCAGGTATTTATCTTTCTTTTCTTTTCACATTAATATTAAGAGTGCGAGGCATGACAATTGTAACAGGGAAAGTAAATTAATACAGATCGATCGTATTTATGTTAGTATTTCCTCTGTTATGCGTGAATCTTTTACTTTGATTGAGAAATACTACGTTAAAGCACTGGTGAGATAAAACGTCCTTAAACCGGCAGATTTCGTAATCGTTGGTACAAGAGAAAAAGAACTCATTCGAAAGGGTTAACCCCTTCCCTTTCTTAAATCCTCTGAGTACGATGGACACTTCTAAATTAGTTGATATTGAGAGGACTCTAGGTTCCAATCCAGCCTCCAATCTATCTGTCTTGACGTAGGGGTGTTGACAAATTTAATCAATACCTTTGAGTCGAGTAGACTCCAGCATGCATGCTCAATCATACACGCACATGAACTTTCGATCCAGGCCCTCGGTCGTACAAGTGGCCTTAACTGTTTGCATGGCGCAAGGATTTGTGGGGCAACTTTCGGTCGTGCCCCAACTATATAGCGGCTCATATATGATCAAAATGCTATTGGGCAACCCTCGGTCGTGACCTCGGTCCACCATGAACCATACTAAACTCCTATGCTTGGGGGGCAACTCTCGGTCGACGTTCTAGTGTATCCAGGATCTCGTAAGATAGAGATGCACGGGGCCAACCTTACGTGCCGCCTATGCCTCAACAATGGTCATCAAAGGCTTTAAGTGCTCGGAAGAAAACCATTAGTGGCACCTGCGCATATACCCATATCTTGCACGACACATGACTTTGATCCCGACAAGTCACAAAGGTATCAAGCCTTGCAGCAACAACAAGTCCCCCAACAAATGATTAGCTGAGAAGATGTGATTGGACTCATCCAAGAATATAGTGCTAACCCAAACAACCAGTGATTACCCTGACCGACCTATAGAAAAACGTATGTTAATTGGGTCAACTTATATTATGAATTTTCCAGAGATTTCAAATTCCCAAAGTTCACCCTATTTTTAGAGGATAATGAAACCTTTACCATCGAGCACATAAGTCGATTTACCATGGATTGTGTAGAAGTATTCTAAAATAATTTCCTGAAGCTCCGTTTGTTCGGCAATTCATTAATGGAAATTGTATTCACATGGTATATCATCTTATCGACGAATTCGTTTCAGACTAGGCCCGAGATGGAAGAAAAGTTTCACATGCAGTTCCATCGAGTTGAGCTAAAAGTTTCCATGACCAACCTCTCCCATATGGACAAGTGTTGGAGGCCGACTCGGATGAACAATTTATTGCTAGCTTCAAGGGCACCAGGAACTGCTGCTCGATCATCTTATCTGAGGTCGAGTTTGCTAGGTTAGCCCTAACAGGTATGTACTTTGAACTTCGAAAGGAGTTCGAAGGATCCTACTTCAGAGACCTGTTTGACTTATTGACCAAGGCCACCAGATACGAGTGAATCCTCCGAGAAGAACAATAGTAGATGAGTTCATCTAAGGGAACCTATTATAGGGAACTTAACTACAATCTAGTTGTGGTAGACGTAATACCTGCACGACTGGACGAGGAATATGACGCCTGTTTCGAGGAAGTTGTGGCCAAGATAGTTGGAACACGTCCGTGCAAGTGCCCCGCCCTGGGAATGGAAGGATATGGGGCTCCGATCATAGTAAGCTCAAGAAAGGGAACCCGTGAGGCTGACAAGCTTTATACATTAAAATTTTCCCAAGCTGAGAAAATATTTGATACTCTTCTAAAGTGCAAGTTTATCGAGCCCCTTGTCAACCAAATAACTTCATCGACTGATGAGCTAAAAAAGGATAATATTGTAAATGGCATGACACTAAGACCCATTCGACTAAGAATTGTATCGTCTTCCGAAACCTAGTTTAGAAAAATATTAATAAAGGCTTCCTTAAGTTTCCTGAGAATAAGGCAATGGGCATCAACCAAGATCATTTCCCAACAACAACCTCGGTCAACGCAACCAATCTTGAATCAACCACTTCACTGACCGAAAGAGCTTGGGATCAAAGCCCTTTGTCCTAAGGCTAACAACAAAGGACACATTGAGAGTAGTATACCCAGTGCATTTTCTGCACCAAAAAGAGGATGGGCTAAAGGAAATCACTCTAAAATCAATGACCAACCTGATACCTTGCTACATGACTCCGGCCCGTCCACCTCACGTGATATGGAGACAACAACAAACAACGTACGAGTGTAGAGAGCCTTCGGTTGATCTGAACCATCATCCATGCACAAGAATGGCAGGTGCGGGTCATGGTGCAACACGAACAACCATGATCCCAGGATCCGTGGCCACCCACACACCACCCCAAGGAGACACATTAAAACACACTATGAGTGTTCGGCCAAACCTAGAATGATCTGTCCGATGGAAGCATTTACCAACCGATGGTCCATCACCATCCATCACAAATTCACAAGGCTCCCTTAAGGTTTGACATGTACCCAGAAGCCTCAACTCCAGCGACAGAGAGCAGCATCTAGAGTCCTTGTTATTGTCACTCAAACAGTATACAAGAATCAACAATCGATTAGGGAAAGGCTTGGGCCGCGGCCTAGTCATACTCGTCCTCCCAAAAAGACTTTCTTGAGGCACGACATAGCAAATTGCTATAATGACAATAGGCGGATTGAAAAGAATATCCATGCCTAAGCAAGTGGAAGTTCCCCTAATAAAGATTGTGTTTGAGACCCTTCCCCCAATTACGCTTAGCTGCAATATGATGTCCGTCCTTCCGATGAAATTACAGGCACGAGCAGGCTAACTTGATAGAATGCCTAGAGATGTTATGGATGAAAGTGAACCATCATCAGTTTTCAATGTAGAATCCGACACATTGGATAAGGATGCTTTGAATACAAAGAAAATGGAAGACAGGGCAAGGCTGGTCCTTCAACGGTTGGAAATGAAGACCCAACCACTATGCACGATCATATGACCAAAGGATCATGCAATGAAAAGGTAATCTTCACAAGACCGCCAAACACACTTAGCTAACACCTCAAAACTCTATATGTAACCACACATATGGACGAATATCATATGCCCCATGTCATGCTCAACAATGAAGCCACAATCAACATCATGTCATTGGCAACAGTCAAGAAGTTTCATAAAACCGAGAATGATTTGCTGCCCATAAAGATAATAGTTTATGGGTTCACAGGAACAGTTACCAATACAAAAAAATACTTAATGGTGATTTACAAGTTAGAACCTCTAAAGTCATGACAACATTCTTTGTCATCAAGCCAAATACCAACTATACTACACTTTTAGGAAGAGATTGGATCCACTCAAACAAGTGCGTCCCCTAGTCAATGCACCAATTCATAATATTGTGGGGTAGACCCCGAGTGGAGATCACCCGGGCCGAGGAACACCATTTCATTGTAGACTCGAACATGTACGAAGCCAAGTTCTAGAATTGACAGTTTGGTCCACTGCGCTTGATAGGATGAAATAAGAACGACCATCCGGTTAGACTTACATCTGCAATCAAACCTTCATAAGGCTTTGATGCACTCATTTCAACTAATCAAGCCAGGCAATGGGATTCCTTCATTGCAGGACAAAAATCTACCAAGACAAAAACTAGATTAGACATCCGGATTGGCAATGTGATTACAATATCACAGAACTTAGCACTAGGATTAATTCCTACACCTATACAAGATTGGCCCCGCTGACCAGTTGTTACCATATTAAAAGACTGGTCTACAAAGCCGATCGTTGTGACTTTCGAAGAAGCACGATCGAAGTAAACAAGCCGACGACGATTGTTCCACATCGATCAACAACAATACTTTGTTGAAGAAATCCCCTAATGGATTTTAACAACAAAAGTAGAGAGGTCGCGCAAAATCATGGCCGTAATCAGTAGGCTTGAAGAGCATCTTAGTACTCATGAAGACCCGAAAGACCCCTACATCTCCATTGCTGAGTACCTTACAGAGGAAGACACTGTAGCAAATGATGGGATAGCTTTTCATGAACTTGAGCTAGCACCCCCAAGATAGATGGCGTTAAAGTTGACATTTAAGATACCTTAGTTGAGATAAATCTTCGAACAAAAGACAACCCATGCCCTACGTTTATTGGCGCAGGGTTGGCTCTGCAAGCATAGATGGAGATGATCTACCTTCTCCATAATTATGCGAATCGTTTCGCTTGGGACTATCACGAGATGCCTAGGTTAGATTGAGCCCTAGTTGAACATCGTATCCCAATCAATGACAATTTCAAGCCATTCAAGCAACCACCAGATAGGATGACCTTAGAGGTAGGTCACTATAAAAATTAAAGAAGAAATATATATGTTATTGAAGGCATGATTTATTAAATCAATCTGGTACACTGATTGAATCTCTAACATAGTACCTATGATTAAGAAAAATAAGAAATTAAGGGTATGCATCGATTTCATAAACTTAAATCTTGTAATCCAAAAAATGAGTACCCTATGCTCATGGTGGATCAACTAATCAATAAGGTCGCATGGCACAAGATCATGTCCTTGATGGACAGTCACTCTAGTTATAATCAGATTTTTGTCATTCGGCTTGGGTCCATAACCATAACCCCATCGGGATCAAGAGAATAGGGGAACTAGATCCAACTTAGTCCGATAACAGATCGGTATCGGGTGTTAAATCCCACTCTTATCAAGGACCGAGTGATCTACATCAAATCGCCACAGTAAACGACTGTGATTAAATGAAAGATGCTATCTTAATTGAACAGTCTTGTAGAGGAGCATAAACATGTAAAAGTGAAAATCTGAGATCCAGTCGCTACTAATATTTTGGAGATTTACCTCATTGAGAGCCTCCAAATCCATCAAGGAAGAGATCGCATGCCTAGAAGGCCCACACGAAGAATTATGAAGGATCCTGAAGCCCAGCGAGGGACTTCCACTGGCTTGAGAAAGTTATAAAAGGAACATCCGAAGAAGAGCTTGAGGACCCATGCCACCCACCCACACACACACACACACACACACACACACACACACACACACACACATATATATATATATATACATACTTTACTTTTATGTGTATTTTACTTTTTTTTATCTTAATTCGCTATTGTCAACGGCTCCCGCTGTAGTACGTTTACCTTAAGAGTAGATTAAATATTTGTAACCTTAAGTTGTTAGATCTCTATATCCATCTAAGTTCCAATTCATTTGTTCATACCCTAGTCATATCCTGATGACCACTTACCTCGACTGCCTGTTCTGATAGGTGGGTCAGATATTTATCTTTCTTTTCTTTTCGCTTTAATATTAAGAGTGTGAGGCCTGACGATTATAATAGGGACAGTACATTAATAAAGATTGATCATATTTATGTTAGTCTTTACTCTATTATGCAAGAATATTTTACTTTGATTGAGAATATCACATTAAAGCACTGGTGAGATAAAAAGTCCTTAAACCGGCTAATTCTATAATCACTGGTACAAAGCAAAAAGAACTCATTCTTCCCTTTCTCAGAACTCTGAGTTTTGATCCAGTCTCCAATATGACAGTCTCAACGCAGGAGTACTGACCAATTCAATCAATACCTTCGAGTCGAGTAGACTCTGGCATGCCTGTGTAATCATACATGCACACGTACTTCCGATCCAAGCCCTTGGTTGCACGAATGGCTTTAACTGATTGAATTGGAGGCAATAAATATATTGAAAAATTCAAATGCTTTCCAATTCCTCCAATTTACTCCCATCCAAACACTATGTTTTGGATTTCAATACATTTTATTTACTACCATTCAAATACAACTTTGTAAATCAGTTACTCCCAATTCATTTACCTCCAATTCCATTTACCTTCATTTACAAGTTCCCAGACGGGCCATTACGTGGTACAAGAATAGTGACTCAAAATCTGGAGTGGAGTCGCAAAGGCCTGCTTACACATGAAAAGGATTATTTGTGATGCAGCTAAAATCTCAATTAGAAAGCCTACGGCTAAATATCACATTGACCCAATGATCCTCCCCGTTTGGGCGGTGGCTTATGGCTAACCACTGAAGAGTAATTAATCATGTCATCTGTGACATTGCTAAAATCTCAATTGGAGAGCCTACAGCTAAATATCACATTGACCGAATGATCCTTAACCGTTTGGGTTGTGGCTCATGGCTAACCACTGAAAGACTAATTAGTCTAAAATAAGTAATGGACGAGAATACTTCATAATCCATTCCATTTGGCCACCTTTGAAGACCGCCGCCGGTGACGCATTTGGCTCACTTACGTGGTTGCACCTGTCATCGAATCGATATCTGGTGTAGAGGTTTACTAATGTCCTAAAATAAACTCACAAAACAGATGAACGGGGTGGATTTCTCACAAACATAACAGTGGCCCACCTGGTTCCCAGCGCAGGAACTTCCTGCAAAAGGCAGGAAATCTTCGCGTCCCGTTTTCATCTCTATCTCTTGCATTGTACGTGGCAGCACATGTGGTGTTGTTGAAGTGCTAAAAGTCCCTTGATATACATTGATACACCACACTCTGACAGCTTGAGCTTTTAGAGTGAATGGTTGTTTGACATGGTATCAAAGCGGAAGATCCTATGTTCGAATATCGAGAGCAACAAAAATATGCCTCTAAAATATTATTCTCGAGGACTAGGAAAATCAGGTCCGGACCGGGAAATCAATGCCAACGGTCGTTATCGAGATTTCAAAATGGATAGACAGCATGGATTTATATCACATACATCAAGGTAGGCCCCACATGCAGGGATCCAAATCTGTGAGGCCCAACGTGGTGTATGTGTTTTATATCCAAGCCGTTCATCCGTTTTTATCACTCATTTTAAGTCATGAACCCAAAAATAAAACAGATACTAAGCACAAGTGAGCCACACAACAGAAAATAGTTGGTTAAATGACACCCACTGTTGAAGTTTTTTCTAGGTCACACCGCAATATTTATTTGTCATTTAACGCGTGTTGATAAGGTCATTTAGACCTGGATGAAGGGAAAACAAAAGTTTTAACTGTTAACCTAATTCAAAACTTTTATGACTTTGAAGAAGTTTTTAATGGTATGCATTCAATCACTGCTATTTCTTGTGGTATGATTCACTTGAGCTTCAGATATGCTTCTTGTTTTAGGTTCATGCCCTAAAATGGGGGATCAAAACAGAGAGATGGCGATGGTACAGGACACATGCATAACGTTTGGCCCACAGCACCCAAAACAATGCCAACTGACGCGGATTGCCTCCAGCTTTGTGAGGCCCACCGTGATGTAAGTGTTTTATCCACGCCATTCATGGCTTTTCTCAGATTATCTTAAGGTATGATTCTAAAAAATGAAGCAAAGCTCCAGTGGACCACACCAAAGGAAGCTGCAATGACAATAACACTAACCATTGAAACCTTTCTAAAGGCCACGGTCATGTTTTTTTTTACCATAAAGCCTATTAATAAGGTCGTGTACACGTGAATGAAGTGAAAACACAAATATCAGCTTGATCCGAAACTTCTCTAGCTTCGAATAAGTTTTTATAGGTGGACGTTCAATCCCCACTTTGTGGTCTACTTAAGACTAGTACCTGCTGCATGTTTTGGCTCCTATCTTTAAATGATCTAAGAAGAATGATGAACGGCGTGGATAAAACACTTACATCACGGTGGACCCCACACATCCCTGCCCGGACGGTAATCCGTCCGGGCGAGGGTAGTACGCAATCAACGTCCGATGGCTACATACTGAGTAACTCAGTTCGCTTACCATACTGAGTAAACTCTGTGAGGTCTACCTTGATTTATATATTTTATCTACTCCTATTCATTTTAAGAGATAATTTTAGGGCTTGAGAAAAAAAATTATATATATAAAAAAAAGCATATTTAAAGCTCAAATGAACCACACCAAGGGAAACGGTGTTAATTAAACGTCTACCATTGAAAATTCGGCTATAGTGATGTTTCACCGCTATTTTGAAAATGGTGTGTGGTGACGTGTCCCACTCCGGACAAAGCCAGCGTGATACGTCAACTGTATTTCAATTTATATTTGGACTGCGCTGGCCTCGTTCATTAGACATGGACATTTTAAGGGCTGCTTAAGCACTACATGATAGAAACGTGCATCAAATCCACTCCGTCCATTCAGTGGACCACTATATTTTCACGTTAGATCAAATCAATCCAATCCATAGAGAGCTGTAGGCTTAAAACCTCTAAATTCACTTGGTGTGGCCCACATGAGTATTGGAATACCAAAATTTTCAGGGCATCCCTCCATCCTGATGTGGCACGTCAGATGGGTGTACTTGATGGCATATACACACCATGATTAACCATATACACCCCTTTGAGTAAATGACAAGTCACGCCAGCGTTTCCATTTTGGATTTGGCATTTGTCTCGTTTACGCCTGCCACAGGTACACGTTAATTCAGAGTCAGGGCCCACTGCGGCTAGAGGACAATACAAAAAAGCCTGCTGATGGATAATACAAAAAAGCCATGTCGGTTTTCATCGTCAGGCTTCAAAACCAATATTCAAGCCAGACCTATGGACCTCTGTTATCTGCCCACGGACCATTCCCTAGAAATCTTTCTAATTGGAAGATCCAGCGTCCAATCTCTGAACTTTATTTATCTGGAATTGACCACTGTTGTACTTTTGTTTTTAACTGTTTACCGATAAGCAAGCTACGAAATAAAAGGCTATGATGGTCCCATCAAGGACGCTTATGGGCGTAGTCTATCCATGGTGGAACATAACAGGCCAATGGTCTGGATTACTATAACATGGGCTTCATCTGTTCGAATTTTGAGGGTCCAGCCCCCGGTCATAGTAAATTCTACCGAACCTTCAATTGTACGAATGAGATTCGTTGTTCAATGATCCAAGCCGTTCAATGGATTAAAGTATAAGATGGTTCCTACTTTTGAACGAATCCATCGCGGGAACATCAGACCAGTGGTTGAGATGATGCAGCTGCGGGTCTTCCTTGAACAAAGTCAAGGCTCGAGGATAACGTGAATGTCCTCGTCCCGACGATCATGTAATTCGTCTCACGTCACAAAAGATCCCTGGCCCTTGAAAGACAGGATAAATGCCATGATTCGTGCCGCCCGTGATTAAAGGAAAAAAAAAAAAAAAAAAAAACCCGAATACTCTTTTTATCAAATGGTAGACGTTTTCGATGGTCTTCGATGTAAGTTCGATAAAATAATATACATGTATGGCTTGCTGGATAAAATGTTCCTATTACTCGATGTAATCGAGTATACTTCGATATAATCGAGAATTTACCATCGATATAATCGAAGGTCACTCGATTTTATCGATGAACACTTTTAGAATGTTTTCTGTAGAGGGATTGCCCTGAGTCGATATTATCGAGTAGGGTTCGATATCTATCGAAGTTTAAATTACGATAAGATCGAACTATATTCAATATTATCGAGATTTTCCAGCAGATGTTTATTTTGTTGCTAGACCGAATGGACCTACTTCTCGATACAATCAAACCATGTTCAATAATATCGAAGATGCCTTCGATTGCAAATCGATATAATCGACTTTGCCTATATAGTGCATTTTTCACTCCTCTCATCATTCTAAGTGTTCTATCACTTAAGCTTACCAAAGGTGTTTTTAAATGAATTTGAGGTAAGTTTTAGTTGGATGGGTGTCATATACCTTAGGGTTTGGTTTAGAGAAGTGAGGCTTTATTTACCTGTTTGGAGCACTCAGGCTTCTCTTTTGTTAAGGTCTTCATCTCGAAATCTTTATCTCGGAACTCACTTAAAGACAGACTCAACATTCACATAATTTGACAAACTAAGGCACTTTCAAAGCCTACACAAA
>JAJHSJ010000003.1:24613221-24708545 GCA_021015155.1 Magnolia officinalis | reverse complement strand
AAGTAAAGGAAAGGAGAAAGAAGATGAATCAGATTCCACTGCGGTCGCTTCAGATGGCGACGTTGTAATTATTCTTTTAGCAGATTACGATGTTTGTCTCACGGTTACGAGTCAGGACACTGACTGGGTGATAGACTCGGGAGCCTCATTTCATGCGACTCCACGCAGGGATTTCTTCACAAGCTGCAAGTCAGGTGACTTTGAGACTGTGAAGATGAAAAATTCTGGCATATCGAAGATCGTAGGGGTCGGTGATATTTGTGTGAAGACCGATGTGGGCTGCACATTGGTTCTTAGGAATGTGAGACACATTGCAGACCTTCGCCTCAACTTGATGTCGACGGGAAGGTTGGAAGATGACGACTATGAAAGTTGATTTGTGTTGGTGGCATTGGAAGCTCATCAAGGGTTCATTGATCGCAGCCAGAGGAAAAGTGTTTGCACCCTTACAAGGCAAGTGTCAGTGTGTGCAAAGGTGTGGAAGATTCAGATATTGAAATAAACAAGCGTCTAGGCCACATGAGTGAAAAGGGGCTTCACTACTACGAGGAGCGGCTCCTTCCAGACGTGACATGTATATCTCTCAAAACCTGTATTGATTGTTTATCAGGGAAACAACATAGAGTTTCATTTGTTAAATTTGTGCTTCTCAGTTAATAAAGTGTATGCATTAGATTTGATTTATTCTGATGTTTGCGGTCCTATGAGGACAAAAACCTTGGGTGAGGCATTGTATTTTGTCACTTTTTATAGATGATGCATCTAGGAGGGTTGGGCTTATGCTTTGAAATCCAAGGACGAGGTCTTTGGTGTGTTTAAATTGTTTCATGCTATGGTCGAGAGAGAGAGATAGGTACATCATTGAAGTGCATCCGCACTGACAATGGTAGTGAAATACATCGGTGATTTTCATGAGTTTTTGCAAGTTTAAGTGCTATGGTTTTAGCCCCTATGATTGTCAAATTTTACGGTGCCAAAACCTCTTCGAATCTGGTGTCTTGTGTAGCGCATCTACATATTCAGGTTGTGCTTCTCATGTACAAGAAACAACGGTCTTTACTTAAGAACGTCAATGCAAGATTACATGTTTCATGTTCAAGTACAACATTAAAGTGTGAATTTAATCTTTCAAGCTTCATGGTTCATAGTTCAAGCTTCAATCAAGACAAAGTTCCTAGACTTTAAACCTCAAGTTCAAGCTTCAATATAAGTCAAATTCAAGCTTCAATGGTTCAAGTTTTTCAAAAGCTTCAAGTCAAGACGACGAAGTAGTATAATCTCAAGCTCAAGCTCAAGCTTCAAGACAAGATTTAGAAGTCTCAAGTTCAATATTCTACAAATGACAAGATCTCAAGCTTCGTGAACTTCAAAGATCATCTATCAACCGTAGGAAAAGAAGAACTCAATGTTCATACATCACTAACAAGGTTTGGTTGACCCTAGATTGACCTCATGGTAGGTCATTTTGAATACATAATTCAAATGGCATATTTTATAAGTGCATAGTCTGTTTTTAGACTAGTCCTAGGCTGTGTTCGACTAGTCCTAGCACTTGCTCGACCAGTCTAAGAATTCCTCGACCAGTCCTAAGTTTGTTACTGATTTTCGAAATTTTTTGTTAAAGCCTCTACCAGAACAGTGCTCGACTCGTTCTCAACCAATTCTACAGGCTCGACTCAAAGTCCAGCAACTAAATTGGGTCGCGCACGACCAGTCGTGGACAGAACTCGACCGGTCGTGGAGGCCGCTCAACCGGTCGAGTAGGTCCTTCGACCAGTCGTGAAACGGTCTTATCTTATCGTGCTCGAAATTTCAAAAATCTGTTGGTCCTATGACCAGTCGAGCTGACCACAGGACCAGTCGAGCAAGCGATTTATACAATATAAATAGAGCACGAATTTCAGAGTTTCATTCTAATTCAAGCTAAATCAATACATTACTCTGAGAGATATTAGTCAGTCTTTTTAAGCTATATTGTGCATATTTAATTTCTCTTATTTAGCTTTATTATGTTTGATTTTATATTCTATATTCCAATTATATTGAAGAAGGGAATGAGACTGCCCTTTTCTTGGAATCAAAATCAAATAGAGCTAGCCCAACTTGGTTTAATCTAAAATCAATTTAGAATCTAGAACCATCTCACAAGTGAGTGTGAACATTGAACTTCTACGTTGAACTTCTACTCCAATTTGGTTCTTTTGGGTTGCATCAAAAGGAGAATATCCAGGTATTTTTCATTACTTTAAATTCTATTTTTGGTTTCATTGAGATTGTGCCAGAAAAATCTCTCTGTTTTGGTTTGTCTGAGGTGATCCAGAAAACTAGAGTGTGGGGTTTTTTCGAATTGTGTAAGCCCACTTAAAAGACACAATTGTGAGGGTTTTAGGTGACCTTAAAAAACCTATTTTCATAGTGAACGCTAATATCCACTGTGTGAGGATATTAGGAGTGGAGTAGTTGTGTGGCTGTTGTTTAACAGTGGTGTACACACAAGGAACCACTATAATTCTGATCTTGTGGTTGATTGATTGTTTATTTTTTTTGTGGATGTTGAAATTTCTCTTTTTTTGCATTTGTGGATAATGTTGTAATTTCTTTTATGCAAGTGTGAGAATGTTGTAATAGCATAGATTTCTTTTCTTGCTATTTATTTCTTTATTCCTCTGTATCAGTTTGAGTTTTTGATACACGGAACGTTCTAGTAAGGTTGTCCTGCCATAAACCTTTGGTTTTTATGGTGTAAGGTTATCCTTAGAATAACATCTATATCAACCTTTCAATACTCGTACATTTTAGGTTGTCTTTAATTTCAGCATTGTGGGATTGTCTATTGCTATCTGTATTTAATTTATTTAAATTTCGCTGTTAATTTTTTAATTTGGCATAGTCCTATTCACCCCCCCCCCTCTAGGACTTAATAGCTCGGCCTTTTCAAGTGGTATTAAATCTATTAGCTCATTTTAATTGTTATTTCGCTTGGATAATTTCCTGAGCTAATCGATCTGAGCTAATTGAGATGTCAAATTTTGATAGCCTCTCAGTCACTAGGCCTCCATCATTTGACAGCTCCAATTATGCTTATTTGGAAAGCTAGGATGAGAATATTCTTAAAATCCATGGATGAGAGTGTATGACAAGCCACAGTGACTGATTGGACCCCTCCTACCACTAAAGTGACTGGTATCGATGGATCCAAAACTATGAGAGTCACACCTTTTTTTCTCTTGGACCACTCTTCAGAAAAGTGAGAGTAGTGCCAATGCAAAAGCACTAAATGCAATCACTTGCGCACTATCACCGGATGAATTCAAAAGAATTATATCCTATGATACTATAAAGCAAGCTTATGACATTTTAGAAATAACACACGAGAGAACAACAATTGTCAAGAAATCTAAAGTCCAAATTCTCACAACCAAATTTGAGGAAATTCGTATGGAAGAAAGTGAAACTTTCATGGACTTTTATACTAGATTGAATGACATTGTCAACTCTATATGGGGTCCTGTTAATAAAATCCTAGAAAGTAAAGTGTGTGCAAAGATACTACGCTCACTACCTGAACGGTTCAATTCAAAGGTGATTGCGATCCAGGAACTTCGGGATACGGATAATATGAGGGTAGAAGAATTAGTTGGCTCATTATAGAACTATGAGTTAACTTTAAAGCTCCTAAAAGTAAATCAATCGCCCTTAATCTTCTAAATATTTTTCTCAAGAAAATTATAGTAATTCAGATTTTGAAAACTCTGAAGATGATATGACCTTTTTAGGTAAAAAGTTTTATAAGATTTTCAAAAGTAAAAAGAGGGTTGATTTTCAAAAATCTAATGATAAGAAAAGATCTAAATCTAAAACATGGAAATCTTTAAAAGACAGTCAATGTTACAACTGCCATGAATATGGGCATTTAGCAAACAAGTGTCCTAAAAAGGACAAACCTAAAAAGAAAGGACTGTTGCCTACTTGGGATGAATCTTCCTACTCTGAAGCCTCTTCTGAGTCAGAAGATTCTGAAACCGAGTCGGGTAATGAAATCAAAGCCCTTATGACTCTAGCCAAGTTCACTTTTTTAGATAATGATGATTCAACTAGTGAAGAAAATCTGAATAGTGGTCATGAAAATGAAGAAGACCTTCAAGATGCCTATAATGCCCTATACAAGAAAAGTTATAAAATTGCTGTAAAACTAAAACTTCAGAAAGAAAAGTTTTCGAAACTTAAAGAAAATTTTGATACTCTTGTTTTAGAAAATTCTCACATTTTAGATTGTTTTGAAAAATCGAAGTGCGATTTAGATTTCAAAACCTCCCTTATTGAAAATTTAAAATCTGAAAATGAAAAACTAAAACATGAAGTATCTTCACTTTTGAGTTTAAAAGACACTTGAAGGTATGCGCAAGGTGATCCTAAGTTAGAAAAACTCTTATCTGGATCCAGAAAATGTGGCGACCGATCTGGATTGGGCTCTGACAAAAGTATTCCTCCTAAACGCAAGAATACTCCACCCAGATTTGTGAAAGGGGAGTCTTCAAACTCAAAAGGGAAAAGCCTGAATCAAAATCATTTTAAAAATACTAAGTCTTTTCAAACCTTAAAACCTAAAAGTAACCATATCAACTACAAAAATTAGAATCATAATCCTTTAGTTGAGAAAATTGTTGATTTACTTAAGGAGCTCTTAAAATCTAACTCAGTGGGTCGATCTTATAACAACTACAAACATAAGAAGACCAACTATACTCCTAAACCCAAAACTGTAATGAAATGGGTTCCTAAGGTTACTTGCTTGGTTGCCCACACTGCTTTCAAAGATACAAGTCATTCAAAGTGGTACCTAGACAGTGGATGCTCTAGACACATGACAGGTGACAAAGGTCTGTTCACCAATCATAAAGATATGACTGATGGTTCAGTTACATTCGGTGATGGTAGCAACTGCAGGATTGTTGGCCAAGGTACGGTTCAACTCTTTAACCTCCCTTTATTCGAGAATGTTTTATATGTAGAAGGGCTAAAACACAACTTATTAAGTATTTCTCAAATATGCGATAATAATCATAGCGTAAAATTTACTAACCTAGGGTGCAAAATTTTAAATAAAAATGGTTCAGTAATGTTAACTGGTCGTAGAACTTCTGAAAACTGCTACATTGTAAGTGATTCTAGCTCATCTAATCTATCATTTTACATGGTCCATACCAATGAGACTGAGTTATGGCATAAACGCCTTGGACATGTACACTACCGCAACTTAAATAGATTAAGCAAAAGAGAGTTAATAAGAGGCTTACCCAAAATACAGAAAATTGATAAAATATGTGGCGAATGCCAGATTGGCAAACAAACTAAGAGTTCTCACAAAAAGGTGGACTCCAATGCAACATCTAAACCGCTCGAACTCCTCCATATGGATCTTATTGGACCAACAAGAACGGAGAGTCGAGGTGGCAAGAAGTATATACTGGTAATTGTAGATGATTTTACCAGATATACTTGGATAATCTTCTTAAGAGATAAATCAGAAACTATCGATGAAGTAAAAAGGATACTTAGACGTATCCAAACTGAAAAAGAATCTCAAGTCTGTAAGATCTGTAGCGATCATAGATCAGAATTTGAGAATAACAGTTTTAAGAAGTTTTACAGTGATCAGGAAATATTACATGAATTCTCTGCGCCCAAAACACAACAACAAAATGGTATAGTAGAAAGAAAAAATAAAGTACTTCAAGAAATGACAAATGTAATGTTAAATAATATGAAGCTCCCTAAAAATCTTTGGGCCGAAGCCGTTAATACTGCTTGTTCTATAATTAATCGCGTTTATACTAGAAAATCAAATAGTAAAATGGCTTATGAAATGTGTTTGATAAGTTGCCTATTGTCAAATACTTTCGGTTTTTTGCAGCAAGTGCTACATTTTTACGTGACTGTGAAATTTGGGTAAGTTTGACACTAAAGTGATGAAGGGGTGTTTTTAGGGTATGCTCTGAATAGTCGCACATATCGTGTCCTTAATAAAAGGACCGGTGTAATTCAAGAGTTTATTAATGTGGTTATTGACGATCACTTGAATACATAATTTTTCAAGTTCAGAAAATGATGAAGTACTTCTAATTGATAAACCAGATTCTTCATCAAGTCAAAATAACTCTGAACTAAGGACTGTTAAAGACCATCCAACTAATCAGATTCTTGGAAACCCTCTCACTGGTATGCGTACTTGTAGACAACTAGAAGATATGTGTAATTACATGTGCTTTACATCTCAGATAGAACCGGCTAATGTAAAAGAAGTCTTACTGATGAAAACTGGATAGTTGCGATGCAAGAAGAGCTTAATCAATTTGTTAGAAATGATGTTTGGTACTTGGTTCCAAGACCTAAAGATAAACATATTATTGGAACTAAATGGATTTTCAAAAATAAGTCTGACAAACTTGGTACTATTATTAGAAACAAGGCTAGACTGGTTGTACAGGGGTACACTCAAATTGAAGGCATCGATTATGATGAAACCTTTGCCCCAGTAGCTCGTCTTGAATCAATCAGACTGTTTATATCCATTGCATGTTTTAGAAAGTTCAAAATTTATCAAATGGATATAAAGAGTGCTTTCTTAAACGGCGATTTGCATGAGGAAGTGTATGTTGAACAACCAACGGGTTTCGAAGACCCTAAGAATATTGATCATGTCTATCGCTTAAAAAAGGCTCTCTATGGTTTGAAACAAGCTCCCATGGCATGGTATGAAAAGTTGACTAAGTTTCTACTAAGTCATAACTTTATAATGGGAAGTGTTGATAAGACATTATTTGTTAAGAAATATAATGATCACATTTTAATTGTTCAAATTTATGTTGATGATATAATTTATGGATCTACTCGTGCTAACATGACAATTGAATTTGCTGATCTTATGAAATCTAAGTTCGAAATGAGCATGGTTAGAGAATTGAATTATTTTCTTAGGTTGCAAGTTAAACCGCAACCTGATGTTTCTTTATTTCTCAAACCAAATATGCTCTGAACTTAATCAAAAAGTTCGGATTTGAGAATGGGAAAAGTTTTGATACTCCTATGAGTACTACCTTAAAACTCTCAAAGGACTCTACAGGTAAGAGTGTGGATCCTAAACTATATCGCAGTATGATTGGAAGTTTACTTTATTTAACTGCAAGTAGACTTGATATTGCATTTAGTGTAGGAATTTGCGCTAGATATCAATCTGACCCTAAAGAGTCACATTTAACTGTTGTTAAGTACATTTTGCGATATGTCGCAAGTTCTGCAAATCTGTGTCTTTGGTATCCACATGATACTAGTGCGCAATTAGCTGGTTACACTGATGCTGATTAGGTTGGTAACATAGATGACCGAAAATCAACCAGTGGTGGGTCCTTCTATGTTAAGAACTGTTTAGTTTCTTGGCAAAGTAAGAAATAAAGTTCTTTATCGCTTTCAATAGCTGAGGCTGAATACATTGCAGCAGGTAATGCATGTACTTAGCTTGTATGGATGAAAAGAATGTTAAGCGATTACGGAATTATGCAAGTGTAACGCTCTGACTTTTCAGGACCAGATTATGTGACCCATTTCCCGAAAACTCGAGTGTTAACCTTAAAGGATGGTCAAATTCAAGTACACATTTTTTTCATTTGTTCAGAGTAAGCGGATAAGCGTAGAGTGGACAAATCAACATAAAGGAAAATTTCATTTACATTTGGAATATACAAGAAGTCGCCCATAATGTCTTATACAAACCAATGCCCCCATTCTTACAATTATAAAATGAAATAATATTACATGTGAAATAAAATAAATTACAATACTCTTGGGATGTGAAACCCTGTAGCAACCCTGTGAACAACATCGACTTGCTCTACACCTACATCAACTGTTACGGTTTGATTGCGTCAATGGCTATCACAGTGAGGAGCACCCTCTAAGATTGCACACTCATCATTCATAATCCAATACAGTTCGCAAGTCATGAAAATAGATATATTAAACAGGACAATTCATAATCATGATCATACACTCAAAAATCAAGCTAGTCAACAGAATCTCATTATAAGCAAACATAATCGCAATCGCAATATAAAGATATATGTTCAGGCAATCAAATAATCAACCATACGACTTTCTATTACACCCGAAAATTACATTGTACGTGAACACCGCAAGATGGTTAGGAAATCGTTAAGCGAACACCCGCTCCACCTGGAAATTATGGTACAAGTGAAATCCATAAGGTGAATAGAAAATCAACCTTTAAACCTCTACTTCACTTGGGAATCATATCGTACGTGAACACCACAAGATGGCTAGAAAATCGCTAAGTGAACACCCACTCCACCCTGAAATCATGGTACAACTGAACATCGCAAGATGAAGAGAGAACAACATACCGACGTCTACTTCACCCGGAAATTATATCGTACGTGAACAACATAAGATGGCTAGGAAATCGCTAAGCGAACACCTGCTCTACCCAGAAATCATGGTACGACTGAACACCGCAAGATAAAGAGACAAACAACACATAAACTCTAGACCACCCAAGAATCATATCGTACGTGAACACCGCAAGATACCTAGGAAATCGCTAAGCGAACACCCGCTCCACCCGGAAATTATGGTACGACTGAACACCGCAAAATGGCTAGAAAACCAACATATAAACTCTAAACCACCCAAAATCGTGTCGTAGGTGAAGACCGCAAGATAGCTAGGAAATCGCCAAGTGAACACCCGCTCCTCCCAGAAATCACAATACGACCGAACACCGCAAGATGGCTAGGAAACAACGAGATATGCGAATATAACCATCAAGCCACAAAAGGGCACCAATGACCCATCAAAGCCATGAAGGGCAAATAAACGATCCAGCCACGTAAGTCAAATATGGACCACAAGATGGTGAGTTCATGACAGGTCTCATTCATTACATCACTCGATCACAAACGCCAGACATACAGTTAATTAACAATGTACGACTAAAGATAGCATGTTATCACCAAATCATTTATGCATGTTATAATTAAAGAGAGATGTCTACCAGTTAACACAACAATTTAGCTTATTCAATAGTAAGGTAAGTAATTCAATTAAAGGAATCATGCCATCATTTATATCCAGATTGATGAAATTAAGTGGGAAGCTCAAAGGGTGAGTCCTCACCTTACGTGTCGAGTCGCCCATTAGTGTCACTAGGAAACACAGTTGTCCTTAGAACCAAATCCTACCATACATTGTAAAATCATATGGTCAGATGCAAGTTTTATACATTATTTAGAGTTAAGGTCTTAACCTAAGGTTTGGATTACCTAGGTTTTACGATCTTTTCTTAAAGTTTACTTCGATGCTTAAATTCTAGGATTTGAATACTAAATTATTATTAATATTATTATATTACTATTGTACCGTGGGCTAAAGACTATTCATGATAGGAGTTTTAATCCATCCATATTAATAATGATGGTTCATAAGTTGATATTTAGATATACCAACAATATCTAATGTCTTTATAATGACTAATAATCTCTTAAATAATATAAGTAATAATAATAAAATTTTTACTAACGATAATATAATAAGTACTAATGTTAATAATCGTATTAACAAGAATTATACTAACCCTATAAGGAAAAATGGTAATATAGTCATAGTGATGAATCTAGTAATGATAATAGGTGCTAAGGTCTCATCATTTACGTTTAAAGTATAGATCTAGGGTTTAGGTTACTTAGGCCTACGATTTTATCCTAGAGTTTAGGTCTAGGCTAGATTTTAGGATTTGGATCCTAGTTAACGTAAGACTAATTACCATGTTAATCTAATAACTATAACATGGTTATTACCATTAATGGCATAATTAATATTAGCTCATTATGGTGATCATATGATGGTAAAAATCAATACACTCCTACTATTAATGATAATATCTAGGTATGGTGAGTAGAATTTTAATGTCCAATAATTGTAGTTCTATTTGTAATAGCTAACACTACTATGAGAAATCTGCTAGTGGCTAATCATGTTTAATAATCACGATAATCATGGTAATATAAATGACAATAATAAACCAAACTAATCCACTTCGAGGAGGGAAGTTGACTTACGTTAGTCGATCCAACAACTCGAGTTGGTGTGTTTTAATGTGGTTTGGGGGCGAATCTCTTGACTCGGTCCTCATCTTTCTTCCTTTCTTCCCTTTTCTTTCTCCTTCTTTCCTTCCTCCTTTACTTCCCTTTCTTTTTTTTTTCTTTCTTGCTGGAATGTCCAGTAATGAGCCTGGACAAACTAACCCAACTCGACTCGGCTGGACTCGGTTCCAGTCGAGTCAACTCAGCAACAACCTCCTATCCAACCTCTCTCCTTCATTTCATCTTCTCTCTCTCTCTACTTCCCTTCCCTTCCTTCTTTCACAACTACTAGGACCTACTAACAGGGATGTCCAGCCACCCTGGACTCTATTGGACTCAGCTTGGACTCGACTTAACTCGGTTTGAGTTTGAATCGAGTTGACTCGATAGCTACAACCAACGCCCTCTCTTTCTCCTCTATCTTTCTTTCTTTTCTTTCTTCCCGCTCCTCTTTCCACTTATCTCCCTCTCTCTTTTCATATATTGGAGGTCCAACAGCACCTTAGGACGACCAACCTTGAGCTCGTCAGCGAGTCGAGTCGAGGTGGTGCATCGGCCCACCTTCCTTTCTCCATTTCTTTTCTCCTTCTCTTTCTTTCTTCTTCCTTCCTTGCATACGACGCCACAAGCCGCACCTTGATGGTTTTGGATTCGAAATCTGCTACTTCGTAAGCACCAGCAATGGTGCAGGTTCGGCGGGGAAGACGACCTGCCATTAATGGCATTTTTGAAACTGGAACTTCTTCCACAAATTCGATTCTTCCAGATGGTCCGTATGGACCCTTAGAAGCTTGAAAACAAGTTTCACTGAAGCTTGGTGGAGGTTTTGTGGGTGGGTTCGGACGGAGGAAGAAACGGTCGGTTTTTACTCGAGCAGTTGCAAGGATAGGAGAGGAGGCGTGTTTGTTCGATTCTTTCCCATTCTTATGGTTTGCCCTATCATGTTAGAGCCGTTAGATTGGTAGTGAACGGTCTGGATTTGCTCTAGCTGAGACCATTTTCAAATCCGGTGGGTAGAAATTGAAATCGGATGTGGTTTTGTTTAGAAAACCCTAAGCAATTGGACGGCTGAGATATCCTTTGTTTGGACGATCTAGATCACGCCAAATGCACCTCACGCGGATCGCCAGGCCGTTACACGGAACACGGTTTCCATTTCTGGAAATGTGGTTTTGCAGGGCCTATTTCCAGCAAGGATTGTGTGCCCACACACACCGAAAAATTTGTCATAATAGTTGGGTTTTGGTCAGCTCCACCCTTTGAAGCTGATGGACAGTTCAGATCGTGCACGTGGGCACGATGGTGGGTCACGTTTGCAACAAACGGTCGACCTCCATTTTTTTTTTAAAAAATGCCCATAGGCGGGAACGTAGGAGAGGCCCTTTGCCTATTTTGGCTAGGCATGGGTCAGAGCCCGTCTGACCGTGCAAACGGTCTGGTGCACATGCACTCCACCAGGTGGGGTCCACCGTGATGTTTGTGATAAATCCAGTCCGTCCGTTCAGTTTGGGGAGGACTATCAAGGTCTATACCCAAAGATCAGGCATATCTAATTCCTAGGTGGGCCATACTAGTTGAATTAGTATCCTTTATTGTTGTCCAAGCAAATCTAATGATTAGATCAGTTCCGACTCGATCATCAATGGCCAAATTACGGATATATGAACCGTTATGCTCATAACACTAAATATCAAGCTACATTATTTTTTTCCATGATGTCATTTATTGTTATTATTATTATTACTCATACATTGCCATATATTTATTTATTTATTTATTATATATGTATGTAGGTTGTGGGACTACTTGACGTGCGTTATTTAGCTACGTGTGTTACCACATACATGTAGGCTAATTTAGATCCACGTGGTGACACCGGAGTACTGAAAGTACGGGGTGTTACAGGAAGATGCTATGGTTTTATATTGTGATAATTCAAGCGCAATTAATATCTCTAAAAATCCAATCCAGCATTCACGAACCAAGCATATTGATATTAGATATCACTACATTCGGGAATTAGTGGAAGAAAAGACAATTTCTTTAGAATATATTCCGACCGAGACTTAACTTGCTACATATTCACAAAATCACTCAACAAAAGCAGATTTTTTAAATTGAAATTTGATCTTGATATGTGTAATTTGAATTGATTATTTATGCATTTTTATATCATATTGTATATATTTGTTATTTTAAATGATTAGAATTTCAAATTTTATGAAAATGCATATTTTGAGTTGTGCACGACCAGTCGAGTGCATACTCGACCAGTCGTGGCATGACTAGTCGTATAGCGTGGGTTGGTTCTTTATTTGGGGGGAAAATCCATTTTTCTTCATTGAGGGTTTCTTCTCCAACGGGTCCTAGGTCGACCGGTCGAACCTATCTCCTAGTTCTTCAAGGTTAGTGCGTTATTTACATTTTCCTTATAGATTCAAGTTCTTATCACTTCTTTTTCATCATTGCTCTGATTTATTTCTTGATTCATAGTGGTTTTTGGGATTCTCTTCTCCAAAATCTGATCTTGTGAAAACTCACTCTACTTCTTTTGCAACTTCTTGATTCCTTGATTTCCTAGTTGTAAATGGAAGGTAGAGGCAAAAAGAAAAGTTCTCGTGGTTCTTCATCTTCTAGATTGACACCTATCACACGACGCCACCTTCGGTCACCCGAAGATGATCCCTCTTATGTGCGCGATATAAGGTTGCGCAATGTTATAGTTAAACGACCTGTTCATGTTGAACATCTTGCTCCTGAACATGAATGTGTTCCATGATTTACAATTTAAAATATGATTAAGAACATGAATGTGTCCCATCATTTACAATTGAAATATATGCGCAAGTATCTTAGGCGCCTGAATAAGGGACTTCATAATCTTGATCCTACCATACCTGCTCATTCGTTGGGTTCTGATTAGTTTTTTCCTTATCTTGGTCTGTAATAATTTAATCATATTTGGCTTTCGGTTGAACTTGGTTGCACTTGGTTAAACGTGGTTTTATTTGGTTGAACATGGTAGCTTATGCTTAAACAATGCTTACTTATAGTTTTATTTTCTTGCCTGTCTTATTCATTTATTCCTCATTACTCTTCTTTTTCTTCCTTAATTGATCTACTTACATTATCATTTATTTGTTCCTTCCTTTGTCTTTTTGTGACAAAAAGGGGGAGAATTTTAATGTGGATGTGGTTTGTAAAAGTGGAAATGTAGTCCATTTTTTTCATCCTTGTTTTTTTGAAATTGAGAGTACAGTAAGGGGGAGTTTTGTTAGAGGAGTAGATGCTAATTTATGACCTGTTCATAACTGGTGCATGATTAACTGGTTTATGTTGATAACTGGTGCATGATTCTTTGTGCGTATAATGCTTATGTTATTTTGAAGTGTGTTTTGTCACAAATTTGACAAAGGGGGAGATTGTAAGTGCTATGGTTTCTAGCCCCTCTGATTGTCAAATTTTGTAGTGCCAAAACCTCTTGGAATCTATGTCTTGTGTAGCGCATCTACATATTCAAGGCTGTGCTTCTCATGTACAAGAATAACGGTCTTTACTTCAAGAACGTCAAATGCAAGATTACATATTCATGTTTAAGTACAACATCAAAGTGTGAATTCAATCTTTCAAGCTTCAATGGTTCATAGTTCAAGCTTCAAGTCAAGACAAAGTTCCTAGACTTTGAACCTCAAGCTCAAGCTTCAATATAAGTCAAATTCAAGCTTCAATGGTTCAAGTTTTCAAAAGCTTCAAGTCAAGACAAAGTAGTACAATCTCAAGCTCAAGCTCAAGCTTCAAGACAAGCTTCACAAGTCTCGAGTTCAAGCTTCTACATATGACAAGATCTCAAGCTTCGTGAACTTCAAGATCATCTATCAACCGCAGGAATAGAAGAACTCAATGTTCATACATCACTAACAAGGTTTGGTTGACCCTAGATTGACCTTAGGGTTGGTCATTTTGAATACATAATTCAAATGGCATATTTTATAAGTGCATAGTCTGTTTTTAGACTAGTCCTAGGCTGTGTTCGATTAGTCTTAGCACTGGTTCGACTAGTCTAAGAATTCCTCGACCAGTCCTAAGTTTGTTACTGATTTTTGAGAATTTTTGTTAAAGCCTCAACCAGTTCTGGAGACTGCTCGACCGGTCGTGTGAACAATGCTCGACTCGTTCTCGACCAGTCCTATAGGCTCTACTCAAAGTCCAGCAACTAAATTGGGTCGCGCACGACCAGTCGTGCACAGGACTCGACTGGTCGTGGAGGCAGCTTGACCGGTCGAGCAAGTCCTTTGACCAGTCGTGAAACGGTCTTATCTTATCATGCTCAAAATTTTAAAAATATGTTGGTCCTACGACCAGTCGAACTGACCGCAGGACCAGTCGAGCAAGCAATTTCTGCAATTATAAATAGAGCATGAATTTCAGAGTTTCATATCCAATTCAAGCTAAATCAATACGTTACTCTGAGAGATAAGTTAGTCATCTTTTTAAGCTATATTGTGCATATTTAATATTCTCTTTATTTAACTTTATTATATTTGATTTTGTATTCTATATTCCAATTATATCTGAAGAAGGGAATGAGACTTGCCCTTTTCTTGGAATCAAAATCAAATAGAGCTAGCCTAACTTGGTTTAATGTAAATTCAATTTAGAATCTAGAACCATATCACAAGTGAGTGTGAACATTGAACTTCTATGTTGAACTTCTACTCTGATTTGGTTCTTCTGGGCTGCATCAAAAGGAGAATATCTAGGTATTTTACATTTTTGTAAATTCTATTTTTGGTTTCATTGAGATTGTGCCAGAAAAATCTCTCTGTTTAGGTTTGTCTGAGGTGATCCAGAAAACTCAGAGTGTGGGGTTTTTTGAATTGTGTAAGCCCACTTGAAAGACACAATTGTGAGGGTTTTAGGTGAACCTTAAAAAACCTATTTTCATAGTGAACGCTAATATCCATTGTGTGAGGATATTAGGAGTGGAGTAGTTGTGTGGCTGTTGTTTAACAGTTGGTGTACACACAAGCGAACCACTATAATTTTTGGTCTTGTGGTTGATTGATTGTTTATTTTTTGTGGATGTTGAAATTTCTCTTTTTGCATTTGTGGAGAATGTTGTAATTTCTTTTATGCAAGTGTGGGAATGTTGTAATAGCATAGATTTCTTTTCTTGTTATTTATTTCTTTATTCCTCTGTATCGGTTTGAGTTTTTGATACACAGACCGTTCTAGTAAGGTTGTCCTGCCATAAACCCTTAGTTTTTATGGTGTAAGGTTGTCCTTAGAACAACATCTGTATCAACCTCTCAATACTCGTACATTTGAGGTTGTCTTTAATTTCAGCATTGTGGGATTGTCTATTACTATCTGTATTTAATTTATTTAAATTCCGCTGTTAATTTTTAATTTGGCATAGTCCTATTCACCCCCCTCTAGGACTTAATAGCTCGCCCTTTTCATAAGTCCCTGGGTATACGACATGAACAGACGGTTCCCAAGACCCCCCAGCATAATGGTGTGGCTAAGCGAATGAATCGCACCATTGTAGAGAGAATCAGATGCATGTTATCCCATGCAAAGTTGCTTAAGATATTCTGGGGAGAAGCAATGCACATGGCAGTGTATTTGATAAACAAGTCTCCATCAGCCCCTTTGAATGGAGAAGTGCCTGGGAAGGTGTGTACTGGACAGGATTTATTGTACAGTCATCTTAGGTTGTTTGGATGCAGGGCATCCGTTCACGTACCAAAGGATGAGAGGTCCAAGCTCGATACGAAGATCAGGCAATGTGTGTTCTTAGGGTATGGCGATGAAAAGTTCCGCTACAGATTGTGAGATTTGACTGAGAAGTAGCTCGTCAGGAGCAGAGATGTGGTTTTATTTAAAGACCAATGTATTAAAGACACTTATAAGCTAGAAAAGACACAGCCTAGTCAGAACTAGAGGATATGGATCCGGTTATTCCTCTGGCGGTGCCTAATGACGGGAGAGTACAACAAAGTGTAGAGGATAAGGGAGTTCATATAGAAGATGGACCGGGGGAGCAGCCCCCACTTGATTCACCTGTTAAGCCACGGGTGAGGAGGTCATCTAGGGACAGACAACTATCCAAGAGGTACTCGCCGCATGAGTACATTATGCTCACTGATGGGGGAGAGCCAGAAGATTATTCTGAGGCCTTAGCCGACGAGCATAAGGTGGAGTGGTTGAAAGCTATGCAAGAGGAAGTGGAATCCTTGCATAAGAACCACACCTATGATATGGTGAAATTGCCTAAGGGCAAGAAAGCTCCGAGCAACAAGTGGTTGATCAGAAAGAAGAATAAGCAGAAGAATTTATAAACGAGGTTCAAGGCTAGACTTGTGGTGAAAGGGTTTAGTCAGAGGAAAGGTATAGACTTCGAGGAGATATTCTCACCAGTGGTGAAGATGACATCCATACAGGTGTTGCTTGGGTTGGCGGCCAGCATGGATCTGGAGATAGAGCAGTTAGATGTTAAAACTGTCTTTCTCAATGGTGGCCTGGAAAAAGAGATCTACATGCACCAACCAGAGGGGTTCGAAGTCAAGGGTAAAGAGCATATGGTGTGTAGGCTGAGGAAGAGCTTGTATGGGATGAAACAAGCTCCAAGGCAATGGTATAAGAAGTTTGACTCGTTCATGTTAAAACATGGATATGACAGAATGGAGTCAGACCACTGTGTGTTCACACGCAAGTTCTCAGATGGTGATTTCTTAGTTCTGCTGTTATACGTTGATGACATGCTCATCATGAGAAAAGACATCAAGAAGACTGATAAGCTGAAACAGGAGTTGGGCAAGTCGTTCGCGATGAAAGACTTGGGCTCGACTAAACAGATCCTAGGAATAGAGATAACTTGTGACAAAAGTAGCAGAAAGCTTTGGTTGTCACAAGACCAGTATATTAAGAAAGTCCTAGAGCAGTTCAATATGAATGCAGCAAAGCCGATCAATACTCTACTGGATGGTCACTTCAGATTGAGCGACAAGCAGTGTCCCAAGACGAAGGCAGAGGTGGATGAGATGCAGAAGATACTCTACGTATCAGTGGTAGGAAGTTTGATGTATGCTATGGTGTGTACGCGCCCAGACATAGCATATGTGGTTGGTGTCGTCAGCCGATATCTTGTCAATCCTAGCAAAAAACATTGGGCAGCGGTGAAGTGGATACTATGGTATCTAAGAGGCTTATACAGGTTGAGCTTATGATATGTTGATGGAAAACCTGTGTTAGAGGGCTATACAGATGCAGATATGGCAGGTGACATAGACTCTAGGAAGTCTACATTGGGGTTCATGTTCACGTTTACAGGGGACCAGTCTCTTGGAAGAGTAAACTACAGAAGATCGTAGCATTGTCGACGACAAAGGCCGAGTACATTGCGGTCATAGAAGCATGTAAAGAGGTGCTTTGGATGAAAATGTTCCTACAGGAACTTAGCCTGAAGCAGGAGCAACACGTGGTCTATTGCGATAATCAAAGTGTTATACACTTGAGCAAGAATCCAAGTCAGCACTCCAAGTCAAAGCACATAGAGATTCGGTTTCACTGGATCAGGGATACTTTGGAACAGAAGGTGTTACAACTTGAGAAGGTCCACACGGGCGATAACGGGTCAGACATGATGACCAAGGCATTGCTCAAGGGCAAGTTTGAGGTTTGTAGAAACCAGGCTGGCTTGCAGAAGGTGAACTCCTCCCGAGTCTGAAAGGGGGAGATTTTATGGAGTTTTCCTCCTCAGTTCAGAGAAGAGATAGTGTAACCCGTTGAAAAAATGAATGTTTTTTCGCGATACTCGACCAGTCAAGTGGGCTGCATGACCGGTCGAGTGACGCTCGACTAAATTCCAGTGAGCAATTGGTTTTGGAATTCCGTGGTACTCAACCAGTCAAGGAGTCTGCTCGACCGGTCAAGGACCCTGCTCGACCAGTCGAGGTTATGCAGATTTATGTCCGGATTTTGTGCGGACTACATAAATTTGAGGCGGTTTTCACAGAGGTGCGGAAAGGAGTTTCCTAAACTATAAATAGGGGTCCCGAGGGCTATTCTAGGGAATGCAAGAGAGGTTCCTAAAGCTTTGCAAAGGTTTGTTAAAGGGTTTAGGGCTATCAAAGGTGTGAGAGAGAAAGAGAAAGAGAGGGAGGAAGCTTGTGGAAGGGAGGTTCTGCTCGTAGAGGTGATCTACTGTGCACTCGACGTCTCAGCGCTTCTACGTCCTTGTAATCGGTGAGATCTCTCTTTTTTTCTTTATTCTCTTATTGTTTATCCGCTCCTGCGTGAGTGAAGAAGGTTTGATCCAAGCGAAGTGTGCTTGTGATCGGTTGTAACGTTCTACTTCATAGTGGATTGCTGATCTGGACGAGGTCCTGTGGTTTTTACCTCTTTGAGGGTTTTCAACGTAAAAATCTCTTGTGTCGTGTGGTTTATGCTTTGATTTATTTCATTGCTTTATTATCCCATAATTCTGGTATATTTGTGAGGCTAAATCCTAAGGTTTTGTGCAACGGCACCCCAACAAGTATGTTGTAGCCAAGAGAAAGCATCATCTCACTCAGATTAACATGTTCCATAGAAGAAGAAGAAATCTAAGAAACCAATCTCGTGATTTCATCCTCTCGAACGTTTCGAAAGGATTGCACCCTCTTCATACTGAGAAGCTCAATGGTGCTGATCTTGCACATTTCTCGCCAGTGCTCACCATAGGGTGCAAGAGCTACATCCGAGAAATTGTATGAGAGTTTTCTGTATGAGACGTGTGGTGGCTGGCTGCAAAAATGAAGATCTTGAGATTTCAGGACCTCCTTAGCAACTCTCGCCGAAGAAATAATGAGGGTCGGTACATGACCTAGTTGCAAATGCATGAGTGGGCCATACTTTCTAGAGAGTAGCCAGAACTTGCGATGAGGCAAGGAAGTGAGTTGGTGCAGGTTGCCTAAGATGGGAAGCCTAGGTGGACCTAGAGGTAGCTTTGAGCGTCTTTTACTATTCCTTTTCTGTATAGCAAGAAAAAGGATTAATATTAGTAAAAGAAGAGGGAGAGATTCTGAAAGAGTCTCCAGAGCCATTGAATGGTCTAGTCGAATTGGGTTTACTGCTAAAAGAGGGTCTCCTATAAATAGTATGAAGACCATAAAAAGCAAACATGGACTCATAAGAGCTGGACCATTCATCAGGTGGGACCTCAATTGGTGAGTCCATGGCTAAATATTACATTTATTAAATGATTCATATTGTTTGGTTGATGGCTTCAAAAAGGCCACTAAAAAACAAAACACTTAATTAAGTTGTGGTCGAAATTCAACAGGCAAAAAATCTTCTTTAGGGAGGCTTAGAAGCAGTGTTTAAGAACTCCTCGATGTTTCTTAAGAATCGTCCCTGGTCAGATCACCTCAAATATTGCACCCTTTTATTAGATTTTGACACGATTACTATGTTGAATGACTCGAATGCAAAATTAGTTTTTATGAAGATTGTGTTAGGCATGTCTCTCACTCTAAAGAGAGATTGATGTTGTCCATGTTGCCAGGCTAGCCCTGTACTCCATATGATTAATGACTATGCTTTATGGGTTTTTTGGAAATAAGTTAATTGTTCCCTGTTGTGTTTTTATAATAAAAAATAAATTTTAAAAATAGAAGTTTATTTTTAGTAAGCAAATAAATATATTAATTATTAAAATTTTCCATAAATAGTGCATATAGCCAGATGGTTTATGTAACAGCCCAGATTTTTCCCAACCTGGAATTAGACGTCCTTAGGCGATGAGTCAATCCTAATACCGGTTTAACTTCTCAAACACTCAATTAAAGCCTCAAATCCCTTTTCAAACCATTTTCTTCACAAATCCCACCCTTCACCACCTTATTCTTTCAATATTTTCTAAGTACTTTCACCTTAGACACTATCTTAAAGTCTAGGTAATGAAGAACAATACTTAAACTAAACATTGCTAGAAAGAACTAAGTATCACCTCAGACCGAAATCACTAAACATTGCTAGAAAGAACTAAGTATCACCTCAGACCGAAATCACCCAGGACTAAATCCTTTAGAAACTAGGCGAGAATTAGCCAGTGTTAAACTAGAGTGCCTGTGAAATTAGCACCAATCACTTTAAATACAATCTGCAAGACCCAAAACTTGTAAAATCATTGACGCTAGGTTACCCTAAAATCTAGGATCAATCTCATTACCCGACTGCTCTCGGGAGCATCTCGAAACTCCGTATCGGATCTGGACCGCACGTTGGAAGTCCGATTAACACGAAGTTAAGGAACTAGGACCGCCTTGCTGGGCTTGACAACCATCTCGGAAATCAAATCCAGATAGTGTCCCACGGCTGTTCCCTTGAGTCCGGAGCGAGAGAGTGTGAAAACACTTGTTTTCTTTACAAAATAAATATCTTGAATAGTAATCTGGCACCTCTCGCTTACGGATCAGTTTTAAGCAACCAGACCGTCAGAATCAGACCAAATTACACCCTCGGATCAGGAGAAATTTCATACACATTTATATGTACTCGGAATCTCCGATCGAGATCCGCTGACCGTTGAACTGAAACTGGTCTGCCACGCGTGATCTGGGAATCCTACTGGAACGAAAACTTAATGGAATGTAGATCCAGTGTTAGTGAGCTTAAGTCCGACCTTTGGCTCAAGGAGGCCCGCCAGAAGTCCTCCGTTAAGCTGAAATAGATGCCCTTTGGACAAAACCCAAGTATACCTTGTTCCCAAGTCTGTTTTGGTGAGATTTTAGGCTATATAAGGGCCTTTGAATCCTCTCTCTCACAGCCATATGAATTTGAGATTGAGAGAGAGAAAAGAGAGAGAAAGTGTGGGAGATGTGGGAGAATCTCCCTGCCACTCTTCCCTGCCGCTATACGAGCTACACCGCTCCGTTCTAATCGCTTTTTCGGCGATTCCAGCTCCGTTTCTAGGTAAGAAACCCTAACCCTAATCTGATTTGGGGCTTGGGTGGTTGTAGGTTGTGAAATAGCTAACCTATTTCGTTCTATAGGTAGCCAAACTGCCGAATACGGAAGCTTAGCAAACCTATTGGATTCGTTACGATTCTACGACAAAAGGTGCGGACTTTAGGTGTATAGGTCATGGTTTTCAACGCTTTCAATGTCAGATAATGATAGATTCATGATCTGCATGCAATTGCACATGTACAAAGTGCTTTCTGTTTTTTTGTTTCGATTAAAGATGTAGATTATGAAATTTTACATATTCTAGGTATTCGTAGAAAATACCGTATACGTATAAATTTTGGAAATGTGTTTGACATGATTATTTATTGTATGAATATATGATATATGGATAAAATACTTATTTGGCAAAAGGATTCGCCCAAATACATGTTTTACTAATATACACTATGTATGTAAAAATACCGTATTGTAGAAAGTACCGTATACATATATATTTTAGAGATGTGGTTGCCATGATTATTTGTTGTATAAATATATTATATATGCGTAAAATACTTGCTTGGCGAAAGGACTCGCCCTAATACATGTTTGCTAACATACACCAAGTATGTTGAAAATAGTGTATGTTAAGTGTTTATGAAAATGCTTGTGTGAGTAAGTGTTTGAATGTTAATGCCTTAGAAGGGTGTTGAGATGGGATTCTCAACTACCTTAGAGACATGTATGATTTCCTCCATGAGGTCGTTTACTTTAATCACTTACTTATGAAATATGTGTGTTTGTATTCCTATTTATATAGTGCTTTATAACATGCTTTATAATATGCTTTATGATATGCTTGTTAACATGCTCAAATAATTGTATGATTTTATTTATGTAAGGCGTATGTTTAAATTCATGTTTATGTTGTATGGTCCGTCATGGGTGATGGGGGAGTGGAGCAACGATTCCGTGCAACAGCCCTGACAGCCCTAAACGGATAATATCAGACTTTGGTTGTATGATTTGAATCTTGATTCATTACTGCTTTAACTATCTGCAATTGAATGCGATTGGGGCTATGATTATAGTCCAGGCAATCGGTAACGAAATTGAATTCGTGGCTGAGATTCATTTGCCACGTGAGATGTGTTCGACGAATCCGAGTCGTACTTCGGTTGGCGATAGTGGTTGGCCACACGAAGTGCTTATGCGCTTCATATCGTTTAACTTGTTGTGTGCTCGAGCTAGCCGAGCTCGTCAAGTAACCCGATCTGTCTAATGTATGTTCACCATGTTTGGACGTTACTGCTTGAACTTAGGGTACCAAACTTACCAGTGAAATTCCTTTTAACCATAATACCTCGATCCACTAAGACTCATGAGCCGGGCATAGTGGTATGGGACACCGTGGTCGAGCTGTCGGCCTACGCTGGGGCCACGTGCCTCCCCGTAGTGACCAGTGAGCAACCAGACTCGTGAACCGATTATGGTAGTATGGGACACTATATTCGTGCTGTCGGCCTACATTGATAAGGTGATGGGGGAGTGGTGCAACGATTCCGTGTAACAGCCCTGGCAGCCCTTTGTAGTGACCTCGAGCATACTCTGAATTGCGGTGAGACGACGAGTTTTGCTGCAGTGTATAGAGTATGAACTAGACCTGTATCTGTATAGTGATGAACCGTTAAAAGGGTGATGGGGGAGTGGTGTAACGATTCCGTGTAACAGCCCTAACAGCCCTTGCAGCAACCTAGAAAACACACCATCGTCTGAAATTAACTAGGACTGACGACCCTAGAATGGATCATGTTTGGGAATGATACAAGGGAGGTACCTTAGTTTCCTAATACTGCTGTTTGAAATGGACTAATAATAACTCGGTAATCACGCTCATCATGCATTGCATGTGCCTGGAAGATGTGGAGCACTGAGGGATGAAAGCATGCCGCGAACGAAGAGGGTGTCGCATGAGGGAGTATGTCAGTGAGGGCATACATCATGTCATTCATACTTGCATTAATAAGAGTAGTTAGAATTGTTTGATTTTACTGCTTTATCATTACTGCTTGACTGAATTAATAACATGTTAACCTATGCTTTTTTGTTCCACTGAGTTGATCACTCACTCCCACGTTACGGGACGGTGTTTTTAAACACCAACCAGACCCTGTTGTAGCTGCAGGTGTTGGCGATGCTTGTGAGGCGGAGCCAGACCTCTGCGACGATGAGGACACTTTCTTGCATATGTTATTTTCTGGCGGCTTCATGTGAGCCGTGCCTTGATCTACAGGGTTACAGGGATGTTGACTAGATGACACTACACCTTTGGTATATTTTAAAAATTATACTTGTAATTCTTTAACCTGGTAAAATTATCACACTCTGGAGACTCACCATAGTTTATATATGTTATCTATCTATCATAGTCTTCCGCTTGCAATTTAACTGTCTCTCTGGAGTATGATATTCTGTTTTGGCTTAATCTCACTCATGTTCAATGCACTAATATAGACAACATTCAATCATCATTATCTATATTGCATAAGTGATGTTCTAGAAACTCGAGAGTTGAGCTATGCTCGACCCTCGATTTTTTGGGATGTTACAGTTTATTAGGCGCAATTTGCACTTTACACTTTACACTTCGCACGTGCGCATCTTCGCATGGAGCCAAAAGTGCCTTAAGTTTTTTTGGCATTGGTTCAAACCTTTTTGAGCCATAGTACAACTTGAATTAAACTAGGGTCTACTGTGAAGTATTTTAGCCTTAGTGTTGATCGAGAGTAACTGTGGCATAATTGTACATGAGTCACCTATGCCACATTTCACTCATGTGACAATAGTTAAAATGATAATTAGGACATGTGGCTACAATTTTATACTATTAGATAACTATTTCTGTCTGAAAGGGTGTATAAATAACTGTTATAGGACAAAGGGTCGTGTCTTTTCATGGAAGAAAATTGTTTGTTGTGAATGGGTATGGATGTTTTGAAGATGCACATGAGCATCTCTTCTGGAAGAACTCCATGATCCTTTAATTGCTATAAATCTTGGATATTATAATCCAAAGAAAATACTCTTCATTTTTTAGATAAAAATCATCTTCTGTGTAGTACTCTCGAATTTGACCTCTTGCTATATTTTTTTTCTGAACGTCTTAAATGCATATCGGTATCAAAACTATAGATTTAGTTAACACTTAAATGTTCACATTTTCATGTTGAAATTTAGATTGGGAGTTCATTGTTTCCTGAAGACAATTTGCAGATTTCCTTCATTTGCACTTACTGGAACTACCAAAAAAAGTGCAGTAAATATGTCTTGAGAAATTGACATTCAAGTCAAGCCTTGAACCCGATAGATCTGATTGTCTCATTATCTTTTTCCTCTATCCTCCATTGTGTACAAGATTCATCAAATTTCCAACATTTCATGACCTTTATCTGAATTCACAAACGGTTACTCATGAGTTGGTTTATTAGGATGTTGGCCAATGCCTTATCAAAATTTACAAACCACAATTCAATAGATTTCATGAAGGCCTTAATTAACTTTAGCGTGCACACACACACACACACACACACTCTCTCTCTCTCTCTCTCTCTCTCTCTCTCTCTCTCTCTCTCTCTCCGACGGAAAGGTGGGATCACACCAATTCAATGTATTCTAAGATTGAATATGCTCTTCCAAAAAATGAGCCTTGATGAACATCAGACATAGGCGGTTAGATTTGTAACGCCCCGACTTTTCAGGACCTAAGTATATGACCCGTTTCCCAAAAACCTGAGTGTTAACTTATAAAGAGAGAAAGTCTACATGTATATTTTTTTCAATTATCAGAGTAGCAGATGAGTGTAGTATGGACAAATCAAACGTAAAAGAAAGTTGCATTATCATTTAAATATACAAGAAGTTGCCCATAATGACTTATACAAACCAATGTCCCCATTGTTGCAATACAAAATGAAATGACATTACATGTGAAACAAGTAAATTGCAACAATCTTGAGCTATGAAATCCTGTAGCAGCCTTTAGCAAATACAATCATGCACCCTTGTCAACCATGACCTGCTCCTCACCAATATGAATGTGAACATCATCTGGGCCACCTGTGTTACTTGTACAGTTGTATATTTAATGGATGGGCGGCCAACTCAGTGTGAATTCCCCTCAAGATTTCACACCGCCACATTCGGTAAGCATAGTTATAAAACAAAGTATACAAAACGATATATGATGCAGGTCTTATTAGATGCATGGATGCGTGCATGCAATCACGCCCCGGGGATGCTCATCCGTGCGGAATTTGGGCTCATCACCCATGCAAATACGCAATCAACGCCCCGGGGTTAACCGTGCGGAATGCAATCATCAACCTGAGAAAATCATCCAGTCAGAACAATAGATCGATAGTCGCTGGTCTGGGAGCTAGTGAAACGATACCTCGATGATCCTACGGGCACGTGCTACAACATCCAAAATTAGCCACCCGTCATCGCCAATATGCTATGGATGCATGATTAGCCAAACCATTATTAATCCAGCTACAATCAACCAATTTAAATAAGCTCAAGGTCACTACGGGGGCTCGTTACCAGCTAGGCCCACAGGTCGGGCATAGGTCCCATATCACCATCCCCGGCTCATGAGACTATCATCTTAGGATGTTTAATGGAACCCCGTCGACTAGTGGCCAATCATATTACAATATACGGGGCTTACCATCGCATGGTTGCACAGTATAAAACATCAAACCCATATAGGAAAAATACCAGGACAAAGCCACATAAGGCGATATCAAAATAAGCCATATAGGGCAATTATCAAAATAGGCCACATAGGGCGAGTATCAAAACCATGCGATAAAAGACCATCCTTGAAAACTATTGTACACAACAACCTTAGATGGTAGGCCCACATCAATGGTCAATTTAAACCACCATTCAATAACCATTAAGCCGAAGGTCCATTACAATCACAACCAGTTGGGTTACATCTCAAGGATGGGTGTACATTTATAGGTAGGGGTTTCCCACTGATGTACCAGCTTAAGTTCCATAAGCAATCCACAAATAATCCACAAGCATGAATAAATATGCAGGATAAACATTAAGCATGTAATGTAGCAATTCAATTCCAATAATTGACACATATGACTATGAAATGGAGATATCAATTACAAATTAAAATAAAAATTATAACTTAAGCTAATAGGAAAATGAAAAGCTCAAGGGGAAGAATCATCACCTCATAGTTTGCATCGCCTACTAGCATCTCTAGGGAGTGCGCATTCCCTTAAAATCGAATCCTACCATGAATCAGGATGTACCATTAGATCCAAGTTCTACATACTACATAGGGTTTAAGATCATAGCCTAGGGTTATGTTTTAGGGTTTTAGTGTAGAATTAGGGTTTTCATCCTAGGGTTTAGTCCTAAACTTAGATTCTAGAATTTGATTATGGAATTTGGACTCTAATTGGTGTGACCATTAATAATATTGTTAATGAGAGTAATAATTGAGTAAAATTAATGAATAAATTAGTCATTAATCTTCGGAATATTACAACAGCTAATATTATATTAAATTATCTAGCAACCCACGAGTAATTACACTAATAGTGACTTGTAATACTAATAACATAGTAAAGGAACCTGTAGTGATGTCATAGAGAATAACTTGTCAATTTGGATCATAATTTCTGGTTTAAGTTATTTAGATTCAGGTTTTATCGACTAATCTAACTTTAAGCTTTGGCTTAGAGTTTTGAAATCAAATCCCTGTAATTAATTTAAAACGATACTAGCAATGGAGTAATGGTAAGTGACAATTATCGGTTAACATTATCAACACCAATTTAAGATGAATAATCTACTAATCATAATGCTAACCGTTAGTACCAAGTATCCATATTCGCTAATTCTAGCAAATTATCCTACTAATGGTTAACCACAACTAGGTGGGCTTATAGGGATTTACCCAACCTATGAACTTGGGCTCAAACCTATGCAACCCAGGCCCAAACTGAGCCTGATCGTTGCCCAGTGAGGCTGACCATTGACGGCCCAGCTGAAGTACATGGTGAGGCCCACTTGAGATGGGTATCTGAAACCCAGGCCCACCCTGTAAGTGAGACCCACAGATTTTTGTGACGTGGCCCGTGTGAGACCCATAGAGGTTCACAGTGCGGCCCATAGAGATTCACAATGTGGCCCACTGAGATTCATGGCATGGCCCACTGAGCGTGCAGCTTGGTGAGGCCCGCTGTGGTTTGGAATGTGGCCCACGGTGGTTTCAAAAGAAGCCTGAGTTTGGGCTGATTTCAGCCCCTCACGTGGCCCAAACCAGAGACTGGCTCCAGCCCAGATCATGGCCCGCCTAAGGGCTGGTTTCAGCCCAAGTTACGGTCCATCAAGGGACTGGTCTCGGCCTATCTTTTAGATAAAATCACAGCCGGAGAAATCATTGTAACTCAAATCGAGGACTTGTAATTGCTGTAAACAGAATAATTTCAGTGGTAGATCACCTCTAAGAGAATCGGATTTTCGAAACTTGCAACACACTTCCAGCATCTGGACTCAACAAAACGAACGGTCTGCTCAGCAATCTCAGCTGAGTGGTGTAGTGCTGTTGCAGCAGATGCGGCAGTTGCAGCTCTCCTCACTTTCTTTGGTTTCTTCTCTCTTCCCTCCCTCTCTCTTTGTTTCCTCTCTTTCCTTTTCTTCCTTCTGCTGGCCGTCCAGCAATGTCAGCCGCAGCTAGGGCTCGTGCAGTGCCCAAGACGGCAGTAACTGCTGTTTCTCCCCTGATCTCTCTCTCTCTCTCTCTCTCTCTCTCTCTCTCTCATCCTTCCTTCATTTTCTTTCTCTCCAACAAACGGTCTGATCTTGACCAGACCCATCCTACACGAGCCAGGACTCGATTGGACTCGGGCGGTAGAAGGACGGAGAAGGAGGTGGTTGTTAATGGTGGAATCTAGCTTGTAAGGTTATCCTTCAATCTGCTCCCTCTAGACACTCTAAATGGGTCCTAGAAGACTTGTGAATGAGCTCCTTTGAAGCTCCAAGAGGATTTGGGTGGTGGGTTTAGATGGAGGAGAAAAATGGCTATTCCCTCTCTCTCTCATTCTCTTTCTTTTTCTAAGGAAAAAAAAACTAACTAGGAAGGTCAGGATTACCCTCCAAGGGACGGCTGAGATGGGAGGATGCAAGGGCACGTGGATTGCTCAGCTGGCAATGGACAGTTTCCATTTTTGGAAACTTTGTGTTTTCGGGTTGATTTGCGGTGAGTATTGTGCCCACTCACGTACATCTCAACGTGCGAGATGAGGTGGGTTTTGGTTGCTCGTGTGTCCTCTATCGGATGGATGGTCTGAATCATCAATGTTGAGCCTAGACGGTGGGCCGTGATCGAAGAAACTGGCATGCGTCCGTCGGCTGTTGCAATAGAGGAGAGAAGCAAAATCTCTCTGTTTTTGGAGACGTGTGGGACAGTGGCTGTTGGCCGAGCTGGCATGCTCGGTGCACATCCGGCATGTCGGCTGAGGTGCACATGCACCTCAGTGTAGGGTCCATCGTGGCGTTTTCGAGAGATCCACACCGTCCATTCCCCCTGGAGGCTCCTATTAGGTCTCCTGACCACAAACCAGGCAGATCCAAAGTTTAGGTGGGCCCCACGACTTAATTCACATCGTATTTGTGGGTTTTTCCTTGATTCGATGGTCAGATTACCTTTAAACTTGTCATCAACAGTACAAGGGTCTACAGGACCACTTAATCTAGGATTTAATGGCTGGATTATGGATCAGATGTTTAATATACACTGTTGTGATATTAAATACCCTTTTTATAATGTTTTTAACATCATTTATTATTTATTGTTATTATTATTATTATTATTTATTATTATTATTATTATTATCTTTCTCTAAGTTGTTTACGTAGGTCTCATCCTAACCAACACCATCCATTTACTCATTCAGCCCTTATAGGGCTTTGATAAGAAGGATTTGTAAGTGAACGTCCACTCATCAGTTCTCGACATCCTAATGATTCAAAGGATTCAACGATTGGATCTTCAATTGTTAACGGTCCTAGGAACTTGTTCGAGTGATCAGGACGCACTATGGCCCATAATGGAAGATTAGATGGCCAAACTCGCAGTTGAATAGGGTCGTGATCTAAACCAACAGCTACTCTTAAGGTTTAATGGACGACTTTAAGGTCCAATGGCTGGCTCATTGGTAAATTGTTGATTAATGGCCTCAGATCATTTCACACTACTTACTCGATGATATAGGGTTCTAAGGGCGATCATACAGAGTCTGATAGTTAATCTAGAATTGAATGGTCAATCTGGCACATTTAAGTGGGGATTTAGCCTGGCCAGACATCATAGACGGCTGGACAGTGGGTTAGATTATTCTTATTAACCTTTAAATGTACTCTGAGGCTAGTGGGTGTTCATTTATGATCACGAGAATGATCAAGACGTTCCAGGGTCTGCAATAGATGGTTTGACCCTAGATGAAGGTTGTTTCCGACAGTCAGATTTAGACTACAATGAACATGAGTGTTTGCTTTAGCTAGGTTTGTATTTATACTAAGCTTGGTTATATGGTAACACCCGAGTACTGAAAAGTATGGGGTATTACAAGATCATTCCCAATTCTCTCTCCATTGATACACTTGATTCAATGGATATGGGTCGTTCGTCTACAGAAAGCTTTAAGTTCCATACACCCTACTGTTAGGAGAACTTTCTCTTCCTAGTCCAAGCAATTTTCACCATTCAACATTGGAACATGTGATGACTCTTGCTAATAAATGAAGTAGAAGTTGTTGTAAATGATCAGTCAAACTTATTATTAAAAGCACTCAACCTTATACTAGAATTCAATTAAGGTCAAATTTTAGTAGCAAATTAGTGCATCATTTAAACCTTCATGTAGGCTAAATTTGCAACATTTAAATGATTTTCTTAAATCCTTATAATAAAACTAGTGAGTTTAATACCAAAATGAAGAGAACACATACATGTGAGTTATTTTCCTTTTTATGCTTAACCCATTATGTAAGACCCGTATCTTAGTCCGTACCGTTCCATATGCTTCCGCGATCCTTCCGGTCGAATTTCGGCAATCCTCGACCCGTATCTGACGTTTGCACATGATCCTAAGCCGAGACCTGCATGCCAAAGTCGGCTCAACTCGAGACTTGTATCTTAGCGACCGTGCCGTCATCGCGGTTCCAACGCCGCGACTCGCCCACCGAACTGATACCCAGGGTAGAAGATGTAGGCCCACGTTCATTTATCTTAACCGTCCAATCGTGAGGCCCACCTTGCAATGGGTTAATTGGACGACCAGGATGAAGGAAAACACAAATATCCTGTTGATCCAAAAGGGGGCCACGTTCATGTGGGACCCACCTTGATGTGTGGGCCACGTATATCTGGGGCCCACCATGATGTCTGTGTTTATCCACGCCGTCCAGCGTCCAGGGACTTTGGACGTGAGGGTGCTAACATGGAGTGCATGTGGCTAACATGGAGTACGTGTACTGACATGGATGTGTACTTACAAGCTAAAAAAAATTGCTCTTGGGGTGGGCCGCTCATGCAGGCCCCGCCTTGATGTATAAAGTTAATCCATGCCGTCCATTCCATTCTCCAGCTCATTTTAGATATTGAGCCGAAAAATGAAGTTGATCCCATTTTCTGGCGGGCCATACCATAGGAAATAGTGGTGGTTACCGTTGAAACTCACCTTGATCTTTTTACTCGCCAAATCATACTGCATATCGAACTCATTTGGTCGGTCTTGAGCTGTAGAGTGCAATGGGCGGGGCGGATTTCCCTGATGAGGGCCCCACCTAGGAAATTCCTCCAAAAAACGAATTATATATATATATATATAAAAGAAGCAGCAGCAGCAGCGTCTGCTGCTGCTAGCCGTTGCCGCGTGGACGGAAGAGGCAGGGACCCACGGTCCCAGCCGTGGGCCCCACCATGATGTGTGTGAACATCGACACCATCCATTTGATGGGCTCCTAGGTGAGTGGGCCCCCTCCCAAAAATCAGCTGTACATGGGGCATGGCTGGCCCACGCCACATGAGCAGTGTTAATTGAGCGTCTACCGTTGGGTTGTCACCGTTTTGAATCAAATATGAAATTTGTTTTCCTATTCATTCAGGTACGTGTGACCTTATCAACAGATCGGATGGCAGATAAACGTTGTGGTGGGCCCCACGTGGGACCCATCGTACCTACAGCTACATATAGCAGTTGTATTAACGTCAGTTGCTGACGTGAGGTGGACCCACTGCGTCCACACAGTAAGACAGTGGGACCCACTACTGATGAGTATCCCATCCTGACCGTCCATTCACTTGGTAAGCTCGTTCTATGGCAGGACAGAGGGGCCCACCTTTGATGAATATGTTGTATATCCACACTGTCCATCCAGTGGACCACACTACAGAAATCAGTGGGGATTGATAGACTACCATGGAATCCCATTTTGGGATCACAGAAGCTTTGGATCAACATGAAATTTGTTTTTCCTCCTAGTTCAGGTCCATGTGACCTTATGAACTGATTAGATGGAAAATAAACATCATAGTAGGCCCAATGAATTGTAAATAGTAAACAAAATCATTATCTCCATTGTTATTTGTGGCATGGTCCAGATGATCTTTCGATGGATTTACTTTTGGGAAATGCTCCAATACGACCTCTAATTGATGTGTGGGCCCCACCTTGATGTGACATACGTTGAGCCCATATGAGAGGCCCGATTTGATGCATTTGATTCGGCCCATCTTGATGTATTTGTGGCCCATTGTTGAGGCCCACCTTAATATATATGAGGCCCATTTGATTTGGCCCATCTTGATGTATTTGTAGCTTGTTGTTGAGGCCCACTTGATATATATGAGACCCATGCTAGGAGGCCCATTTTGATGTATTGGAGGCCCATGGGTCGAGGCCCAATGAGATGTACATGAGGCCCATTGCTATGTGAAATTCCACCATGGTTATGTAATAATGTTCATGGCGGGCCGTGCCTTGGGAGCAATGATGGTTTGATGTCCACATTGTAAGGACGATGTTGGTTGAATGTCCGCATTGTCACTCTCCCTAGGGCCCATTGATAGGCCCATACTGGTAGTGTGTAGGACGTTTAGGCCCATATTCGTTGTAAACAGAGCCCATCACCATATAATAAGTTTAGTATAGATCCATGATTCATGATCATACCCATCATATGTATGCCTGATATGAGGAGTGACTGAACATAGCATATACCTTCGGGCAGATTGTTTATGGGCTCCCTGATAGGCGGAGTTGCCCTACATGAGCGCGTGGTACACGCAGGACTGTTGCATGACTAGTAGTGTGCTTTATGCACTTGCATTTGTGTGATTGTGGTTACTGTATGCCCTAGCGATATCAGGGCCATTACCTCCACAGGCACATAGTGGATGACCGTATCGGATACCGAAAATGCTAATTCTAGCATCGGGGTGCCATAGATGTCCCTGGGTGAAAATTTCTAAACTCGATGGTACCAGAGGATGACTCCAGCATTGAGACCGAGTTGATTCATGAGCGCACAAGGGCCGAATACTAGGAGGCCGCATCTCTCACTGTGTCGTGGTCGGTTGGAAAGAGGTGTGGCCTTACTCACCCGAGGGTAGGGGGTAATACTAGGCTGAGTTTGACCAGCTCATGAATGGGTTCGCTATCATCGTGCCGGATAGGTATTGACAGACTATTGGCCAGGCAAATAGTGAGGTTTCTTATGCTCACTTGGATTGTGTGGCTGGGAGAGCGGCAGTGCCATTTGGAGTATACCAAACCCCGGTGATTATCCTGAATGAGAACTGTACTGATCTATGATGAAGATTGGCATGCTTGAGTAGCACCTCGCATCGCATGGCCGTGTTATGGCCGATAGCATTCATATCCTGCACCGCATAGCCTTGGTACAACTGATTGCATCCATGTACTCATCAGCACGATTCCGCATTACTCTGACCTTGCATTCTGAGCACGCTTATTCTACGCACACACTTACACCACCCTCTAAGCTTTCCATAAGCTTATGTACGATTGATGCGTGCAGGTGATGCCAGGATGCAGCCGTAGCCTCTCCACAATTAGAGCGTGTAGCCGAGCTTCTGGAGTTTTGTTGCTTTCATTATATTATATTTTCCTTTCTTACGCCCTGTACTCAAAGTTTTTTTTTTATCATAGTGGATTTTGTGATGGTGTTCTTGTGGTTATTGTTCGTGGGTTATGCTTATGGTTATGCTCATTACAAATCAAATTGATGATTAAAAATCCTCCTTGTAGCGTCCCAGGATCGGAACCTGGTGTATGGGTGCCGGGAGCCGAGAATGGGGTACTATGGAGGCTGTCGGCGCCGGATTCGGCGATCGAGAATTTTATGAGCTCGGTTTCTGAGTTCGGGGCGTGAAACATTATCCTATTCCTGTTGTTTTATAAAAACTAACCACCTTTCTATGTTACTGGGTCTTCACCTTCCATTACACAACTGCAACTTATGATACCATCATCATCATATGGTATTATGACCATTATACTAAATGTGAACAAATGCGCACTCGACTATTATATTACTAACAATCACATGTCATCATAACTTGTGATGCTTTGGCCACTCTTAAGCTATTTTGTTGGGGGACCACAGAAGCACACAGAGATGAATCAAGTAAAGTATTTCAATGACACAATCAAGCACAATCACAAAGACTCTGAATTTAATGTGGAAAAACCTTTTTAAGAGAAAACCACGACACAAAGAGATAGTTATATATCATTGTGAAAGCGGAAATTACAAGAGATAGAGAGAATATCCGATTAGAACAAACCTTGAATCTCCCCTTTACAAGCCCTTTGGAACCCTACGAATAAATTAGAAAGCTCTGAGATACACCCCAATCCCGATTACACCCTTATATACAGCCTTAGGAAGAATCACAATCGAAATCGAAAACAAATCCTGCAAATACATAAATTTGTGTAACTCTACGCAATCCGTTCGGTGTCACTTCAATGGCATCAACAGACCGTTGATGGCATCGAACCCACTTCAATGGCGTTGAACTAACACTAAAACATTTCAGCGATAAATCATGGATTTCACAGATTTTTCCAATGGCATTGAACAGGCCTTCGATGTCGTTAAAACTAACTCCGATGGCATGGAACAACCTTCGATGGCATCGAGCAAGACACCAAAGTGTCCAGCGACTAACATGAGAAAATTTAAAATTTTTCAATGGCATCGAATTGTCATCGACAGGCATGTTGATTTATAGATTTAAGACATCTATCAACATTCTCCACCATATCTTCAATTGCCCTTCTTCATAGCTTCTTTTCTCTGATCTCTAATCCAATCTTGTATCATAGCTCCACCATTACTTCTTGTGCATCATCCGTCTTTCTTTACGCCTTCGTCAAGCCAAGAGAAGTTGCTCAGAACTTGAACTTCTCTGAGGAAAGCACCTTAGTGAGCATGTCGGCCAGATTCACGTTCGTGTGAATCTTCTCCAAAGTCATGCCTTCTTCCTCTACCACTTTTTGGATAAAATGGTAATGAACATCAATATGTTTAGTACATGAGTGTTAAACATAATTTTTAGCCAAATTGAGATTGCTTTCGCTGTCATAATTAACCGACACGGCATCTTGCTGAAGCCCCTACTGATTTATCATTCCTCTCAACTAAACACCTTCCTTGAATGCCTCTGTCACTACCATATACTCATCTTCGGTCATGAAAAGAACCACCATAGACTGAAGCTTCGACTTCCAACTGATCACTCCACCCGCTAGCACAAACAAGTAACCAGAAGTCGACATTCTAGAATCCACATTGCGCGTGTAATCTGAATCCACATATCAAATTAACTTAGCCCTTATCTTCTCAAAAGTTAATATGTAATCTTTCGTACCTCGAATGTATCGAAGTAGTCATTTCACCACTTCCTAGTGTTGCTTTCCGAGGTTTGACATGTATCGACTAACAACACCAACCGCATATGAAATATCCAGTCGAATATATGTAAGTGTTATATATTGTTGATAGCCCCTTTTGTTGTCTTTATGGTGCCAAAGACACTGTTATGAAGCTTGCATATGTGAAGATCAAAGTGCTACTCAAGATCAACTTTGATGGACAGGCACTACTCACAAGTCAAGATCTCAAGAAGCTTTCAAGTTCAATCTCAAGATCTCAAGAAGCTTTCAAGTTTGAACTTCATCAAGACTTCAAGCTTCACTACTTTCAAGGTCACTATTCCTTAAGTTTTAATGTCCTTACTTCACTATTGAGGTTTGACGGACCGTAGGTTGACCTTTAGAGTTGGACACTTTGGATATATAATGCATATATTTTATATAAGTGAGTCTGGCCTGTTCTAAGGCTAGTCCTGGACTTTGGTCGACTAGTCCTAGCACTGCTTCGATCTGTCTAAGGATTTCCTAGATCGGTCGTAAGTTTGTTGAAAAATTCAGAAATTTTCTGTTAGGCTTCGACTAGTCCTGAGGACTGTTTGACTAGTCGTAGGAACAGTGTCGACTAGTTCTTCGATCAGTCGTAGACTTTCGACTCAAACTACAGCAATGATTTGCACGTAGCTTTGACCAGTCGTGTGTGACCTTCGACCAGTCGAAGGTGCCTTATGACCAGTCGAAGGTGCCCTACGACCAGTTGTGAAACCGTCTTATCCTATCGTGCTTGAATTTTCAAATATCTATTGGATCTTCGACTAGTCATAGCGACTTAAGACCAGTCGAAGACGTGATTTATTCACACTATAAATAGAGCACGAATCTAAGAATTAGATAGACCATTCAAGCTAATTTAATTCGGCATTCTGAGAGATAAATCTGTGCTCCGTTTAACGCTAAGTGTGCTTATTTAATATTCTTTTTCTTTAGCTTTGTTAATTGATTTTGTTTCTTGCATTCCAATCTAATCTGTAAAGAGGAAGTTTTATTTTCCTTTTACTGAAATCAAAATCAATTCAAGCTAGCCCATTTGTTTTAATTTAAAATCTAGTAGAAATTAGAACCATTATAAAGTGAGCATTGGACATTGATCTTGAACATTCAAATCTCTACTCCAACTCGGTTCTTTTTTTAGGCTACTACATCGAAGGAGAAATTCAGGTATTTTACATTTATTGTAAATTCATTTATTTTGGTTTTATTTGAGGTTAAGCCAGAAAAATCTCAAAGTTGTTGGTTATCTGAGGAGAGCCAGAAAACTCAAAAGTGAGGGTTTTTTGAATTGTGTAAGCCCTTTGAAAAAGACACAATTGTAAAGGTTTTTGGTGAACCTGTGAAAACCTACTTAATAGTGAACGCTAATATCCCCTGTGTGAGGATATTAGGAGTGGAGTAGCATTCTGTGTGGCTGTTGTTGAACAGTTGTGTACACACAGGCGAACCACTATAACTCCTTGTGTTGTGTGGAAGTGTGTTTTATTTTCCTATCTTTGATTATTCTTTTGTGGAGTGTATGTGGATGTGAATGTTGTAATCATTTTAATTTCAAGCTCAGTGGGGAATGTTGTAATAGTTTAGATTTAAATTTCTGCAATTTATTTCAAGCTATTCTTTTATTTGTTTGAGCTTTAGATTCTCTAAATTGTTCTAGTAAGGTTGCCCTGCCATTTCTATGCTGTATGGTTGTCCATAGAACAATCAATATTTGAGATTACATTCTATTCCTTTGTTTAGTATTAATTTGTTTATTCCTAGAAAGTTTGAGTTCTTGATACAAAGATCTTTCTAGAAATCAGGTTGTCCTACCATAAACTTTGGTTTTTGGTGTGAGGTTGTCCTTAGAACAACTTTTGTATCAATCTCTCAATACTTGTTTATTGAGGTTGCTATTCATTTCAGCATTGTGGATTGATTTACTTTATTTGGCTATTTTGTTATTTAAATTCCGCTGTAATTATTTTAAATTTGGCATAGTCCTATTCACCCCCCCCCCTCCTAGGACATATAGCTTGGCCATTTCAAGTAGTATCAAAGCCTAATAGCTCGCACTTATTGCTTTTTATTTGGATTTACTTCCTGAGCTAACGATCTAAGCTTTATATAAGATGTGAAATTTTGATAGCCTTTCAGTCACTAGGCCTCCACCTTTCGATGGCACCAATTATGCCTATTGGAAAGCCAGGATGAGGATCTTCCTCAAATCTATGGATGAAAATGTGTGGCTAGCCATAGTGAATGGATGGAACCCTCCTACCACTGAAGTGACTGGTGTTGATGGTTCAAAAACCACAAAAATAACGGCTTATTTTTCTTGGACCACACTTCAGAAAAGTGAGAGTAGTGCAAATGCTAAAGCACTAAATGCAATTACATGTGCACTATCACCGGATGAATTCAAAAGAATTATATCCTGTGATTCTGTAAAACAAGCTTGAGATATATTAGAAATGACACACGAGGGTACATCAATTGTAAAAAAATCTAAAGTCCAACTCCTCACAACCAAATTTGAAGAAATTCATATGGAGGAAAATGAAATGTTTATGGACTTTTACACAAGATTAAATGACATTGTAAACTCAATGTGGGGTCTTGGCGATAAAATCCCAGAAAGTAAAGTGTGTGCAAAAATACTACGCTCACTTCCTGAACGGTTCAACTCTAAAGTAACCGCGATCCAGGAACTTCGTGATACGGACAATATGAGGGTAGAAGAACTAGTTGGTTCTTTACAAAACTATGAGTTAAACTTTAAAGCTCCTAAAGGTAAATATATAGCACTTAAATCTTCTAAAATTGTTTCTAAAGATAACCTAATTCTGAAGATGATATGACTCTTTTAGCAAAGAAGTTTTATAAGATTTTCAAAAGTAAGAAAAGGGTTGATCTTCAACAATCAAATAATAAAAAGAAATTTAGACCAAAACTCGAAAATCTTTGAAAGACAGTCAGTGTTACAACTGCCATGAATATGGGCATTTAGCAAACAAATGTCCTAAAAAGGACAAACCCAAAAGGAAGGGTATGTTGGCTACTTGGGATGAATCATCTGAGTCTGAAACTACTTCTGATTCAGAAGATTCTGAAACCGAGTCGGGCAATGAAGTTAAGGCCCTTATGACTCTAGCCAAGTTCACTTTTTCAGATCATGATGATTCAACTAGTGAAGAAAATCTGAATAGTGATTATGAAAATGAAGAAGATCTTCAAGATGCTTACAATGCCCTATACAAGGAAAGTTGTAAAATTGTTGTGAAGCTTAAACTTTAAAAAGAAAAGTTTTTTAAACTCAAAGAATGCTTCGACTTACTTGTTTTAGAAAAATTCCAAATTTCAGATAGTTTTGAAAAATCAAAATGTGATTTGGAATCCAAAACCTCCCTGATTGAAGATTTGAAATCTGAAATTGAGAAACTCAAGAATGAAGTATCTTCTCTTTTGAGTTTGAAGGATACATGGAGGTATGCCCAAGGAGATCCAAAATTAGAAAAACTTTTATCTAGATCTAGAAAGTGTGGCGATCGATTTGGGTTGGGTTATGATAAAAACATACCTCATAAACAGAAAAGTACTCCTCCCAACTTTGTGAAAGGAGAAGCCTCAAACTTAAAAGAAAAAGGTACTAGTCAAGGTTTTTCTAAAAATACGAAATCTTTTCAAAAACCTAAACGTAGCTATATCAATTTCAAAAATCAGAACAGAAACCCACTAGCTAAAAAAATAGTTGATTTACTCAAGGAGCTCTTAAAATCTAACTCAGTAGGTCATTCCCACAATTATAAACAGAAGAAGACCAACTATGTTCCTAAACCCAAAACATTCTGAAATGGGTTCCTAAAGTCACTTGTTTGGTTGCTCACACTACTTTCAAAGGTACAGGCCATTCTAAATGGTACCTAGATAGTGGATGCTCAAGGCATATGACTGGTGATAAAGGTCTATTCACCGATCTCAAAGACATGACTGATGGTTAAGTCACATTTGGTGATGGCAGCAACTGCAAGATTATGGGCGAAGGTACGGTTCAACTTTATAACCTTCCTTTATTCAAAAATGTTTTATATGTAGAAGGTCTAAAACATAACTTGCTTAGCATATCTCAAATATGTGATAATGACCATAGTGTACGGTTTTCTAATCAAAGCTGTGAGATTCTAAATAACAGAGGCTCGGTAATATTAACTGGACGAAGAACGTCTGAAAACTGCTATATTGTAAGTGAATCCAGCTCATCTAATCAATTGTGTTACATGGTCCATACAGACGAGACTGATTTGTGGCATAAACGTCTTGGACATGTACACTACCGAAATCTATATAGATTGAGCAAACAAGAACTTATAAGAGGTCTACCCAAACTACAAAAATTGGATAAAATATGTGGTGAATGTCAAATTGGCAAACAAACAAGGAACTCACACAAAAAGGTGAACTCCAATACCATATCAAGACCACTTGAGCTTCTCCATATGGATCTTGTAGGACCTACAAGAACAGAAAGTTGAGGTGGTAAAAGATATATCTTGGTAATAGTGGATGATTTTACCAGATATACATGGGTTGTCTTCTTAAGGGACAAATCAGAAACCCTTAAAGAAGTGAAAAAGGTTCTAAAAATGATTCAAACTGAAAAGAGTTCTCAAGTCAGTAAGATTCGTAGTGATCATGGAACTGAATTTGAGAATAGCAGTTTTGAGAAGTTCTGTAGCGACCAGGAAATATTACATGAGTTCTCACGCCCAAAACTCCTCAACAAAATGGTATTGTTGAAAGAAAAAATAGAGTCCTTCAAGAAATGGCTAATGTCATGTTGAATAGTATGAAGTTCTCTAAGAATCTTTGGGCTGAAGTAGTCAATACAGCTTACTACATCATTAACCGGGTTTACACTAGTAAAGGTAATGATAAAACAGCTTACGAATTGTGGTTTGATAAAAAGCCTACTGTCAAATACTTTTGAGTTTTTGACAGCAAGTGCTATATTTTACGAGATCGTGAAAATCTGAAAAAGTTTGATACAAAGAGTGATGAAGGGATCTTTTTAGGATACTCTTTAAACAGTCGAGCTTATAGGGTTCTGAACAAAAGGACCGGTGTGATTCAAGAGTCCATCAATGTGGTCATTGATGATCACTTGAACACACCAGTCTCAAGTTCAGATAATGATGAAGTTCTTGTAATTGATAAATCTGATACTTCATCTAATCAGACTGATTCTGATCTGAGGACTGTTAAAGATCATCCAACCACACAGATTCTTGGAAACCCTCTCACTGGTGTTCGTACCCGTAGACAACTTGAGGATATATGTAATTACGTATGTTTTACATCCCAGATAGAACCTTATAATGTAAAAGAAGCTCTTGCTGATGAAAACTGGATTGTTACAATGCAAGAAGAACTTAATCAATTTGTTCGAAATGATGTGTGGTATCTTGTTCCTAGACCTAAAGATAAACATATTATTGGAACAAAGTGAATTTTTAAAAATAAGTCTAACGAGCTTGGGAATATTATTCGAAACAAGGCAAGATTAGTTGTACAAGGGTACACTCAAATTGAAGGTATTGATTATGATGAAACCTTTGCCCCAGTTGCTCGTCTTGAATCAATCAGACTTTTTATATTCATGACATGCTTTAGAAAGTTTAAAAATTTTCAAATGGATGTAAAAAGTGCCTTCTTAAATGGTGATTTACATGAAGAAGTTTATGTTGAACAACCTACAGGGTTTGAAGATCCTAAGTTTACTGATCATATATACCATCTTAAAAAAGCTCTCTATGGTCTAAAACAAGCTCCCAGAGCATAGTATGAGAAATTGACTAAGTTTTTACTTTGTCATAACTTTCAGATAGGAAGTGTTGATAAAACATTGTTTGTTAAGAAACATAACGAAGATATCTTAATGGTTTAAATCTACGTAGATGATATCATTTATGGATCTACTTGTACTGACATGACTATTGAGTTTGCAGATTTGATGAAATCTCAATTTGAAATGAGTATGGTTGGGGAATTGAATTACTTCCTTGGGTTACAAGTAAAACAACGACCTGATGGAATGTTCATCTCTCAATCTAAATATGCTATGAATTTGATTAAGAGATTTGGATTTGAGAATGGTAAGAATTTTGATACTCCTATGAGTACAACTTTGAAACTCTCAAAAGATTCTGCAGGTAAGAATGTGGATCCGAAATTATATCGGAGTATGATTGGTAGTTTACTGTATTTAACTGCTAGTAGACCCGATATTTCTCTAAGTGTTGGTATATGCACTAGATATCAGTCTGAACCTAAAGAATCGCACTTGATTGTTGTCAATCGGATTATTCGATATATTGCTAGTACTGTTAATCTCGGTCTATGGTATCCACATGAGACTAGTATTCAATTAGCTGGGTACTCGGATGCTGACTAGGCTGGTAATCTTGATGATAGAAAATCAACCAGTGGTGGTTGTTTTTATATTGGAAACTGTTTAGTTTCTTGGCTTAGTAAGAAACAAAGTTCTATATCACTTTCAACAGCTGAAGCTGAATATATCGCAGCTGGTAATGCTTGTACACAGCTTGTTTGGATGAAACGTATGCTAAGTGATTATGGAATTAAACAGGATTCTATGTTATTATATTGTGATAATACCAATGCCATAAATATTTCGAAAAATCCAATTCAGCATTCTCGTACTAAGCATATTGATATTAGATTTCATTATATTCGAGATTTAGTAGATGAAAAGGTAATATCATTGGAATATATCCCTACCGAGAATCAACGTGCTGATATTTTCACTAAACTGCTCGACAAAAGTAGGTTTAACAAAATGAAATTTGATCTTGACATGTGCATTCTAAATTGATTACTTATGCCTATTTGTATCATATTGTATATATTTGCTAGATTAAATTTCTAATTTTTTGAAATATGTATGAAAATCTGATTTTTTGGTGGTACTTGACCAGTCGAGGATTTCCTCGACCTGTCGTGGCATGACCGGTCGAAGGATACCCATGACCAGTCATGATGAATCACTTAAATTTGGGGAAAATCTCTTTCTTCTTCATTTCCTCTTCACTCTCCAACGGGCCGACACACGACCAATCGAACCCACCTTCTAAATCCTTCATGGTTAGTGCTTCTTTTACTTATTTCTTGTGGATTTGTATCTAGATTACTTCTCTTTTACTCTTGAAGCTATCTATTTCAATTTTCGTTAAGATTTGGGGTTTCCCTTTTGAAAAATCTGTTTTGAGAAAACCATCTTCTCAAACCTTTGCAACTCTTTATTTTCTTGAAATCTTTGTTGCAAATGACATCTAGAGGGAGAAAAGCAACATCACGTGGTCCGTCTTCTTCTTCCAAATCAGCCCCTCTCACTAAGCGTCATCTTCAGCCTCCCGATGATGATCCGTCTTATGTTCAGGACATCAGATTACGCAATATTATTCTTAAACATCAAGTTTCTATTAATCATGTTGCTCCTTTTGATATCCTTCCTATGCTTCAAGCCGTAGGTTGGGATAACTTATTACATTGAGGTGGGCCAGCATACCGGTCCATTGCACAGTCCATGTTTGCATGTATATGTGATTTTTCACTGGAGAATTTAACTTTTAAAATAGCCACTAGAGAAGGACCATTTGACATTGATCGTCATTTGATTTTAGCTCTTATGGATATTCTTGTGAATGATGGGGGATTTTTATCTATAATTTATCTGACAAACCCTCTGAATCTGAAAAATGTCTCCTCACTAGAGATTTATGCAATGTGAATGCTCAATGGACTCATAAAGGGAATGCGCTTCCCTCAAGGTATTTGTTACCCAAATACAGAGTTCTTCACAAAATTTTTGTGTCTAACTTATATCCACGATCGAGTAATAAATCTGAATTGACTTCATATATGGTTCGTATTCTTCATGCTGTTGCCAGTGGTACTTCTATTTGTTTACCATCCTTGATATGTCACCTCATTTCTTAATTTTCGTCTCCATCCTGGTCAAAGTGACATTCCTTTTGCTTATTTGATGACTGTATTGGCTACTCATATGTTAGTCGATATGCCAGTTAGAGAGGCCCCTATCCGTCATCTGATATTCAATAATTCTAACTTAAATAAGATGAAGTTGGATTTACTCCCTAGCCAATGTGGTGGTGTTGGCGAAGCTGAAGCAACACATGAGGAAGTAGCTGGTGATCTTCCTTCTGATGATATTAATATGGATGATATCTTTGAAGAACTTGATTCTGATTCTACGAATGATCCAGATTATGAGCCTTCTGACTTTGATGCACGTCTGCATGCATTGGAGGATAAGGTTGAGAATATAAATGTTAAGATGGAAAACATGTATGTTGCTCATAATTTACAATGTATATGTGTAAATATCTTAGGCGCTTGAACAAAGGCATGCATAATCTTGATCCTTCCATCCCTGCTCCTTCATCCGGTTCAGATTAGTTCTTTTCAGCTATCTAATTTGTAATAACTTTACTATTCTTGTGTTACAACTGGTTGGGAGATTGTAGCTATCTATGACTTAGCTCAGTCTATGCATTATGTGAGTTGATTATGCTATTTTCTGTTATCTTTTCTTGTTTCCTCTCATATATCTCTTTAATTATTTTCTCCTCAGTTTATCTGTTATGTGCTTCCTTTGTCCTCTTGTGACAAAAAGGAGGAGAATGCATATTATGTCTAATGTCTAATAATGCTTATGCTCATATGAATGGATATGTCTTATGCTTAAGTTATGAGAAGGGAGTAGCATTGCACATTACTTTTATACATATGTTACTCAGGGGGAGTATGATGTTACTCAGGGGGAGTATGTGAAGTTGAGGAGTACTGTTGACTATTGATATGCATGTTCATGTTTAGCATGTCGGTTGATAACGGTTGATAACAACTGGTGCATGATTCGTTAAAGCCAATGCTTTGTGTTCTGTAACATATCTTGGAAGTGTGTTTTGTCACTAATTTGACAAAGGGGGAGATTGTAAGTGTTATTGTTGATAGCCCCTTTTGTTGTCAAATTTATGGTGCCAAAGACACTGTTATGAAGCTTGCATATGTGAAGATCAAAGCACTACTCAAGATCAACTTTGATGGACAAGCACTGCTCACAAGTCAAGATCTCAAGAAGCTGTCAAGTTCAAAGTCAAGATCTCAAGAAGCTTTCAAGTTTGAACTTCATCAAGACTTCAAGCTTCACTACTTTCAAGGTCACTAGTCCTTAAGTTTCAATGTCCTTACTTCACTATTGAGGTTTGACTGACCGTAAGTTGACCGTTAGAGTTGGTCACTTTAGATACATAATTCATATATTTTATATAAGTGAGTCTGGCCTGTTCTAAGACTAGTCCTGGACTTTGGTCGACTAGTCCTAGCACTGCTTCGACTTGTCTAAGGATTTCCTGGATCGGTCGTAAGTTTGTTGAAAAATTTAGAAATTTTCTGTTAGGCTTCGACTAGTCCTGGGGACTGTTCGACTAGTCGTAGGAACAATGTCGACTGGTTCTTCGATCAGTCGTAGACTTTCGACTCAAACTACAGCGATGATTTGCACGTAGCTTCGACCAGTCGTGTGTGACCTTCGACCAGTCGAAGGTGCCCTACGACCAGTCGTGAAACCGTCTTATCCTATCGCACCTGAATTTTCAAATATCTGTTGGATCTTCGACCAGTCGTAGCGACTTAAGACCAGTGTAAGTCGTGATTTATTCACACTATAAATAGAGCACGAATCTCAGAATTAGATAGACCATTCAAGCTAATTTAATTTGTCCTTCTGAGAGATAAATTTGTGCTCTGTTTAAAGTTAAGTGTGTTTATTTAATATTCTCTTTCTTTAGCTTTGTTAATTGATTTTGTTTCTTGCATTCCAATCTAATCTGTAAAGAGAAAGTTTTATTTTCCTTTTACTGGAATCAAAATCAATTCAAGCTAGCCCATTTGTTTTAATTTAAAATCTAGTAGAAATTAGAAGCATTATAAAGTGAGCATTGGACATTGATATTGAATATTCAAATCTCTACTCCAACTCGGTTCTTTTTTTAGGCTGCTACATCGAAGGAGAAATTCAGGTATTTTACATTTATTGTAAATTCATTTGTTTTGGTTTTATTTGAGATTAAGCTAGAAAAATCTCAAAGTTGTTGGTTATCTTAGGAGAGCCAGAAAACTCAAAAGTAAGGGTTTTTTGAATTGTGTAAGCCCTTTGAAAAAGACACAATTGTAAAGGTTTTGGGTGAACCTGTGAAAACCTACTTGATAGTGAACGCTAATATCCCCTGTGTGAGGATATTAAGAGTGGAGTAGCATTCTGTGTGGCTGTTGTTGAACAGTTGGTGTACACACAGGCGAACCACTATAATTCCTTGTGCTGTGTGAAAGTGTGTTTTATTTTCCTATCTTTGATTATTCTTTTGTGGAGTGTATGTGGATGTGAATGTTGTAATCATTTTAATTTCAAGCTCAGTGAGGAATGTTGTAATAGTTTAGATTTAAATTTCTGTAATTTATTTCAAGCTATTCTTTTATTTGTTTGAGCTTTAGATTCTCTAAATTGTTCTAGTAAGGTTGCCCTGCCATTTCTATGGTGTATGGTTGTCCCTAGAACAATCAATATTTGAGATTACATTCTATTCCTCTGTTTAGTATCAATTTGTTTATTCCTATAAAGTTTGAATTCTTGATACAAAGATCTTTCTAGAAATCAGGTTGTCCTACCATAAACTTTGGTTTTTGGTGTAAGGTTGTCCTTAGAACAACTTTTGTATCAATCTCTCAATACTTGTTTATTGAGGTTGCTATTCATTTCAGCATTGTGGATTGATTTACTTTATTTGGCTATTTTGTTATTTAAATTCCGCTGTAATTATTTTAAATTTGGCATAGTCCTATTCACCCCCCCCCCCCCTCTAGGACATATAGCTTGGCCATTTCAATATAAACCATGAAATACATTAAATTTCCAACCATATTCGAATAAGGCACACAAGATATATCATGCTTTTCTTCATCAGTTTAGGACACTATTTTGAAGATGGCCTGAAGTGAGCTGCGTGGGGAACGCTAACCGACTTTGCCTTGTCCATCCTATACTTGATCAATACCTTCTCAAGGTATTCTACCTGTGATAACCAAAGTCTGCTCCTCTTTCTGTCGCTATGTATATCAATACCGAGAACCTTCTTTGGACCCTATCACTTTACGCCCAATGGGAAGCTCCACTAGCTCCTACGTCTCTTTCTTGTACAAATAGTCCATCTCGTCTTACATCGATATCATCCACTTCTCAACATCTTGGTCATTCAGTTCTTCTTGGAAGGTAGATGGACCCCCCCCCCCCCCCCCCCCCCCCCATCCCTCATTTGTAATGAGGGAGAATACAATATTAGAGTCATTTTTATATCTCACTGGTAATCTGTAATCTCTTAGTGGATTTCTCCTCACAGGTGGGTACTCCACTTGCTCGTGTACCTCTTTCTACTGCTCGACTTTAACATGTGTCTCACTTTTTCAATTTCAATGTCAATTCTGCTGACATTTTCATTTCATTATGTTCATCCTTGTAGAACAAGGAGTCCTCATCAAACCTAACATCACGACTAATCATGATCTTTCGTGTGACCCGGTCATACAGCCTATATCCCTTTACACCATCACCATAGCCACCAAAGGTGCACTTTTCTTCAACCTTTAGTAGTCTACATTATTACCACTCCACATTGCTTCTGAAATGTTACAATTGATCAGCGTACATGGAGATGATTCACTAAGTAACAAGTTGTGTTAATAGCCTCATTTCATACCTCATTGCCTAACCCAATATTGCTTAACATACTTTGGGTTCTCTTTAAGAGAGTCCAATTCATTCATTCCACCATATTATTCTGCTCTGGTGTGCACCGAACTGTATTATCTCATATGATCCCCTCATCTTTACAAAACTAGTTAAATTCCTTTGAAGTAAATTCTCCACCGTTGTCTGTCTTTAATACTTTCAATGTTTGCCCTGACTGCTTTTCTACCATTGCCTTTCACACTTTCAAGGTGGCGAAAACATCCGATTTATACTTCATGAAGTATATTCACACCTTTCTAGAGTAGTCATCTATGAATGATACAAAGAATGATCACCCACTCTAGAAACTACAGTGCCGATCCACATACATCAAAATGCACATAATCAATTACCCATTTACTAACATGTTTTCCCAGCTTAAAAAATAATTGTGATTATTTACCATATATACAATGCTCACATATATTTTAATCAATACTTTTAAAAGCTTAGATTATGTATCGATCAAAAAGTACATTCATACCGCATCGCTCATATGTCCTAGATGAGCATGGCACAAACATGCCAACGTGGACTCCACTACAACTTTACATGATACGGTATTCTTAATCAAGTTGTAAAGGTTACCTCTCCACTGCACTTTCATCACTATGAGTACCGTTTTTAAAACTTTTAAAACATTATCAAACCCAATGAATTTGTACCCAAGTGCATCGAGAGATTCTAAGGATATCAGATTCTTCTTCAGCTCAGGAACGTATCTAACATCTATCAGGATGCGCCCCATTCCATCCAACATCTTAATGTGCACAGTTTCGATTCTAATAACTTTACAAGTAATGTCATTGCTTATAAACACATGTCCACCATTCCAGCGACTATATATGGTGAACCAATCTCATTGAAAAGTCATGTGGTATGAGGCTCTTGAATCCAAAATCACTCGTCACTGAAATAATAAGATTTGAATGTGATCTGATTTTCCCTTTCTAGGCTTTAGGATTTCGAAAATCCTTCTTCATATGCCCTTGTCTCCCATAGTTCCTGCAATTCATCTTCCCCTCGCCCTTAGACTTAGACTGTGATCATGAGTTTTCCTTTTTCTGCTCAGAATTTCTTCTCCTAGCTACCAACACATCCGTAGAGGACTCCACACCGCTATCCATTTTTTCTTAATATCTTTGACTAAAGGGCTAAGATGATAGTCTCGACATCAATGGTCTCTCTATTATGGTACATAGTGTCTATGAAGCTATCGTAAGACTCTTAAAAAGAGTTCAATAAAATTATTGCTTGATCTTCCTCACCAATCTTCACTTCCACACTCATCTATTTATAAAGTATCTGATTGAACGAGTTGATGTGATCAATAAGATTCCAACCTTCCGCCATCTTAGAGTATAAATTTTTTTTTTTCAGATACATATGATTCGATGACAATTTCTTCATGTACAAGGTATCTAACTTCTTTCAAAGTCCTGCGATGGTCTTTTGATCAAGGACATTGTAAAGGATGTCACTCGTTAAACATAGTTGGACCGAGGTTTTCACCCTTGCATCTAATTCTTCCCACTCTTTATCGCTCATAGACGATGGACGCTTCTCTACACCAAAGAGTGCGTGCTGCAACCCTTGCTGAACTAAAATGCCTCTCATCTTCACCTTCCATAGTTCAAAGTTGTTTTCCCTAGTGAACTTCTCCATTTCAAATTTCACATTTGATCACTTAATCTTCAAGTCTCAAATCCAAACTCGAATCTCAACATTAGTTATGATATCACTTATTGGGAGACAGCGAAAGCAAACCTTGGATTTGGATCACACGATGAAAAGAAAACGCAAATAAAGCATGCACAAGTATACACAATTTTTACGCGAAAAACCTCTTGCAGGAAAAAACCACTGCACAAAGAGACAACTGAAGTTAGGGTATACATTCCACTTAAAAGTAAAGATTCAAGAACAGTTAAGGTATACATACTATCTGTAACGCCCCGAACTTTTCAATGCTCGGGCATCGAAAGTCCTCGAGCGTTACCATAAGATTCAATGTGACATATACATGTGTACGATGCCAATCCAACTATTTTAGCCTTATTACATCCTTTTTCTGACACTAACTTAACCATTGGGGATGATCTTCATTCATAAATCAAGCCATCTGACCGTTGAATTTCAAGACAAGCTCACCCATCACGTGATTCGACGTAAGTACTTTCCCTTAGATGACGTGACGAATAACTCCCTATCCATAATGATTTAAATATACGTTCTTTTGTAAGAACTGCTTAGAAACGTGTTTATAACTATGTGGAGTCATTAGATTTCCCAAAACTCACACATCAACAATAATTATGAAAATGCCATTGACCTAGGCCTCTGAATTCCAATTCATACGGTTTGCATGATCTGTTTCATGTGAAATTTTATACCAGGCCTAATTATCATAAATTAACCGTACACATCAAATTTCAGCCCTTAGATCATAGTAAATCAGCTACTTAACCTCTACATCCGTTCGTACACTTATCAGATCAAGATTCTGATCCGTCTACCTTATTCACACTATATGAATATGCTTAATCCACCGTTTGAATTAGAATCTGAGAAACTTTCACATGTAAGAAAGTCACTTGAATCTAACGTTATATAATCCCTACCCCTAATCACTCCAGAAACCTACTTTATGTCCATCCGTGTACGAAACTAAACCGTACATCAACCCACATACATGGCCGGGGTGCCCCCCAAAAACCAGCCATACACAGAGCTCAGGTGACCCGCACCATCTACAATCTTTTGAATACATGTTAAACCATATGAAAGCACTTGTCGGGGTCCATCTGAGATTTGGATGCACCTGAAACTTGGTTTGACCCCTTAACCTAGTGGGACACACATAATGGATGGGTTGGATTTGTGAACCACAACTTAGTGAGCCCAACAAATGATTATGAATGCTTTAATGGCGGATTTTAGTATCTATTGTTATAATTAAACCTACTATTGATACTTGATAGCTATTACTATTATCATTAGTATTACAATAATAATTATAGTTATTAAACACAACTAACCATTAACAGATTATCCGTGCTAATAGTAGTGCTTGCGAGCAAAATTATCATTATTACATATTAATCAATTAATTATCATTCTTAGGTGCAATTATTAATAGTAGATCATAGCAGTACTAGCATTACAATGATTGTTATTAATAAATTGGTTAACGTTAATTATAACACTAATGTTAACCATTACTTTTCAATTATTAAATTAATATGGTAAATTATCATATGCCAACTACAATCCAAATCCTAAAAGAAATTTATCATAGACTTAAATTCAAGGGTGAAACCCTAAAACCCTAGGTTAAAACCCTAACCCTAAGTATGTAAGCTTGGACCTAACTATATAACTTTACAATTCATGATAGGGTCCAAGGAAACACACACTCTCTAGCAACACTGGTAGACGATTTAAAGTAGAAGGTGATGATTCTTCCCCTTGAGCTTTCCATTTTTCCATTAGCTTAAGTTATAGTTTTTATTTTAACTTGTAATTGATATCTCTATTTCATAGTCACATGTGATAATTGTTGGAATTAAATTGCTATATTGCATGCCTATTGTGTCCTGCATATTTATTCATGCTTGTGGATTATTTGTGGATTGCTTATGGAACTTAAACTGGTACACCAGTGAAAAATCCCCACCTATATGTGTACACCCATACTTGGGATGTAACTTGAATGGTTGTGATAGTAATGGACCTTCGGCTTAGTAGTTATCGAATGATGATTTAAATTAACCATTGATGTGGGCCTACTATCCAGGGTTGTTGTGTCAAATGGCTTTTAAGGATGGTCTTTTATCGCGTGGTTTTGATACTCGCCTTATGTGGCTTATTTTGATACCTGTCTATGTGGTTTGTTTTGATATCGCCCTATGTGGCTTTATTTTGGTATTTGCCCTATATGGGTCCAATGTTTTATATCGCGCAACCATGCTATGGTAAGCCCCATATATTGTAATATGATTGGCCACTAGTTGATGGGTTTCCATTAAACATCCTAAGATGGTAGTCTCATGAGCCGGGGATGGTGGTAATGGGACACTATGCACGAGCTGTCGGCCTACGCTGGGTCATGTGCTCCCCGTAGTGACCTTGAGCTTATCCAAATTGACTGATTGCAACTGGACTAATAATGGTTTGGCTAATCATGCATTCATGGCATATTGGCGATGACGTGTGGCTAATTCTGGATGTTGTAGCACGTGCCCTAGGGTTGTTGGGGTATTGTTTCGCTAGCTCCCTGACCACCGACTATCGACCCCTGTCCGACTGGATGATTTTCCCAGGTCGATGATTTGCATGGGCGACGAGCCCAAATCCGACTGAATGTGCATCCCCAGGTCGAGTGTATTCACGCATCCATGCATTTAAAAAGACTGCATCATGTATTGTTTCGATTGCCTTGTTATTTTATAACTATGCTTACCTAATGCGGCGGTGTGTAATCTTGAGGGGAATTCACACTGAGTTGGCCACTCATCCATCAAATAAATATAACCGTACAGGTAGCATAGGTGGCTTAAGTGATTTTCAGGTTCGGGCTGATGAGGATCCGGGTTCAAGTACCAGAGTTGCATGATTGTATCTATCTTGAGAAGCTGAGGGGTCTTGCAGCTCAAATTTACATGCATTCTACTATTTCTCATGTATTGTATCATGTAATTCTTGTATTTGTAAATTTTGGAGACATTGGTTTATATAAGTCATTATGGGCAACCACTTGTATGCTCTAAACGGAATTTGAAATTCCCCTTTTTGCTTACTTGTCCATTCTACGCTCATCTGCTTACTCTGACTCTGATAAAAGAAAAATATATACTCGACTTTGACCATCCTATAAGGTTAACACTCGGTTTTTGGGAAACGGGTAGTGTACTCAGGTCCTGAAAACACGGGGCGTTACACTATCACGACCCAAAATTCAAGACCGAGCACGCATCCCAATCCCAATTTTCGTGGCGCAAATTGTACCTAAGTATACTTAAAACCACAAAAAGTATGTACAATTATTGGCAATCATTAAGTATAATTGATGTTAAAACTATGTTCCATTCATCCACTACCCATCATTTACAAACCATCTAATGACCCAACCGATTCATGGTCTCATTCACAAATATAATCTCAATTTAACTAAAAAAATCACAACTCATGTCCACTAAATTCAATCTACAAATAATTCAACCAAAAGATTCAACTAAAAGGTTACAAGTTATTAACCAAACCTAAAAATAGATAATCATCATGTTCTAAGTACATAAAAAGAATAAATCCATTTGAAACATCATGTTATAATTAATTAAAAATAATTAAATGATGGTCAATCCAATGCAATAAGTTCTTCTGTAAGGTAAGGCCACGTGCCCATGGATCATTCACTAGCTCAGTCGCGCCTTCAAGCTCTTGCTCCAACGTCTTAGTTTTGGTTACATTTGTTTGTTTTTCATTAATGAAAGGGTGAGCTCTTCGGGACCAACGAAAGTTCCCATTAAGGCTCATTTACATTAAAATCAAAGATAGTAAAAGAAACATGAAGTACATTTAATAGTCATTAATCTTAACACCCTGATCCATAGCTCAAGTGGTAGACTGAGTGAAAGATACCTCATTTCAACACTAAGGTCTTGGTATCGATTCCCTAGTGGGGGTGACTAATAGTGAAGTGTGAACTGACAGTGGGTGTACTAACAAGCTAACCAACAAAAAAATAAAATAAAATAAAAATTATAGCCATTAATCTTGTTAAATGCATGAAATGCATGTGTGCACCAGGTAGGGGATGTATTTACCTGCATGAGTTGAAAAATTGTCGACCTACATCCATCCATTAGGGAAGGCATCCACCGTTTAGGTAGGCATGGGTAAAACCCGTATTTGGAAGCAAAGCTATCAGGAACAACAAATTCATTCGGGTCGGTCTCCCAAGAACGACAATGTGCGTGCCATGCATGCATAAGTTTAGGTTTCACTACCCATTCATAGTTTTATAGTTATAATAGATTGATCACATATACAAGTATAATAAACAAATTACAAGAGCTACAATTTCACAGGCATCAATATATATAAACATGTGCTAATAGGAAATAAAAACTCTAATTTAGCATGACTAATATTATAATTATCACATAAAATAATAACCCAGATTACCATCTATCAAAGCACATTATTTTGATTCAAATGAAAAAAAAAAAAAAAAAAACAAGTTAGGATCCCTCACCTAAGGATTTGATAGGTTGATTGAATTTGAATGATTCAACTAGAAAAACTCAAGAATTTCCTAAAACACAATGTGCAATAACAATCATTATTCTAATTAGTTAATGTTAATTCATACGGTGAGACCCACCTCTGATTAATTAAGATCATGATTAGGTTCCTTAAAATAACCAAATTCAGGTCCTTTCAGCTCCATCCCTTAACACATGGTTTGTAATTATCTCAATCCCAAATGGAATTTACTTGATCAATCAAGGTAATCCCTATCATTCTCTGAGTTTAAATTTTAAATTTAATTTGGGGGTGAAAGATTTTAATCCTTTAACCTATTCAGTTTTGTTTCTTTAATATATATATATATATATATATATATATAATATATATATATATATATATATATATATATATATATATAGTATAATTATTTATGTGAAGATATAAGTTGTATAGCCTACTAACAAAATTTGGAGTTGTTACATGTAACCCCAACAATTAAAAACTATTTAACATTGAAATGAGAATTTAACATATATAATGAGATGCGAACATAGTCCTTAAATGTACATCTTAGATGATTAGGTAGGAAGATACCTTCCAGTACAAATTTCATAGGTAGGATTTATTTTCTTTATTCTCATAGTTCAATATATGTTATTTTCTAGAGTTTTCTTTATCCTTTTTACCAATATCTATATTATACGTGATGGCAGCAGCTTTTGGACATTTCTTCCCAACAATTAGTTTATCTAGCGGAAAGAACTTTAAATATTGATATGAATGGATAAGAGAAATATTTTAAGCGAAACCAGTGGCATTTTGGAACTACAAATATGGTTGATGTTAGACATATGGTTCAGATTTGTTGGGGGAATTGCAGAAGCACACAAAGGTGAATCTAGGATAGCAATCCAATAGCACCAAGTAAACACAAAGAGAACAACGATTTAACATGGAAAAAACCCTTTCAAGAAAAAACCACGACACAAAGCGACAAAAAATTCACTATGAAAGCAAAAAGTACAAAGGGAGAAGGCTTACCCGATTCGAACAACCTCTAATCTCACCTTTGTCTACACCCCTTTGAAACCCTAGAATAATTTAGAAACCCTTGGAATACCTCCTAATCCCGTATATATATATATATATATATATATATATATATATATATATATATATATATATATATATATATATATATATATATATATATATATATATATAGCTTTAGAAATAATCCCAAACGAAATAGGAAGCGAATTTCGTAAATCTGGAGGATCCGCAAAATTATGTGTAAAACTATTCGATGTCATCGAACGCCTTCGATGGCATCGAAAAACTACCAAATCGTCCAGCAACAAAACATGGAATTTCTGAAAATCTTTGATTGCTCAACCCAGCTTCGATGGCATTGAACACATCTTCGATGTCATCGAAAGCCCTTCAATGTCATCGAAAAATGGCACTAATATGTCCAGCAACCAACAGAGGAAATTTGGAAAATACTCAGTGCATCAAGCGGACTTCGATGTCATTGAAACTTGCTCGATGGAATCGAGCCTATCATTGACAGACTGCCGATTTTACAGATTTAAGACATTTGTCAACAACAATCTCCACCATTTCTTCAATCTTCAATCATGTAACTTCTTATCCTTTTCTCTTATCGTTACCTTGCATCATAGTATTCACAACCCCAAGTGTAGGGTCGCCATGTAGTAATAACTCGATGAGACCAAGGTCGAATCCATAGGGACTAATCTCGTGTGTATTCTGAAAGTAACTAGACTCAGAACTAGAAGAAGATGTAAACATAAATCTGAAATAGTTGAGAGAGTGATTTTGAATAAGGTAATTGAAACTTATAAATTTAAAAGTGGTAACTAGGGTGCTAAGGATCAACTTGTAGCAATTAGGGTGATACTATGCTTGATTCAAGGACACAACTGGAATCAGAGTCCTATCTTATCCAGTTAGTAAGAAGAGATTTGTCAGATCTCTGAACTTCTCATGGATCTAATCATCAATGAATGAGAGTTGTGAGGATTTCGAAGTGATTCCATCACCTAACCATGCCCAAGGGACGATGGTGAACAACAAGATTTCCTGATTTCACAATCCCAATTCAGGAAAAGAAGATATCTCAAGTTATCACAGATCTATTGTAATTTGTCACAACGAACCATTAGAAACTAAAAATATTCCTTCATAATCAAACTAGAATCCAAGAATCCAAGAGAGTTCGACAAAACATGAATCAAAACAAAGCAAACATCCCAATCACGCTACAAGCTTCACCTCTTAGCCCTAGCTAAGAGGTTTAGCTAACCATAGACATGATTGAACTAAAAACCCTTAAATAAAACAAAAAGACCAACTAAAGAAGAAGAAGAAGAAGAACTCTCGGACGGCAGCTCTACCCTTTTGCTTCACTCCTCAAACCCTAAAAGATGCCTAGTAACATCCTAGGGACTCCTATTTATAGTTTTGCAACTCCAACTTTCGCACCGAGTTGAAAAAATTCAAAAACTACCTCAAATTTACACAGTCCGTGTGCTGTCTGCGTAACCTTAGACTGGTCGAGGAAAACCTTTGACTAGTCGAGGGCACCTTCGATTGGTCGAGATTTTCCTTCGACTAGTCGAGGATGATGGGATTTTAGAGAATTTTGTCGCTGGAGTTCGAGTCGAGGAATCTTCGACCAATCGAGGGACTAGTCGAAGGAGACAGATTTTTAGGGTCCATTTTCTTTACTTCAAGTGTTCAATGCTCTTCATTCCTTGCTTGGTTTTCTTGGATCTTTAACATGTGAATTCTTCATTCTTGGTCTCATAAGATCCATCCTTGACTTTGGTGATTCTTGAGCGTTAAATCCATGCTTTTAGCATCCTTTTCAATCCAAGCTCTTAAATTCACCTTGCAACACAAACATGATTAAAATAGAACATTAAGCATTATCATGTTCATAAAACCAAGTAATTAATGGGAGATAATATGCTATATTTGACCTTCAACACAATTCCCAACCAACATTTTGCTAGTCCCGAGCACAGTATGCAAAAAATATTTTGAGAACCAAAGGACAATTTTCATAAGCTCGAGAGGTTTCAAAAACAATCCAGATAATAGAGTTTATTATCAAGTTCAAAGTACTTTCTCAATGCCGAGCATTATTTTCTCCTAAACTGTAGCACTCAGTAAATTTCATAGTCAAGTTCAAAGTATTAATCCACAAAATAGAACAATTCTAGATATTGAGTTCCACGGGTGCATGGTGAAATCTGTACTTATCACAATCAAAGGTTCAATTCTTGATTTTCATGATAACATTGATAATCAAAAGAGCATTCAGGACAACCAAAACCTAAACTAAAACTTGCCTTATAGTTCATCTTTTCATTCTTTCAGTTTTTTATTTTTCCATCGATGGCTTTCACGCTATGTCAACCTTGTTAAAGATCTTTAATAGGTAGTTGTTTTTTACGACAACTATTTTTTTAGTTGGGTATTTATTTTTAATATTTATTTATTTATTTATTTATTTATTTATTTTTCAATTCTTCTCATCGAACATGATGGACAAATACCTCAGGTTGGTTCCTTTCATGCTTAATAATCACCAAGTTAACAATTCAATATCAAACTAACACTTTAATGTGTAAGCTAGATGTGACATGTAAAATCATGACTCAATCAATATTTAAAACTTATAATCATGAATTAATAATTTGAACTTAACCGTGAAATCTAACAAGTAACTGAATCCAAGAGTCATAAATCACAACCATTAAGTATCTTATACTTTTAAATCATGGATGAACTTCAAAATCACTCAAATTTACAAAATTTTCAGAAATTTTTTTATAATTTTTTCTCAAAGACTAAGAAAACACTGATTAATTTGCCTAATCCACACCCCAACCTAAAATCTACATTGTCCTCAATGTAAAAGATATAAGCATGCAATGCACATGAGACAACGAAAGTAAATGAGAAGTAATGGAATGTAGTACCTGAAGAAGGAATTTAGAAGCTTTTCCAAGGGTCTCAAAGTGAAGACGGGTTAGCATGAGGACTCAACATACGATAAACAAACTATCCTAAAATAGCAGAAGTAAACTACCCTAGTCCTATGAAAGCAATAAACTAATATTAAACCAGGAAAGCAAAGGAAAAGCTACTAAATCGTGTCACAAGGTTCCTCCTCCAGCCAATATCTTGATAAATTTCTCAGTAGGTTTCTCAACAAGATCATCCAAAAGCCATTTTTGCAATAGGCTTAGATACCCTGGAGCATGAATTTCCAGATAAATTTATGGATCTCCACATAAGGTTTCCTTTTAATTTCATGAGGTGCCCAAAGTATATATGATTCACCTGTGACAGAAAAAGTTTCAAAGTTAGTACCCCATGGTGAATCAGAGACTACAAGTAGATAAAATTTAGAAAAATTCTTAACAGATGATGTAGTCTCAACACATTCTAAAGTTTCAGATTAAGATTCAATTGTCAGCTCTCCCTCCTGTGATAGTAAACATTCAAGATCTGTAGAAGGAATGGTTTCAGAATACGGGTTCTGTCGGTCAGTAACAACTACCGAGATGTTGTCTTGCAAGGCATTCGATATGTCTTGTATCATGGGATCATTTGAATCTATACTGTGTGCCAAGCAATCTTCCAAAGAGTTGGGAAATTTAGTTGAGAGTGGCTTATTCTCTACATTAAAGTTTGTGATGATTTGCCCAAGGATTTCATCATCTTTGAAAGTGGATGGACGCATGCTCTCTTGTTCTTGCCCTTCATAGACAGATTGAGGATCAATAGGCGAAGCATTGATGTGAAATTCTATTCATTGAAGCTTCTCAGTATAGGCATTAAATCGTTAAAAGTGTACAACTTAAATGATGGCCTCAACTGGGTGGTTTCAAATTCCAGAGTCATATCGAGCAACTCGTCCATCCCCCAAATCATATCATCATTCAACTCAAGGAAGTGGTCTAAACATACCTCACAAAGGTTGGAAGGGTTAGTTGAATGTGGTTCATCCTCCACATTTAAATTAGTCATGTCAGATGGGTGGAGTAGATCACTATGGTCGACAACTTCATGAACCTCTTGATCATTAATATGGGTCAAACTTGAGATTGAATCCAGGAGGATTTGAGCTATATATTCATGATTGTCATCCCAATACTCATCATCTTCTAATTCAGCGCAATACACACATGGAATAGAATTGTTTTTCTCACATTCTATTCCTAGATTGGGTTGAGGTTCAAATAAACTAACCTCTTCCTCATCATTAGAACCAAGTGTGTCAGTATCATTATATTTGAAAGACACCCATGTCTCTTGATCATTCCTTTGGACCGTCATCGAGATCGACTCTTCAGGAAATTGAATTGTGTGCTCATTAATGGAATCCAACTCCTCATTCCAAATTTCAGAGTTCTCCAAAAGCGAGTTAGGATCACTCTCCTCGTATTGTGTTTCTGGATTGAGTTGTAGATGGGACGAATGAGCCTCCACTATCTTATCGATGCGCAATGCAAGCGCTTCTATTATTTTTCTAATGCCAGCAAAATTGCCTGTGTAACCCTGAAGTGAATCCTCTTGGATCGTTTCTAGTTGGATTTCAAAAGTAGAATACCCAAGAGAATGTTCACTATGATGTATTGCTGGTTCATCTTCCCAATTTTGATGTTTTCACTGATTATAGTCATACAGGTCATAGGTGGGAGAATATGATGGTTGTTGGTACATATTATCACCCATAATATAATCTCTCATTGTTTTCTTCTTATGTGATGGGTGATAATTATCCTCATTCCAATAATCACGATGACCCCAATAATCGCGTACTGTTTTCTTGATCAGTGGGGTGTAATTATTCTCCTGCATATGATCACGTAAGGATTTTTTAACTGGTGGAGTATTGTATTCTATTTGTTTCTCAATGATGTTTCTAGAAAAATGTTGAGACATAAGCTGTTTCCGATTGTCACTGCCCAAATCTGAAAATCAGATTCACTGGAATCCCGATCGCTGAATCCGGTGCCGACAGCCTCCATAATACCCCATTCTCGGCTCCTGGCGTCCATACGCCAGATTTCGATCCTGGGATCCTACAAGGAGGATTTTTCAATGTACATTTAACTCATAATAAGCATAATCACAAGTATACCCAAATCATAAAGGCAACATTATCATCACATATCCACTAATATAATCATTTGAGTACAATGCTGAAAGGAAATACATAAATCAAAAATCAAGCTCCAGAAGACCGCCGCACACTCTAAGCTCAACACTTCTACAACCTAACATCACCTGCACGCATCTATCATGCATAAGTTTATAAAAAGCTTCGAGAGTGGTGTAAGTGTGTGCACAAGGTAAGTGTCAAGTATTCAACACAATGTCATAATCATACAATATCGAAATACGTGCAAGGTCATGAATCATACATTATCAGAGTAAGTAAAAATACTGACAAGCCCATGAGTCAAGCAATTTCTGAATATGCAATACAGATCAACTATACAAATGAGGAATAATATAGAGTCAAATATCAGATGCTGTATCTAAACCATATAAATGTAGAAACACAGGTAACCCAAAATGTCATATGCCGCGAATGTAATGCAATATGCGGTGCGAATGGAATGACTATGCTAGAGTGTGAAGTCAGGATGATAGTACGTAGTATCACAGGCTATGGGGTCCATGGCAAGGGACTTCTATCCAAACCAGAGTCTCATACCTAAATTTGGATAGTCAGACTCAATGTGGTAAACTCCTGATCTCAGGTTAGTCGTGCGCGAAAGTTCACATAACAAATAGTTGCGCACCACTAACCCGAGTGGATAGTGAATGAATGAGTATGCAATTCCTGCTCAATAAGTCCACATAACAATACAGTTCATCTATAGGATCATCACCGGGGTTTAGTACACTCCAAATGGCATCGCCGCTCTCCCAGCCGCATAGTTCAAGTGAGGGTAAGAAACCTCACTATCCGCCTAGCCAATAGTCTGCCAATTCCTATTCGACACATCGATAGCGGACCTATTCCTTGAGCTGGTCAGACTCAGCCTAGCAATGCCCCCTATGCTCGGGCGGGTAAAGCCACACCCCCTCCCAACCGACCTTGACATAGTGGGAGACTCGACCTCCTGGTATTCGGCACTCAGGAGCTCATGTATCCACTCGGTATCGACGTTGGGGCGTCCTCTGGTACCAAGAGGGTTTTAGAGATTTTCACTCAGGGTCATCTATGGCAACCCGATGCTTTAACAAATTTTCGGTGCCCCGTCTGGCCATCCACGATATGCCTGTGGAGGTTACGGCTCTGATGTCGCTAGGGCATACAGTAATCATAATGTAAGATGCATGAGTTATACAATCCATTCATGCATCAATCCTATACATACCATGTGCTCATGCGAGATAACCTCCGCCTATCAGGGAGTCTCATAACAACATACACAATGACATATGCAATGATCAACGACATCTCATAACAAACATGCAGATGATGTGTATGGGCATGTATCATGATGCTATGCTGTCACATACTCATAATCGATATCAATAACCGGCATCGACAATCGGCCTCGATAATGTGGACATTTAACTAACATTGCCCCAAGGAATTGCCCACATAGAGCCTACCATATAGTGGACCCATGGCCTCACACAAGGACCTAATATACAACACCATGGGCCTCACTCAAGAGCGTAACACACATCACGATGGCCTCTCACATGGGCCTAATATACATCACAATGGACTCCATCGCCTGACCCTCAAATGCATCACAATGGGCCTCATCACATAGTCCTTATATTCATCACAATAGGCCTTAAACATGGGTTAAATACACACCACAATGAGTCTCAAATACGGGCCGCATATACATCACATTGGGCCTCAAACACGGGCCACATATACATCACACGGGTCTCGACAATCGAAATCGACACTCGGAATCAGCCTCGATACTTGGCCTCGATAATTGGAGTCAGCCTCGATACTAGGCCTCGACAATCAGAATTGATCGATAATTGGAATCGTCAAATCGGTCAAGGCAATCGGAGTCGGTAATCAGTCATCAAATGTAAAAAGAAAACCACCATCCAGAGCCTGGACGCACTGGACGGTGCTGATCTAATGCCTGAATCCATGGTGGGGGTCTATCCGAGTGGGCCACATGACTACATCATCACAAAGAAATAAGGAAAGAGAGAGAGAGGGAGAAAGAAGCACCCACCTATGATCTTCTCCTCCTTCCGCCAAAGCATGCTAGAGCTCCAAAGGGACAATTCCAACGGTTGAGATGAAACTTGGATGGTGGAGATGGGAGATAGAAAGTGGCCACACAAAGCTCCTCCCATAGAGAGCCATGGACGTGGGTTGCTTGGGAGGAAATGAGAGAGAGAGAGAGAGAGAGAGATATGAGAGAGAGAGAGAGGTTGTAAGAGAGAGAGATGGGTGAGTAATGGGTGAGTGATGGACGAGTTGACTTTGGGGTTACTTGGGGATGGGGTTATACTTGACATGTTAGGTAGTGAGTACTTGATTGATGGGATTGATCGATGGGATATTTCTCTTGGGATTGCAACACACGGCATTTTCCTCGAACTGAACGCGGGCTAACATCTCCTTGCCTGGGTATCACCTCGACGTGCGAGATGCGGCATCGGAACTGCGGCGACGGCGCGGTCGCTAGGGTACAAGTCTCGGATCGAGCCGACACTGGAATACGGGATACGACTCAAGATCGCGCGCAAACGTCAGTTACAGATCGCGGGTCGCCAGAATTCGACCAGGAGGACCGTGGAGGCCTAAGGAATGGTACAGGTTGGGGATACGGGTCTTACACCTATCATAATCATCATATCCCTTCCCAATATTTTTAGCTATCTCAACATACTAACATTCCCACTTTTACATTGTGAAACCTTAACTCTGAATCTAATCCTTAAAAAAAATAAAGAAAAATCCTACAGCAATATGGAAAGTAAGTAGGGGAGAAGTTAGAAGGAAGTTACAAGATTGGAGGAGATCTATGTTAGGATCCTGCAAATGAAAAAAGGAAAGTGAATTAGTTTTCTTTAAAAAAAAAAAAAAAAAAACAACCAACCTAGTTCTAAAAACAAAAAAGGAAAGTTCCTAAAAATAGAAAATAGAAAGTTTCTAAAAAAAAAAGTTAGTTTATAAAAACAAAAAAGGAAAGTTTCTAAACCTATAACTAGAAGGCAACTTAGTTTCTAAAATAATTAAGAAAAACCTAATCCTAAAAATAAAAAATAGAAAAACCTTAATCTTAAACTAATTCTAAAACTAGCCAATCTCAGAAAAATGCAAGCGTTAGTCCCCGGCAACAACACCAAAAACTTGTTCACAACCCCAAGTGTAGGGTCACGATGTAGTAATAACTCGATGAGACCAAGGTTGAATCCACAGGGACTAATCTCGTGTGTATTCTAAAAGTAACTAGACTCAGAACTAGAAGAAGATGTAAACATAAATCTGAAATAGTTGAGAGAGTGATTTTGAATAAGGTAATTGAAACTTATAAATTTAAAGGTGGTAACTAGGGTGTCAACGATCCACTTGTAGCAATTAGGGTGATACTATGCTTGATTCAAAAACGCAACTGGAATCGGAGTCCTATCTTATCCAGTTGGTAAGAAGAGATTTGTCAGATCTCTGAACTTCTCATGGATCTAATCATCAATGGATGAGAATTGTGAGGATTTGGAAGTGATTCCATCACCTAACCATGCCCAGGAGACAAGGCAAACAACAGGATTTAGGAAGGATTCCGTCATCCTACCATGCCCAAGGGACGATGGTGAACAACAGGATTTCCTGATTTCACAATCCCAATTCAGGAAAAGAAGATATCTCAAGCTATTGCAGATCTATTGTAATTGGTCACAACAAACTGTTAAAAACTAAAAATATTCCTTCATAATCAAACTAGAATCCAAGAGAGTTCAACAAAACATGAATAAAAAAAAAAAGCAAACATCCCAATCACGCTACAAGCTTCACCTCTTATCCTTAGCTAAGAGGTTTAGCCAACCATAGACATAATTGAATTAAAAACCCTTAAACAAAATGAAAAGACCAAGTAAAGAGGAAGAAGAAGAACTCCCGGACGACAACTCCACCCTTTTGCTTCACTCTTCAAACCCTAGAAGATTCCGAGGAACATCCTAGGGACTCCTATTTATAGTTTTGCAACTCCAACTTTCGCTCCAAGTTGGAAAAAATTGGAAACTGCCTCAAATTTATACAGTCCGTATGCTGTCTTCGTAACCTTAGACTAGTCGAGGAAAACCTTCGACTGGTCGAGGGCACCTTCGACTGGTCGAGGATGATGGGATTTTAGAGAATTTTGTCACTAGAGTTTGAGTCGAAGAATCTTCAACCAGTCGAGGGACTAGTCGAAGGAGGTAGATTTTTAGGGTTCATTTTCTTCACTTCAAGTCTTCAATGCTCTTCATTTCTCACTTGGTTTTCTTGGAGCTTTGGCATGTGAATGCTTCATTCTTGGTCTCATAAGATCCATCCTTGGCTTTGGTGATTCTTGAGCATTAAATCCATGCTATTAACATCATTTTCAATCTAAGCTCTTAAATTCACCTTGCAACACAAACATGATTAAAATAGAACATTAAGCATTATAATGTTCATAAAACCAAGTAATAAATTAGGGATAATATGCAATATTTGACCCTTAACACATAGCTCCATCAACGCTTCTCATGCACACTCTGTCTTCCTATTAGGTCATCGCCAAGCCCAGAGAAGTTGCACAGAACTTCTCCGTAGGAACGACCTTGGTGAGCATATTTGTCATATTCACACTGGTGTAAATCTTTTCCAGTGTTACGCCTCCTTCCTCAAGCACCTGTTGGATAAAATGGTGATGATCATCAATGTGTTTCGTACGTGAGTGATAAATAGAATATTTAGCCAAATTGATAGCACTTTCGCTGTTACAATTAACCGGTACGACCTCCTGCTGAAGTCTCAACTGATTTATCATGTCTCTCAACCAAACACCTTACTTAAACGCTTCCATCACTGCCATATACTCTGCTTCAGTCATGGAAAGAGCTACCATGGACTGAAGCTTCGACATCTAACTAATTGATTCAACCTCTAATACAAACGAGTAACTTGAAGTCGACTTTCTGGAATCCACATTGTCTGCGTAATCTGAATCCACTTTGCTCATGTTTTCTCAAAAGTTAAGATGTAATCTTTTGTACCTCGAATGTATCGAAGTAGTCATTTCACCACTTCCCAATGTTGCTGTTGACGGTCAAATATTGCATATTAGACCCCAGTTATTACTTGATTTTACGTATATGATAATGTATAACGCCCTATTTTAATCATGTTTGTGTTGCAAGGTGAATTTATGAGCTTGGACTGAAAAAGGGTATTAAAAGCATGAATTTAACGCTCAGAAATCACCAAGGCAAGGGACGGATCTTAGGGGACCGATATTGAAGAATTAACACGCCAAAGATCCGAGAAAATCAAGAAATTAATGATAAAGAGGCCTAAAAATCGTCCTGAATGCAAGACCAAAGGGTTCCCACCATCCATTTGGTTCAAAACTTTATATCTAGCCTGAGGACCCTAAATTAACCGTACACGTCGAAATTTAACCCTTGGATCCCTGTGGAAGTGGCCCAACGGACAGATCAGCCCATAAATCACTGATTTGGGGCCCACCTGATATCTGAATATGCTTCAATTTTGGTAACCCCTTAAATAGGATGAGAGGGAGGATGGACAGAGCAAATTTCTCATAAGCATCACAGTGGACCCCACATGGGGGCGTGAGAGTGCACAGCTGGTGCATTCCCGCACCACACCAAACCGCCAAGACCGATCAACAACCGAAGACCCGATCTATTTTCCTCCTTACGCACAGCGTCCGCAATCAATGGACGTTGTGATGATCAATGGCCCACATGGGCAATCGAGACCGTCCATTCGACTTAATGGGTGGGGCCGACCGTACACATGCTCTCTTTTTGGACTCATGCACGCGTATACACACAGATCACCGTCAAACGCAAGATGAACGGTGGGGTGATTTGATACAGTGGGCCGCACCAAAACTTGACCAAAACCACTCCTTTCCAACTGAAATTTCACCAGAAATCCAATAAACGGGGTGAATTTCTCTGAAATCATCACTGTGGGGCCCACCGAACACGTCGGCGTAGTTTTTTTCGCAACTTACTCACGTGCGGGAAAACTAGACGTTGCGGGGAGTTGTATGGCCCAGATCACGATCGAATTTCTGATCTAAACTATTCAGAAGTCTGAAAAGGGGGTTTTTACCCTAGCCATGGATAAAAATCGAACTGTGGGACAATTTTTGCTCGAAATTCCAAGCCGAACGCAACTCAGTTTTGCGTTTCACAGCTGCTCACGCTGCCTTCTGCTGCGTAAGGAGTTCTCCACCGACTCCCAGCCTTCTAGCCACCGCCCTTCATGCCTATAAAAGGAGGAGGAGAAATGTGGAGAGAATTCATTCATCTTGGGATGTGAGAAAGGAGGAGAAAGAGAAAGAGAGATCGTGGCCGGCCATCCATCTTCTTTCCTCTTTGGTTTGCTTCGTTTATGTTTTTCTTTTCAGAGTCTTTAGTGTCATCATGTTGATGACAGGCTAAACCTCTTAGCTAGGGCTAAGAGGTGAAACTTGTAGCGTGCTGGGGTGTTTTCTACGGCTTTGATTCATGTTTACATTGAACTGACTTCGATTATAGTTTGATTATACGGAATGCTTTTAGTTTTTAATGGTTTATTGTGACTTAAATTACAATGGATCTGCGATAGCTCTGAGCATGTTCTTTTCATTATTAGGATTGTGAACTTGAGAATTTTGTTGTTCACCATCGTCTCATGGACATTGTTGGATGATGGAACCTTTCCTAACGTTCATAATTCCCTTAGATTGGTTGTGGATTGGTTAAATTTTGTTGTTTGCTTTGTCTCATGGGCATGGTTTTGTGATGGAATCAATTCTAATTCTCATACCTATCTTTTATTGAAACTTGATCAAAGGAAGTTCATATTTGGATTTTAATTAATTATCTTCCAATTGGATGAAGATGGGACTCTGATTCTAATTGTGTTTATGAATCAAGCATAAATCTCCCTGATCTCTACAAGCGGATCCTTGGAAACCCTAGTTCCCCACCTTTAAATTTTACAAGTTTTAGTTAAAGTAATTCACCATTATTCTCTTAAAATTTCCTGATTTAGATTACATCTTCTTCTAGTTCTAGTTCTGGTTACTTTCATAATACGTACAAGGTTCAGTCCCTATGGATTCGACCTCGTTCTTATCGAGATTATTACTACATCGCAGCCCTACACTTGGGGTGGTGAACAAGTTTTTGGCGCCATTGTCGGGGATTGACGGTTATGTTTTTTTGAAATTGACTAGTTTTAGAATTAGGTTAAGATTAGGGTTTTCTAATTTTAGGTTTAGGTTTAGATCAAGCATAAATCTCCCCGACTTTCCTGTTTTGTAGGATTCTGAGATAGACTTTCTAAATTTGTAATTTCTTTCTACTTTTTCTATTTTTAGGATTAGGGTTTTATTTTCTATTTTTAGAAACTTTCTATTTTAGGATCTCTTTTATTTTTAGAAATTAACTTACTTTCTAATTTAGGTTTAGAACTTTCTTAATTTATTTTTAGAAACTTTCTATTTTCAGTTTTGTAACACCCCGTACTTCTCGATACTCAGGTGTTATCGTGAAGATCTAACTTAATAATATAAACCTAGTTCATATACATTCACCTTTATTTTAGCATAAACCTAACCATACATCTTGGGTTTGAAGCCCGAATAATCAGGGCTATGATGTCTGGTACTTGACACGTCACTTGATCACACTAATAGGGCTCCTTAGGAAACCATGGATTAATCATAATACCTTAGATCCACAGTTAAGCTGGTTTAAAACTACTAATAGACAACCCATCATTATTACAATGATTAAATTACCTGATCACCTTATCTACGAAAGCTTAGATACTTAGTAAACGATATAGTCATCATACTTTGGAGCTATCTGTGTAAGTGTATCTAGATTAGTCTGGGAACGTTTTAGGACATTGGAAATCAAGTATGAACATGATCTGACCATTGAACCGTCAGGTATCAATATAGGGAGTGCTGAATCATCATATGAGTCCCACTTGAGCCTTGGATGTGCTTCATCCTTTGTCAGAGACCTATTTTGGACTAGAAGAACCTAATGAACGAAGTGGATTTCATCCAAACAATTCCTATGGACCCCACCTAGCCACTTGTGTGTACACCAGCGTGTGCACCTGATGTGCACCGAGCTGAGAAGCTCAATCAACTGGCACTGACCTGATATTTTCATAAAAAGAGAGATTTTCTCTCTTTTGTTTGCTGCCACACCTAAATGAATGGACATCGTCCGTCTGTGACATCAGTGGCCCATCTCGATCATCCCGACGGGTGATCTGAACTGTCCATCACATCCACAGCGTAGGGCAGACCAAAACCTTACCATACCCGCACGTGGAAATGCACATACGTGCTCACAAGGACGAGTGCATGTGGGAAGGCGTGCGAGCCAGTTTTGTGCTTCTAGCCACCCCAAGATCAGCCCATCATGAATCAGGTGGGCCACCTTGGGACGATCTGAACCGTCCATCAGGTAGAGGACTTACGTTCGACCCTGACCACATCGCCCGTACACACTCATGCACACGTGCATGAACACAACGAATGGTGCGCGTGGTTGAAGATTTCTGAAAAATGGATTTCCTTCCGTTTCTCCCTACCACGAGGGCAATCCGCGTGCATTCCTTCCTGCCCATCCCAGCCGTCCCTCGAGAGTGAATCCACACCCTCTCTTTCAGCGCCAGAAAGGGGCAGAAATTTCCCTGCTAACTGAGAAAGGTAGTCGGGAGCCTGCCTATTCGGGAAAACACGCCTGGCTCGATCTCAAACATCCACGTGCTCTTAGGAACCTCCCCAATGAATCAGGGACGTCCGTCCTAGGGCAGCAACACCATTTTCAGCGGAGAAAATGAGAACTCCACGAGATATTGGTGGCAGCCAAAGATATCGGATGAGTATCACTCATGCAAGGAAGTACAGATGAAAGGTAGACCACACAATGATCAGTGGGCCCATCCGATCCGTCCAAAAGACTCAGATCATTGGATAAGGCCATAGATGAAAATCTGCCATTATCAGCTAAGTCATCTTCCCCGCTAGATCAAAATACCCACCAGGATGGTGTGGGCCCATCTATAGATCTGCGTTGCTTTTCCAGTGGGCCATAGTGATGGGAATCCATCCCTCATAGCAGATCAAACCCATACACGCATGGAGCTGAAAAGAGGACGTGGGTTGAGCTGCATCAATCTTGACCGTTTACTACCACGGTGCAGGCAAACCCTAGGCCTATAGAATAGGCCCTGATAACTCGGGATTCCCACCCAAAAATCCTGAGAGAGAGAGGGAGAGAAAAAAAATGAGGAGAGAAGGAGAGTTCGAGCAGGAGGATCTGGCGCCGTTAGTCTCACCACAACGAGTCGACACCATCGACTCGAGTTAGGCTGACTCAGGGTGAGTTAGAGACCCAGAGCTAGGAGGGGAATAAGAAGAAAGAAAATAGAAAGAGAGGAGGAAGAGTGAGGGAAAAAGGAGTCTTGAGATAAGCCAGGGCATTATCTCAACACCTGGTGCGAGTGCAGGGATGCTGAGTAACGAGCTCGAGCCAGGTTAGCACGTGTGTGAATCGAGCAAACTCGCTAGACATGCTGGAGAAGAAGAGAAAGGTAGGAGAGAAAGAGTTGTGGGTCGGGTTGCTAAGCAAACCAAGTCAGGTTCTGACTGGGTCTGCCTTAGCTGAATGGTCGAGCTGGCCGAGTTGGGGCCATGGTCAGACCGAGTTGGGCACGAGACTGGTCCCTTCCAGACCTTATGAAAGACTAGTCTCCTTGCTGGAGTTTTCCAACAGAAAGGGAAGGAAAGGAAAAAGTGGAAGGAAGAGAAGAAATAGAGAGAATGGAGAGAGAGAGAGTGTGTTTATGTGCGTGTTGCACCAAACTCAGCCCAACCGAGCCACTGGTGCAATTGCCAAGTTGTCGGGTCTAACCAGCCGAGTTGTGCTTGGTTTGAGTCTACTCCAGTCCTTGCGGGAGTCCTAGCAAAAGAAAAGGGATCAAGAGAAAGAAAGCATAGAGGAGAAGTCGGGTGCAAGACCCGAACTCAGGTTGCACCAAGTTGCTGCCTCAACTCGACTCGACTTGCTGACTAGCCTTGGGTGCGAGTTGAGGGTGGCTAGGGCGAGTCCAGGTATTGTTGGACCTTTCTAAGTGAAAGGAAGAGAGAGAAGGAGAGAAGCTAGAAAGAGGAGGTTGAGTCGTAGTTGCTACCGAGTCAACAAGGTGAGTCCATATTTTCCTCCCAATTTTAAATTACTTTATTAACATCATTTTAGGATTTTTAGATATGATTAACCATTAGTAAATTACCTATACTAATGTTAGTTATTACAAATAAATTACAATTGTTAAACATTAGTGCTTCATGTTATCGTTATTAAAGATTAGCATTAATGTTAAGAGCATACTACGAATTTTTCACAATGGTTATTAGCGTCATGTTAGCTAATAATAATCATATATCGCTAGTATCAATGGCGGTCTATGTGATTGTTAATATTAGTATAATTGTGGTTAATCGTGAAAGTGCCCTGGTTTGTCAATTGTGTGAGTGTTGAGTCAACTAGACTGCAGAGCCTCATAGGAAGATCATTTCAAGCGTCTACCTCAACCGGATGTGTGAACGAGCTCACCATAGGTAAATCTAAGCCTCACATCCCATGTCCCAAAACACCAGGTAAATAAAACCCTTAAAACAAACTAGAACATCTTAGGGTTTTAAGTTAAGAAAACTTTTTCAAATCAGAAAATTCTCTAAGTTTTCTTGCTTTGTCGATTTTATCGAAACACATCTCGATATGATCGACCTACGCTGTCGATGTCCTCGATGATAAATCGATTACATCAGAATGAGGACAAAAGTGTCTAGCAACCACATGTACATCTGAATGGATTTATCGATGCATCGATATGCTATCAATATAATCGATATTCAAATCTCGAGTCCATCGAAAGTGACTCGATAATATCGACAGGCAGATCTCCGGTGCCCCTGTTTTTTCTTAAGAATATCATATGTGCATCGATATATCGAAGCCCCCTCGATACCATCGAAATTCAAATCTCGATGATATCGGAAGGCTCTCGATGATATCGGTCATAGGCGCGAAGTTTTTCAGCAAAATATTTCAGGATAGTTTATCTATGATCGAGGGTCACTCGATAGAATCGATATTCAAATATCGATGATATCGGTACTGTTTCGATGGCACCGAACAAGGACATAAACTGTCTAGCAAGCTTAATGATAAATCCGTTGGATTTATCGATGCCTCGACATAGTTATCGATATCATCGACATTCAAATTTCGATGATCTCGAAGGTCCCTCGATCATTCTTGTAAACCTGAAATATTTCAAGTCAAGTCTCTCTCATTTTCAAATGTCGATAGAATCAGAGTTCGAAATCTGATGACATCGACACCTATTTCGATTCCATCGACCAGCTGGCAAGAGGTTTCAAAAGCGTATGACATTTGAGTTTGTGTCATCGAGCGGACCATCGATGCTATCGAGAGTATACGCTCGATGATATCGAACTCTGTCATAAATGTGATCGTTTTATATCCATTGGAACCTTTTGCCTATATAAAGAGGACTTGTCTATTGTTGCTAGTAGAGAAAGAAGAGAGTGCTTTTGTGTGTTTTACCTTAGATCATATACCCAAAGCCCTTTCTCTCAGGAAAGTTCATCCTCCAATCCACCCTCATCATTGATATTCAATAGAGTGGATTGGGGAATGAACTTCCGCATTCAAGGATCCTCCAACTACTACCTTAATGGCAAATCATTACGCTGGGATGCCTTGAATGCGTAGATGATCGAAATCACTCTATCTTCCTTATAGGAAAATATTTTATAGAGTAGGATTCCGTCTTAACCTTGACCCAATCCGAAGCCTCATATTGGTACTTCATCTGTGTTGCAGATCAAGGAAGCCGAAGATTCTTCATCAACAAGGATGTGATCTTCGTCAACGTGCTGAATGGGACTCATCCACTTATTTGTAAGTTATTAGAGTCCAGAGGACACTTGTGATCATTCTTTTTTAGGATTGGGTCTTAGGTGTTTCTCACCCTTGCAAGTCCTTGTAGGAAGCCTCCGGTGGGAGTGTACGTGATGGGTACGTAGTGTTGACCCTTGGTTTGTGGAGAGCATAAACTTCCGGTTGAAGGTAAATCTATCTAAAACCTTATGTTCGAGGTGAACCATGTGAAACCTCAATTAGGGTCTTATGGAAGATCCTTGACCAGTGTACCTAAAAGCGGGTGCGTTGTGTTGACCCTTGCTCGTGAGAGCATAAACAGTTAGCCTTAGTGTAGGTTGTAAAGGTTGAAGGTGAACCTGATTTAAAACCTTAGGTTTGAGGTGAACCGCTATGAAACCTCCTTAGTGAAATCCGGTACACTCAAGTGTTGAGTGCAGTTACAGGGAGTGGATTAGACAAGTAGTCGAACCACTATAAAAATGACTGTGTTTGATATTGTTATTCTTTGATTTGTGTGATTTTCTTTAATATTTTCATATCTGAATATCTAAGATCACATCTCACACACATACACAGTCATATCTATCATAAACTAGTTTACATATTATTTACTTCTTAAATAGTTTGTGATTGGATCCTCTACTTGGCTTGGAAGCCAGTAGAGTTACTTTTGAGTAATCCTAATATGTACTTGTTGTTAGGATTAGTGTAATAGGATTTTAAATAAACCATAAAAACTTTAAAAAGTCCTATTTACCCCCCTCTAGGACATATTGGCATATTCCTACTTGAACTAAAGCAGTCTTCACCGCTATTTCAATTGGTATCAAAGCGGGTCTCTCTTTAAGGGCTTCACAGCCTAGAGAGTGATCTTGACTAAAGTTGGGAATATGGCCAAAGGAGAGGGCTCATCAGTCACTAGATCTCCAGTATTTGATGGATCAAATTATGTATACTAGAAGGCTAGGATGCACTACTTTCTGAGATCTTTGGGTCATGATGTTTGGGATATAGTTGAAAGTAGATATGTGCTACCAACTGAACAAATTGTACTTGACTGTGGCACAACTATCACAAAACCCAATTCCAAAGAAAAGTGGACGACGATCGATAAAGAAAAACAGACTGCTGAAGCTAAAGCTATGAACGTCATCACTGTGTCATGTCCTAAGATATTTTCAATCAAATAAGTATGTGTGGGACATCCAAAGAAGCATGGGATCTTTTGGAAACAACACATGAAGGCACAAGCAATATGAAGAGATCTAAACTTCAACTCCTGACTTCACAGTTCGAAAGTCTCAGAATGGAAGAGCATGAGACCTTTATGGAGTTTTTCACAAAGTTAAATATCATTTGCAACTCCATGGGTGGATTGGGAGAAAAAGTTCCAGTTCCTAAAATCTGTTGGAAAATACTGAGATCACTGCCGGAACGGTTTAATCCCAAAGTAACAACAATTGAAGAGTGTACGAATATTGATGAAATGAAAGTAGAAGAACTAGTAGGTTCCCTACAAACTTTTGAACTACACTTCAAATAAACCCCTAAATCCCAAACAACTATCCTAAAAACTTCAAAGAAAACAACAAACAAGGACAGTGGAAGTGAAAAAGAAGATGAAGATGAGGAAGTGGCTTTGCTGGCACAAAGATTCAGGAAATTCTTCCAGAAGAATCGTGGCCATCCTACTAGAGGAAGAAAGATGGACAACAGACCTTCTACAGAAAAATTTGGTAAAAAGACCAAAGAACCACAATGTTATGCCTGTCAGAAGTATGGACACCTATCTACTGAATGCCCAAACAAAAAAACTAAGGGCAAGGCTATGGCTGCCACATGGGATGATACAGATGAGTCAAACTCAGAATTTAGTGACTCAGAGAGTGATGGAGACTAGAAATCCTTGAAAATTCTTATGGTCTCCACTACTCCAATCATTCCAAGTGAATCTGAGAACGAGAAAGAATAGCAAGCCAATGAATCATTTCCGTCAGATAATGTAGAAACAAAAAAGGAAGAAGAAGAACAATAAAACAAGCTACAAAATGCTTACAATCAACTTTATATCTATAGCATCAAAGTGGTTAAAAGACTTGGAAAATCTGAGAACAAAAAGAAATTGCTGTAAAAAGATTTGGATAAAACTCTAGAAATTAATACACATCTAATCAATGATTTACAGCAATATCACTCAGATAATGATAGACTCAAGAGAATTAACTCCTTCCTTCAATCAAAGTCTGAAAAACTAAACAAACAGGTTGAGCAATTAAAAGACAAAAATATGCTCCTTTGAAATGAAAATCATACACTCATGTTTAATCTAGAAGAGTCCAGAAGAATTGTCAAGCTAAACTATAAGTTTTCCCAGAATGGTGAGAAGTTAGAAAAACTTTTAGGTATGGGAAAATCTGAAAAGGACAAAAATGGCTTAGGATATGAACAAGTTAAAGCAAAAACTGGATATGGAGCACAAATAGAAAAATCGGGTGCTTCCAAAAGAAATACAAGAACTAACAGGATAAAGGAACCATTAAATCAAGTGGGTGAATCAAATGAGAAAGCTAAAACTACCACAATAAAAAATTCTGTTACAAAATGGATAATTAAAGAAAAGAAAAATTGCCTTGCTACTCACACAAATCTTTTGACAGGCAAAAATACTAAGTGGTACTTAGACAGTGGTTGCTCAAGACATGTCACAAGTGACAAATCCCTTCTTTCAAACTATACAGATCTTTATAATGGAATAGTCACCTACGGAGACGGAACCACCGCCAAAGTAATTGGACAAGGAATCATAAGAGGAATTAATTTGATAAAAAATGAGAATGCTTTCTGCATAAAAGGATTGGCACATAATCTACTAAGCATATCTCAAATCTGTGATAATAAGCACGTGGTTACATTCAACAAAGATGAATGCGAAATCTTAGACCTATCAGGAAAAACAGTTATGAAGGGTTGTGGCACAAATAACCACTGCTATGTCATCAAAGGCAAAGATAGGGCTGATTCCTATGCCTAGCAATGTCAAGCATGAAAAGACATGTCCAGGTCATGCATCTAGATCTGGATATTTGCTGAAATGATGCAAATTTTGCTAAGCTTCAAATGATATATCTGAGGTTCCTCACCTCAATCTTTTGTATATAAACATTCAAATGTTTATAATTTTAATGTGTGCATTGATTGTACAAAATTTTGCGTTGTATACTGTTGATTCATAGATACACCAAAGGTATACATGAAGGGATGTTTGAAGGCTAAGTATTGAAAATACTCAACTTCGATATGACTGTTTTGTGCATTTTTGATCAAATCGATAAACAATCGATATCATCGATATCTCTTCAGAAAAGGCATACGAGTGAGGATGATATCGAAGACAGTCTCGATAACATCAGGGGAGTTACATGGATATCATCGGAACACTAGTCGATGACATCAAAGATCATCGCCCGATAAAAGGCTGTTGAGCGGGAAAAATTACTTTTTACGGCTACTAGTCCTGTTTTGTTTTCCTTCTCATTCTCTTTGGTTTGCCTGCTCGGAGCCTCGTCGGGAAGATCCCAAACACCAAACGGAGCAAGGAAGATGGTTAAAGGGAAAGGTAAGGATCTCTCTTCCAAGGCTAAGAAAGGGGAAAATGTTAGATCACCTCAAAACCAATCTGATTGGGAACAAGTTACAATCGTCGATCGTATTGTTCTCAATAGTGTTGTTTAGCCCTATGGGGTAGATCTCTTGTTAGAGACTATCGGCTGGCAGAATATGCTTAACATGGGCGGTCCATACCAGTTTGAAATGATTCAGCAGTTCTTCAACTGTTGCCACGTTGTTCAGGACTATCCACCATGTATTCGTCTGGAATTCATGCAACACACCAAACAAATTACTCCAATAGTCCTTGGTCGTATTCTAAACATTGGTGTGACTCAGATCCCAGTCACTGGTAGAAGTCTAAATGAATTAGGAAGGTGGGGGGAAATCACTCGAGCACTGTGTCAGGGTGCAACAATTCCTAGAAATGATGATAATGTCCTTCCAATAAAACATCTAGGAATCTTGTTCAAAATCCTCCACAGTATCTTCAGTACAAATGTATACCCATACGACGCCAACGACACTAATCTGAGTCCCTTTGTACTCAATGTCTTGTATGATGTATATCAAGAGGTCCCTGTGTGTCTGCCAACTCTTATTTTAGATCAACTGATTAGGGTAGTCAAGGGAGACCATCTTGAAATACTTCCATTTTCGTCCCTTATCTACAAGCTCGCACACTAGGTAAGATTGCCGGAAACAACAGACAAGGTATATCCTAAAGTATGGTTCGACCGTGATGCAGTTCAACAAGTGTATGCCTCAGTCTCATCTCATACTAAGAATCCTCCACCGGTTGGAGAGACCAGTCAGCAGCCTAATGAAGAAACACCTTGGGGATCTAATCAGACACCCCTCTATAGTCCTAGTTCTGTCACTAATCGTTGACGTCATATACTTGAACGTCAACTGCTGAACAGTCTCGCTGGAATTGACGAGCAGCTTCATAACTGTGAACGACGATTGTCAGGGATAGAAGACAAGATGGAAGCTCTCTAACCCTCGGTGTAATAGATTCTGGAGCTGCTAACGACTGGCGGATCTACTATGCTTTAAAAGATGATAGCTTTGGAGGATAGGTGTGTCTGGTCATGAACATTGTGATCATTTTTTAAAAAAAAATTCTCCCTGTTCCTTAACTGGCACACTCTAGCATCTGATCGTTTTTTTTTTTTTTTTTTGGAGTGCCCATGCATGGGCCTGTTTGTTTTCTTTGGATACCTGTTGCCTTACTGCCAAACCTTGGGCAGTATTCTTTTGGACATTTTGACAATGGATGGTAACCATGTATATCTCTTTACTGCCATATTTATATGATTTCCGTTGTTTTGTTGGTTTGTGCTTATGTTGCAAATGGTATGAGATGTCTTTTGGTATTTTGCTTATCTCTTATCTTCTCACCACCTTACTTGATATCCCCTACATACATAGGATTCACACATGAGATGGTTTAACTCACTGATTTACTCATTATCCATCTATCTTCACTATATGTATACATGTTCTCCCACATGTCTTTAAACTTCAGTCAATATCAACTGCTATATCTTTGTCAATGACTGACAAAAAGGGGGAGAACAGTTCAAACACCCTGAACAAAAAATTGTATATCTGCTTGAATGGTGTTGCAGGTGTTAAGGGGAGCAGCTGTACCAAGATAAGGGGAGTTTGCAGTTAGGGGGAGCAAATACTAGGTTGTGTACATGGTTTCACTAGAAATTGTAAAATTGTGTAAAATGTATGTACACACAATTTAGGATGTGTTTGTCTAGATACTGTTCTAGGGTGTTTTGATATTTTGTCACGTAATTGACAAATGGGGAGATTGAAAGTACCCTAGTTTGTTAAATGCGTGAGTGTTGAGTCAGCTAGACTGCAGAGCCTCATAGGAAGATCATTTTAAGCATATGCATCAACCGGATGTGTGTACGAGCTCGCCATAGGTAAATCTAAGCCTCACATCCCATGTCCCAAAACACCAGGTAAATAAAACCCTTAAAACAAACTAGAATATCTTAGGGCTTTAAGTTAAGAAAACTTTTTTCAAATCAGAAAATTCTCTAAGTTTTCTTGCTTTGTCAATTTTATCGAAACACATCTCGATATGATCGACCTACGCTATCGATGTCCTCGATGATAAATCGATTCCATCAGAATGAGGACAAAAGTGTCCAGCAACCACAAATACATCTGGACGGATTTATCGATGCATCGATATGCTATCGATATAATCGATATTCAAATCTCAAGTCCATCGAAAGTGACTCGTTAATATCGACAGGCAGATTTCTAGTGCCCCTGTTTTTTCTTAAGAATATCATATTTGCATCGATATATCAAAGCCCCCTCGATACCATCGAAATTCAAATCTCGATGATATCGGTCATGGGCGCCAAGTTTTCCAGTAAAATATTTCAGGATAGTTTATCTATGATCGAGGGTCACTCGATAGAATCGATATTCAAATATCGATGATATCGGTACTGTTTCGATGACATCGAACAAGGACATAAACTGTCCACTAAGCTTAATGAGAAATTCGTTGGATTTATCGATGCCTCGACATAGTTATCAATACCATCGACATTCAAATTCTGACGATCTCGAAGGTCCCTTGATCATTCTTGTAAACCTGAAATATTTCAAGTCAAGTCTCTCTCATTTTCAAATGTCGATGAATCGACACTAGTATCAATAGAATCGAAGTTCGAAATCCGATGACATCGACACCTGTTTCGATTCCATCGACCAGCTGGCAAGAGGTTTCAAAAGCATATGACATTTGAGTTTGTGTCATCGAGCGGACCATCTATGCCATCGAGAGTATACGCTCGATGATATCGAACTCTGTCATATATGTGACCATTTTATATCCGTTGGAACCTTTTGCCTACATAAAGATGACTTTTCTATCGTTACTGGTAGAGAAAGAAGAGAGTGCTTTTGTGTGTTTTACCTTAGATCATATACCCAAAGCCCTTTCTCTCAGGGAAGTTCATCCTCCAATCCACCCTCATCATTAATATTCAATAGAGTGGATTGGGGAATGAACTTCCGCATTCAAGGATCCTCCAGCTACTACCTTAATGGCAAATCATTAAGTTGGGATGCCTTGAATGCATAGATGATCGGAATCACTCTATCTTCCTTATAGGAAAAGATTTTATAGAGTAGGATTCCGTCTTAACCTTAACCCGACCTGAAGCCTCGTATTGGTACATCATCTGTTTTGCGGATCAAGGAAGCCGAAGATTCTTCATCAATAAGGAGGAGATCTTCGTCAACGTGCTGAATGGGACTCATCCACTTATTTGTAAGTTATTAGAGTCCAGAGGACACTTGTGATCATTCCTTTTTCAGATTAGGTCTTAGGTATTTCTCACCCTTGCAAGCCCTCGTAGGAGGCCTCCGGCGGGAGTGTACGTAGTGGGTACGTAGTGTTGACTCTTGATCTGTGGAGAGTATAAACTTCCGGTTGAAGGTGAACCTGTCTAAAACCTTAGGTTCGAGGTGAACCGTGTGAAACCTCAATTAGGGTCTTATGGAAGATCCTTGGCCAGTGTGCCTAAATGTGGGTGCATTGTGTTGACCCTTACTCATGAGAGCATAAACAGTCAGTCTAAGTGTAGGTTGTAAAGGTTGAAGGTGCACCTGATTTAAAACTTTAGGTTTGAGGTGAACCGCTGTGAAACCTCCTTAGTGAAATCCGGTGCACTCAAGGGTTGAGTGCGGTTACCAGGAGTGGAGTAGACAAGTAGTCGAACCACTATAAAAATGGCTGTGTTTGAGATTGCTATTCTTTGTTTTATGTGATTCGCTTTAAAATTTTCATATCTGAATATCTGAGATCACATCTCACACACATACAAAGTCATATCCATCATAAACTAGTTTGCGTATTGTTTACTTCTTAAATAGTTTGTGATTGGATCCTCTACCGGGCTTGGAAGCCAGTATAGTTACTTTTAAGTAATCTTAATATGTACTTGTTGTTAGGATTAGTGTAATAGGATTTTAAATAAACCATAAAAACTTTAAAAAGTCCTATTCACCCCCCTCTAGGACATATTAGCATATTGCTACTTCAACTAAAGCGGTCTTCTCCGCTATTTCAAATCGTACAATCAATTGGCATATTAAACCCTAAAAATCTAGCCTAGATCTAAACCCTAGTTAATCTAAACCATAGGATATAATGTAGACCATAGATAGTCTTGTAAAACCTTGAGTTAACCATACAAGTTCATAATCTGTGGTAGGATCAAAGTCTAAGGGCGTGCGCACTTCCTAATGACATTAGAAGGCGATTCAAAGTATAAGGTAACGATTCTTCCCCTTGAACTTTTCATCTTCTCATTAGCTTAAGTTATAGTTTTTATTTAAAATTATAATTGATATCTCCCTTTTACAATCACATATGTTAGCTGGTGGAAATTGAATTGTTGTATTACATGCTTAATGTTTATCCTGTATATTTAATTCATGCTATTGGATTACTTGTGGACTGCTTTTGGAATTTAAACTGGTACATTAGTGGGAAACCCCCACCTATAAATGTACACCCATACTTGGGATGTAACTTGATCGACAGGTTTCCATTAAACATCCTAATATGGTAGTCTCATGGGCTGGGGATGGTGGTCATGGGACACTATGCCCGAACAGTCGGCCTACGCTGGGCCATGTGCTCCCCGTAGTGACCGTGAGCTTATTTAAATTGGTTGGTTGCAATTGGACTAATAACGGGTTGGCTAATTATGCATGCATAGCACAGACAAGCATCTATTACTTTTGTACGTGACATATGGATTCGCCTGACTGGATGTTTTGCCCGGGGCACAAACCATTATCTATTGTCATCGTACGTATTTGTCTGTCTGGATGTTTTACCTGAGGCATAGACCGTCTGGATGTTTTTCCTGGGTCAACGTATTCGCCTGTCTAGATGTTTTACCTGAGGCACAGACCGTCTGGATGTTTTACCCGGGTCGATAATTTCATGGACGACGAGCTCAATGTCCATCTAGATGTTTTACCCGGGACCATGATTGCAATGGTGATAAGCCCAATGTCCGTCTGGATGTTTTACCCGGGACAATGATTGCATGGGCGACGAGTCCTATGTCCGTCTGGATGTTTTACCCGGGACAATGATTGCATTCATGCATGCATGCATATAATAAGACTGCATTTACTCTGTTTTGGTTGTCTGGATGTTTTATATTATTTCTTACCTAATGCGGTAGTGTGTAATCTTGAGGGGAGTTCACACTGAGTTGGTCACTCATCCATCAAATATATAACCATACAGGTAGCACAGGTGGCCCTGATGATGTTCACATTCATATTGGTGAGGAGCAGGATATGGTTGACAAGGATGCATGATTATATTTGTTAAGGGCTGCTAAAGGATTTCACAGCTCAAGATTGTTGCAAATTTACTTTGTTTCACATGTAATATTATTTCATTTTGTATTCCTAAGAATGGAGACATTGGTTTGTATAAGTCATTATGGGCACTCTCTTGTATACTCTAAATGTAATCAAAATTTTCCCTTATGTATATTTGTCCATTCTACGCTCATCTGCTTACTCTGATGAAAGAAAAAAAATACATATATATACTTGAATTTGGTTCTCTATAAGTTAACACTCGAGTTTTTAGGAAATGGGTCGTGTACTCGAGTCCTGAAGATTCGGAGCGTTACAGGTTTTTAGAAGTTTTCTAGTTTACTTTCTATTTTAGGAACTTTCTATTTTTAGAAACTGATTTGTTTTGTTTTGTTTTACAGGTTTTTAACATAAGAACTTCTAATTTGGCAACTTCCTTCTAACTTTTTACTTTCCATACTTGTTGTAGGATTTTTTAGGATTAGGTTCAAGATTAGGGTTTCACCATGTATATGCACGAGTGGGAATGTCAATATGCTAAGATAACTTTTGAGAATGCGAAAAAGTGTGAAGGGATGTATGATGATTATGATAGAAATCATCCTATGTCTCAAAATTTTTTCGAAACCATCATCGAGAACCGATCCGAATATAACCCTTCACCGGTTAAGAAGTCTTTACGCGATCATATATACGGGAGAACAATTACACCCCACGAACAGTACGTGAGTGTTGGGGTTATCATAACTATGGGAGTGAGAATTATTATCACCCATCAAATTAGAAGAAAACAATGAGAGATTATATTATGGGTGATAATATTTATCAACAACCATCATACTCTCCCACCTATGATCTGTATGCCTATAACCAGTGGAAACATCAAAATTGCGAAGATGAACCAACAAAATGTTATAATGATTATTCTCTTGGATCCCCTACCTTTAAGATCCATTCAAAAACGATCCAAGAGGATTCATTTCAGTGTAACATGGACTGTCTTGCAGAAATTAGAAAAATATTAGAAGCGCTTAATTTGCACATTGATAAGATAGTGGAGGCTCGTTCATCCCAACCACAACCCAATCTAAAAACACAATGCGAGGAAAGTGATCTAAACTCGCTTGTGAAAAATTCTAAAATTTGGAATGATGTGTTGGATTCCATTAATCAGCATATGGTTCAATTCCCCAAAGAGTTGATCTCGATGACGGTTCAAAAGAATGATCAAGAGACGTGGGTGTCTTTCAAATATAATGATGATGACACACTTCACTCACATGACACACTTGGATTCAATGATGAGGGAGAGTTAGTTTATTCGAACCTCAACCCAATTTAGGAGTAGAATGTGAGGGAAGCAATCCCATCCCAAGTGTTTACTGCACGGAATTAGAAGATGATGAGTATTGGGATTACGATCATGAATGTTCAGCCCAAATTCCACTGGAATCGATCTCAAGTTTGGCCCAGGTCAAGGATCAAGAGGTTCAGGAGGTTGTCGACCAAAGTAATGTACTTCACCTATCTGACATGGCCAATTTAAATGTGGAGGATGAGCCCCTTACAACCAACCCTTCTAACTCTTGTGAGACATGTTTGGACTACTCCCCTGAATTGAATGATGATATGATTCGAGAGAGGGACGAGTTGCTAGATATGACTCTAGAAGTTGAAACCACACAGCTGAGGCTACCATCTGAGTTGTACACTATGATGCCTTTACTGAGTAGTACCATCAATTCTTCACCTGATGATTTTCAATCTGTTTATGTAGGGAAAGTGCAAGAGATCATGTGTCCATCCACTTCCAGAGATGATGGAATCCTTGGGCAGATCATCCCAAGCTTCAATGTGGAAAATGAGTCACTCTCAACTAAAATTTTCAACTCTTTGGATGATTGCTTAGCACACTTTGTAGATTCAGACGATCCTACAATAAAAGAAATAGTGGATGCCTTACAAATCAATAACTCAGTAGTTGTGACTGACCGAGAGAACCCTTATTCTGAAGCCCCTCCTTCCCCAGATCCTAAATGTCTATCATTAAAGGAGGAGCCGAAAATCGAACCGAAGTCTAAAACTTCGGAATGTGTCGAGACTACATCATCTTCTGAGAATTTTTCTGAATTTTATCTACTTGTAGTCTCTGATTCACCATGGAATACTAACTCTGAAACTTTCTCTGTTACAAGTGAATCATATATATTTTGGATCCCTCAAGTGATTGAACGACAATTTTTTGCTGAGGTCCATAAATTTCTCTAGAAATTCATGCTCAAGGGCATCCAAGCCTATTGCAAAAGGGGCTTTCGGATGATCCTGTTGAGAAACCTACTAAGAAATTTATCAAAATATTGGCCGGAAGAGGAACCTTGCGACATGACTGAGTAGTTTTTCCCTTGCTTTCCTAGTTTATAATTAGTTTATTGCTTTCGTGTTATGTTTAGGATAGTCGGCTTTATGCCGTTAGGATAGTTCATTTTCCATTTGTTCTAGGATAGTTTGCTTTTTGTTGGTTTAACTCTTGTGCTGACCCACTTTCACACTGAGATCTCTTTGGAAAAGTTGTACAGTTTCCTCATCAGGTACTATCTTTCCATCACTTCTCCTTTATTTCTGTTGTCCCATGTGCATTGCATGCTTATATCTTTTTTTACATTAAGGACAATGTAAATTTTAGATTGGGGATGGGAGATTAGGTTACCTAATCAGTGTTTTCTCAGTCTTTAAGCAAAATTTGTGAAAAAAAAATTTAATTTTTTTTTGAAAAATTTTGTGAATTCGAGTGATTTTGAAGGCCATCTTTGGTTTAGAAGTATAAGATACGTACATAATGTTGGTAATTCACAACTCTTAGATTCAGTTATCTGTTAGATTTCACAGTTAAGTTTGAATTATTGATTCATGATTAGAAGTCTTAAACATTGATCGAGTCATGATTTCACATGTCACATCTAGCTTACACATTAAGGTTTCAGTTCGATATTGAATTATTAACCTGGTAACCACTAAGCATGGAAGGAACCAACCTAAGGAATTTGTCCATCATGTTCATTGAAAAAAATAAGAGAATACCCAAGTAAAAAACAGTTGTCATTGTCATCGAAAATGGCTACCTATTAAAGATCTTTAAAAAGGTTGACACAGCGTGAAGCCATCGATGGAAAAATCGAAAGCTAAAAGAATAAAAAGGCTGAACTGTAAGGCAAATTGTGGTTTAGGTTGGGTTATCCGGAATGCTCTTTTTTTGTTACTAATGTTATCATGAAAATTAACGATTGGATCTTTAATTATGATAAGTCGAAGTTGCACTATACACCCATGGAACTCAATGTTTATAATTTTTTTAATTGATGGATTAATACTTTCAACTTGACTATGAAGTCTACCGTGCGCTTGAGTCCAGGAGAAAGTAATGTCCAACACTCATGAATCTTAGAATTCTAGTATCTGGATTATTTTTCAAAATTCACTCGGGTTTATAGAAATTGTCTCGTACTTCTTAAAATATTTTTCGCATACTTTGCTCGAGACTAGCAAAATGCTGGTTGGGGATTGTATTGAGGGTCAAATATTGCATATTAGATCCCAGTTATTACTTGATTTTACGTACATGATAATGTTTAACGCCCTATTTTAATCATGTTTGTGTTGCAAGGTGAATTTAGGAGTTTGGACTGAAAAGGGATATTAAAAGCATGGATTTAACGCTCAAAAATCACCAAGGCAAGAGACGGATCTTAGGGGACCGAGATTGAAGAATTCACACGCCAAAGATCCAAGAAAATCAAGAAATTAACAATAAAGAGGCCTAAAAATCATCCTGAATGCAAGATCACAGGGTTCCCACCATCCGTTTGGCTCGAAACTTTAATCTGGCCTGAGGACCCTAAACTAACCGCACATGTCAAAATTCAACCCTTGAATCCCTGTGGAAGTGGCCCAACGGATAGGTTAGCCCATAAATCACTGATTTAGAGCCCACCTGATATCTGAATATGCTTCAATTTTGGTACCAACCCCTTAAATCGAATGAGAGAATGGACGGGGTGGATTTCTCATAAGCAACACAGTGGACCCCACATGGCGGTATGAGAGTGCACAGGCGGTGTACTCCCGGGCCACATCGGACCGCCAAGACCGGTCAACAACCGAAGACCTGATCCATTTTCTCCTTACACACAGCACCCGCAATCAACAGACGCTGTGATCGTGATGAGGATAAATACTCCGAATCCTCGCTCTGATACTAATTGACGCAGGGATGAACGTGATGAGGATAAATACTCCGAATCCACGGAGCTTCTCTGGACTCCTCACAGAGACTTCTCGAATCCACGAGGAAAGAAAGCAGGAAATAGAAATAAATTCTAATAAATTCGAAACTGATTAATTAATTCATAAAAATGAGTTCACAACCCTTTAAATAGGGATACTAAGCAATGGGAAAGAAATCAGAATCGAACTACAACTAAAACTCCTAGAATTCGCGACTTACTATAAATAGTAAACTTACTATTTATAGACGGTCGTGATGTCTACTAGTGCGGAAGGTTTTCGGCCAAAAATAGTAAGTGTCCTATTTGGCTTCACCAAACCATTCTCCTAATTATTCTAAGCTCTTTTCACGTTGGGCGCAACTCCTAAAGCCCTACGGATGAAGAGTTATAATCAAACTAAAACTTACTATTTATAGTAAAAACGAAATTAAAGTAGGGAAACGACCATCGATCCAGGGGTTTTTCATAATTCTGGGCATTGCAACCCAACAATACTGGGTTGGTTGGCTAAAGTAGCTCGTTCTACCCCAAAATCATATATTTTACGTCAGGTAACTCATTCCGGATTGCGAGATATGCCCGATCTAAGGTTTGACGGTCCGGATCACTTCTGTCGTCGACCGGGCCTTTTCTGATCCATCTTGGCCATGAAACTGTCTGCGACCTGCTCTACATACCAATTGACGCAGGGATGAACGTGATGAGGATAATTACTCCGAATCCACGGAGCTTCTCTGGACTCCTCACAGAGACTTCTCGAATCCACGAGGAAAGAAAGCAGGAAATAGAAATAAATTCTAATAAATTCGAAACTGATTAATTAATTCATAAAATGAGTTCACAACCCTTTAAATAGGGATACTAAGCAATGGGAAAGAAATCAGAATCGAACTACAACTAAAACTCCTAGAATTCGCGACTTACTATAAATAGTAAACTTACTATTTATAGACGGTCGTGATGTCTACTAGTGCGGAAGGTTTTCGGCCAAAAATAGTAAGTGTCCTATTTGGCTTCACCAAACCATTCTCCTAATTATTCTAAGCTCTTTTCACGTTGGGCGCAACTCCTAAAGCCCTACAGATGAAGAGTTATAATCAAACAAAAACTTACTATTTATAGTAAAAACGAAATTAAAGTAGGGAAACGACCATCGATCCAGGGGTTTTTCGTAATTCTGGGCATTGCAACCCAACAATGCTGGGTTGGTTGGCTAAAGTAGCTCGTTCTACCCCAAAATCATATATTTTACGTCAGGTAACTCATTCCGGATTGCGAGATACGTCCGATCTAAGGTTTGACAGTCCGGATCACTTCTGTCGTCGACCGGGCCTTTTCTGATCCATCTTGGCCATGAAACTGTCTGCGACCTGCTCTACATACCAATTGACGCAGGGATAAACGTGATGAGGATAATTACTCCGAATCCACGAAGCTTCTCTGGACTCCTCACAGAGACTTCTCGAATCCACGAGGAAAGAAAGCAGAAAATAGAAATAAATTCTAATAAATTCGAAACTGATTAATTAATTCATAAAAACGAGTTCACAACCCTTTAAATAGGGATACCAAGCAATGAGAAAGAAATCAGAATCAAACTACAACTAAAACTCCTAGAATTCATGACTTACTATAAATAGTAAACTTACTATTTATAAACGGTCGTGATGTCTACTAGTGCGCAAGGTTTTCGGCCAAAAATAGTATCCTATTTGGCTTCACCAAACCGTTCTCCTAATTATTCTAAGCTCTTTTCACGTTGGGCGCAACTCCTAAAGCCCGACGGATGAAGAGTTATAATCAAACTAAAACTTACTATTTATAGTAAAAACGAAATTAAAGCAAGGAAACGAACGTCGATCTAGGGGTTTTTCACAATTTTGGGCATCAAGACCCAGCGTTGCTGGGTTGGTTGGCTAGAGTAGCTCGTTCTACCCTAAAATCATATATTTTACTTCAAGTAACTCATTCCGGATTGCGAGATACGCCCTATCTAAGGTCCGACGGTCCGGATCACTTCTGTCGTCGACCGGGCCTTTTCTGATCCATCTTGGCCATGAAACTGTTCGTGACCCACTCTACATCATATAGATATAGCACACATTACATCAACACAATACAACCAGGGTGTTGAGTGGTGTATATATGAGTGTTGCGACACTTGAAAGAGAGAGAAAAAAACCCATGAAAGAATGTAATCTTTGGCATGTGGAGAGCATTAAATGAGGGGAGAAGTGTATTAAATGAAAAGAGAGAGAAGAGAATGATGAATGTTTACAAAGAAAATGGGATTACTAAAAAAGCTTAACACATTTGATATATTCGGGTGATGCGTCGTATATCTTGGAAATCCGATTCGTTAATTAAGTAGGGTCCACTGTAAGCACGTGAATGAATTTTTTTTATTTTTTTATTTTTTTTGTGATCAATAGTATGATATCATCTACAAGAAAAGTGAACTCGTAGAAATCTATTCCAACAGTTCAGATTCAAGTTACATGTGTGCCTTAGTGTTCATAATCATTTACTAATTTTAGTACATAAAATTTCATTAATGGCCCTTATTTGAAGAACAGGTTGGATTCATGACACATAATTTCAATCATACTTATGTAAGACTCAAGGTCACTCATCCTCACATGTGGTGCATTATATGTGGATGATGAGAGGAATCCTTGATATTTAATCCCTAGTGGACCAATTTAAATGATCCAACTAGTTGTGTGTGAGCATTTCCCATATATATATAAACCACTTAGAATGAACTATCAGAGATAATTGTTTGTGATTATCTCATCTTTTATGAATTTTCCATATCATTTGTATTTTCTTTTTCTATAGTTTTCAATGTTATTGTTGAGGTCAAAATCTGGACCACCCTCCACTCAATGTTGCAAGCCTCATATGGACCCCGGTCCTATACAGAAAGGTGAGCAAAGGTGACCATGGCTTAAACAGGAGACCCTCTAATGCCTAAGTCAGGCTAGGGAATCTTGGTCTAAGTCGCGTAATGTAGAGAGAGGGTGCAAGATATTGTGTACCTGTTACAATGGGGTCCCCTGATATTTATACCTATGGGTCGGGCAAATCGTGTCCGTCAATCTCGGCTTGATCTACTTAATCAAGTGGATATTGCAATCGTGGAGATACTCCACAATCTTTGGATCGTGTAGCGCATCGTGTCTTAATGGAGCGTATCTCCAGGCATGATCTTCGGCCACGTCCACATTGAGACTGATTTCCCAGCTCGGACCTGGTCCTATTTGAGTCCGAGGCTCAGTACTTGTGGTCAAAATTCATAGTCGAGTCGTCGGTGTCGAAGTCTGTTAAGCGTGCTTATTCAGGGCTTAGCCCTTAGCCTCTAGGTCGAGGATGAGGATGAGGACGAGGACGAGCCCCCGGCTCGGCCATCCTTCTTCGGATGAAGATGAGGATGAGGATGAGGATGAGCCCCCGGCTCAGCCAACCTTCTTCGGATGAAGATGAGGATGATGACGAGGACGAGCCGCCGCTCGGGCAACCTTCTTTGGATGAAGATGAGGATGATGACGAGGACGAGGACAAGAGCTCGTCTTGCCCGGCCTAGGGTCATAGTCCAGAAGTTCGTTCGCGAATGACACGCTCTCCTTCCGAGGCCCTATTAATTGGGTTGGATGACTCGGGGCCGACCCTGCTTGACCTGTCTAAATTTACCCATAACAAAAGCCCCCTACTCTCCTAGTCTGAGCTCGGACTTGGAGAGTAAATGCCTGGGGAAACGGGGTGATGCCTCCACATCTTTGCTCATGATGACGGTTAGGATGATTGGAACGCAATCACTGCGATGATTGTGCTTTGGGTTATGTGTGCAGTACGGTGGCTACAACTCTTCATATTACAGCCTCTTAACGAAGGACACGTGGCGACGGTTATGATTCGTAATCGGTGGAGCAGAGAAAATGATGCCACGGGGTCATAGAGAGGCGGGAGGCCGCCTTCGCCATAAATAACCTTTAATGCTGATGGGGCTCGGAACTAGGAACGCGGACTTGAGCTTATCAACTCCCTCCATGTGTCCCCTCGTGACAGTGTCGAGCCACTTCGGCTTTAGGGACAGCTTCCGCAATGATGGCGCTGAGGATGGGAGGGTTATATAAACCCCTCTTGCTCTCACTCGCATTCTCCTTCTGCATTGTAGCTCTCTCACTTCCTGTTCCCTTACTCTTTTCGAATCGCCTCTGCCAGAAAGCGGTTTTTCCTCGTCGGATAAAGGGTTTCTGATAGCCAGAGAAGGAATTTCGCTCGGAGGAAGGGTTACCGATAGCCGAAGAAGGGATTTCACTCGGAAGAATCTGCTGGAGTAGAGAGATTTTCTGTCGGAGCGAATCGCCGTTAGCGAGGTGAGTCTTCCACCATTTAGAATTTTTCTTTTACAATGTCGAACAACTCTGATGAAGTCGAGGAGGTCCAAGGAGCGGAGGCCGACTCCGAACCGGGACCATCAACTCAGGGCCTGGGAACTCCGAAGGTCCCTTTGAGACCATACCGCTTAACCCCTCGACCCAGAGAGTTGCGGGTCTAAGGACTGAGAGCTGAGGCAAGAGGCCGAAGAGGGCACTTAAAGATCCTTCGGGACGGTCGAAGGCAGGCCCATTGGGAGGCAGACCAAAGCCCTTGGTTGTAACGCCCCTACTTTAGACCCAAGTATATGACCCGTTTCCCAAAAACCCGAGTGTTAACCTTGAAGGATGGTCAAATTCGAGTTATATATTTTTTAACTATCGGAGTTAGCAGATGAGCGTAGAATGGACAAATCAACATAAGGAAAAGTTTGCATTTACATATAAAATATACAAGAGGTTGCCCATAATAACTTATACAACCAATGTTTCTAAAATTAACAATTACAAAATGAAATAATATTACCTGTGAAACAAAATAAATTACAACAATCTTGGGATGTAAAATCTTGGAGCAACCCTTAACAAATACAGTCATGCACCCTTATCAACCATAGCTTGCTCGTCATCAATATGAACATGAATGTCGTCTGGGCCACCTGTACTACCTGTACAGTTATATATTTGATGGATGAGTAGCCAACTCAGTGTGAATTCCGCTCAAGATTGCACATCGTCGCATTAAATAAATATAGTTATGAAAACATATAAGGCATACAAAACAATACATGATGCAGTCTTATTAAATGCATAGATGTATGAGTGCACATCAACTGGGGATGGTCATCCAGTTGGCTTTTGGGCAAAACCCATGCAATGTGGCCGGTCACCAGCGAAAGTACATAGTACATGCGTAGTGTCAAACTCACCGAAAGTAGGTCGATAGTCGATGGTCTGAGAGCTAGCAAAACGATACCCCAACTAAACCCTATTAGGCACGAGCTACAGCATCCAGAATTAGCCACCCGTCATCGCCTGAATGCTATGAATGCATGATTAGCCCAACCATTATTAATTCGTTTACAACCAGTAGGTTTAATAAGCTCAAAGGTCACTACAGGGAGCTCAGAGCCCAGCGTAGGCCAACAGCTCTAGCCTAGTGTCCCATGACCACCATCCCCTGCCCATGAGGCTACCACCTTAAGATGTTTAATGGAAACCCGTCGACTAGTGGCCAATCATATTATAGTATATGGGGCTTACCATCGCATGGTTGCACAAAATAAAACGTCAAACCCATCTAGGGCAAGTACCAAAATAAAACCACGTAAGGCGAATATCAAAACTAAGCCACATAGGGAGATTAGTAAAACTAAGCCATGTAGGGACAATATCGAAACCATGCAATAAAAAAGCATCCTTAAAACCATTGGAAACAACAATCCTAGATGGTAGGCCCATATTATTGATCTATTTGAACCACCACTCAATAACCACTAAGTCAAAGGTCCATTACAATCACAACCAGTCGGGTTACATCCCAAGTATGGGTGTACATTTATATGTGGGGGTTTCCCACTGATGTACCAGTTTAAATTCCATAAGCAATCCACAAATAATCCACAAGCATGAGATAATATGCAGGATAAATATTAAGCATGAAATCTAGCAATTTGATTCCAACAATTACACATGTGATTATAAGATGTAGATATCAATTATCAATTAAAATTAAAATAAAACTATACTTAAGCTAATGGAAAAATGGAAAGCTCAAGGGGAAGAATTCATCACCTTGTAGATCGGATCGCCACTAATGTTGCTAGGAAGCACGTATGCCCTTAGAATCAATTCCTACCATGAATTGTAGAGTTACACAGTTAGATCCAAGCTTTATACGTTATTCATGGTTAAGGTCTTAGCCTAGGGTTTGGATTACCTAGGTTTAGGGTTTTATCCATTAATCAAATCTTAGACTTTGGTTTAGGATTTGAAACCTAACTCATATAATTCAATTTATAACAATATTAGAATGAGGTACAGATAATTAATAATTATCTATTAACAACACTAATCTTATAATCAATATCCTACTAATGACAAAATACGAATAGCATTAATAATGATAATTGTTAATATCAAGTATCTATACTAACTATTACTAGTAAAATTAACCTACTAATGGTTAACCATATTTAATCATTGCAATAATTATAGTAACGCTAATGATGATGATAATTAATAATAGAATTATAATTGATGATAATAGTTACCATAACATTAATTAATACATTGTAATATTAATTATAATTTCTAGTCAATAGCATCAAAATAACATTAATCGTTACAACAACTAGAAAATAATAACGATATTATTAATAATAAAGTAACAAATGACGAATCTGATTGGTGAAAGGAAATGAAGATTCTCACCTAGTCGACTCAGTTCGAGTCGAGTTGGCTCGACCCAAGCACATGCTCTCCTTCTCTCTCTTTCTTCTTCCCTCTTTCTTCTCTCTCAGCCATTAGGACCCACTAACAGTGATGTCCAGCAAGCCTCTAACTTAGATGGACCGACTCGGCAGCGAGTCAGTTCGCATTCCAACTCAAACTCTCCCCCTCTCTCTCCATCCTATCTTCTCCTTTTCTTTCTTTCTTTTTCTTCTGGAATCCCAGCATGAGACCTAGTCCAGATGGCATCTGGATGGGACCAGACGCGCCCCACTCGTTCTGGACTCAGTCTAGACCTGGTAGTCACCAGGCCTGGCTCGGTGCAGTAGCACAGTCGCATCCTTCTCTCTTTTCTCTCTCGTTTCTCCTCCTTGCTCTCTCTTTCTTCTACCTTCTTCTCATTTCTCCATCTTCTTTCATTCAAAAAACATCTAGCGATCGAGCTCGGACAGACTCGATCCGGTGATGCAGTGCGACAACCGCACCACCCCACCTTCTCCTATCTTCTTGCTTTTCCGTTTTCCTCCTTATTTCTTTTTCTTTCTCAGCCTCTCCATCGCTCTCTCTCTGGACTTCTGCATGGCCTAGACTCGATTTAAACGGTCCGGCTCGGTCAGGTGCGACTCGAACGGAGAAGAAGATGGCAGCCATTAATAGGGCCTTGGAAGCCTTCGCTCCTTCCTCCAATCCAACTCTTGAAAACGGTCCTTATGGACTCTAGGAAGCCTGTAGATAAGCTTTATTGAAGCGTTGAGGAGATGGGGTTGGTGGGTTCGATCTTGGAAGGAAACGACCGATGCTCTCCTTCTCTTTTCTTTTTATGAGAAACCTAGCTTTAAAGGGCTAGGATTTCATCTCACGGACGGTCAAGATTGAGAGAGAGGATGTTTCACTCGGAATGCCAGGCTGTCAAACGAAAGGAGAAATTTAAAGCTTTCCGATTTTGAAAAGTATGTATTTGTAGGACTGTTTTGCGTCGGTTCTTGTGTGCCTACACGTGCCAGAAAACCGGTTGTAGCAGTCGGGTTTTGGTCAGAAGGATCGTCCGGACCAGATGGACGGTTTGGATTGTCCAGATGGCCGGTGTAGGTGGGCCACCGATCAACGAAACGGACGTCCGTCCGTCCGCTGCTATAATCCAAAGTGAGAGAGAAGAATCTCTCTTTTTAAAGGTATTGCGGGTCAAGGGAGTTTGACCGAGTCCCTAGGTTCAGTGCACCGCGAGTGCACGTGCATTGCACTGCATTAGGAGTACGATGTTGAGAGTTCGATGGTGGCACCATGGGTACATACCATCTACACCATCCATTCAAATTGAATAGGCTCCCTTAGGACATTAGAACGAAAATCAGGTAGGTCAAAGCTTAAGTGGCTCCCATCTTGATTTTGGGTCCTGTTTATGGATTCATGTCGATCTGACAGTCGGATCTTCCAAAATGAATGTCCACGGTTTAAAAGGGTCTTACTGGGTCCGGGTTCATTCAAGACCTTCATAAGATACCACTAACCTAAAATATATTATTATCATGTTTATTTCACCTTTACATTATTATTATTATATTATTATTATTATTATTATTATTATTTATTATTATTTTATTATTATTATTATTATTTATATCATCACAGATTGTTAATATATATAAATTATATGAATATTAGTAAGCAAAGATTAATATATATTATTTGTATATTATTTTTATGGTTACGTGTGTTATGTTTTAATTTTATATAAGTTGTTAAATTGTTTGAAATATGTTATTCATTATAAATTTTTCTAGTGTATTTTATTTCTATGTATTATAAATTCTATAATTTGAAATTTATATTAATGATATTGTAAGTGTATACATATAATATGGATTATAGTTACATATCATTTTAATATGAAATTTTGAATCTTTACAAAGTATATAAATAACATTTCATTGTGTATATATTTTTGTTGTATTATTTCATTTGTTATAAATGATTATTAGATAGTTAGATTACACGGTAACACCCGAGTACTGGAAAGTAAAGGGTGTTACATTGGTCCCCAGGGGCTCGGCTCTGGTTGAGTCTGAGATGGCTCAAATTCGCGAAGACTACCAGATCCCAGACTCGGTGCACATCCAAGCTCCTTCTCCCACTGATCAAGTTGGTCTTCCTACTGAGGGGGAGATTGTTATCTTCACTGGCGCCCTTCAATGTGGGCTCCAACTTCCCATCCACCCGTTTATGCGCGAGCTAACTGCACAACTGAAAGTGGCCCCTAGACAGTTGGTCCCGAATGCTTGGCGAATCCTAGTCTCCACATTCCTCATCTGGCACCGGGTACATAATAAGAGGTTGACGCCGGACGAGTTCTTGTACTTGTACGTGGCTAAGTACGATAGGAATGACCCGTCTTGGTATTACTTCTCTGTCAGACCCCTATGTATCCTGGGTTTGGTAACCTGACTCCCTACTTCCAACAAGGATTGGAAGGGGAAGTGGTTTTTGGCCTCGGGGGAGTGGGAGGCCCCGGTCTCTGAGCTTGGCAGACTGCAGGCTCAGGTGTCATGCCCCAAACTCAGATACCGGGCTTACAAAATTCCCTATCGTCAAATCTGATGCCGACAACCTCCGTAGTACCCCCATTCTCAGCTCTCAGCACTCATACACCAGATTCCGATCCTGGGCTCCCATAAGGAGGATTTTCAACCTGAATTTGTCTCATAAGAAGCATAATCACAAATATACCCAAATCATAAGAACAACATCATCACCACATATCCACTAATACAATCATTGAGTATAATGCTGAAAGGGAAATACATATATCGAAAATTAAAGCTCCAAAGGTCCGCTGCATGCTCCAAGCTCAACGCTATTGCAACCTAACGCCACTTGCACGCATCTATCATGCATAAGCTTATAGAAAGCTTAGTGGGTGGTGAGGGTGTGTGCACAAGGTAAGTACCAAGCACACAAATACAACGCTATAATCATACAATGTCGAAAATACTGACAAGATTATGAATTATCAGAGTAAGCAGAAATACTGATAAGATCATAAATCATACGATATCAGAGTAAGTGAAAATATACTGATAAGTCCATGAGTGCCATCAGTCGTACCAGGCTATGCGATGCAAGGCATGAATGCTAACTGTCATATCAATGCAACAAAACATAGCAACCCAAAATGTTAAATGTTGCAGATGCAATGCAATATGCGATGCGAATGAAATGAACAAGCTGGAGTGAATTTGGGATGATAGTTCATAGTATCGAAAGCTATGGGGTCCATCACAAGGGACTTCTATCCAAACCAGTCCCATACTTAATTTGGATAGTTAGACTCAATGTGGTAAACTCCTAATCTCAGGTTAGTCGCGTGCCCCAACCGAAATCCTTGTCGTTGCGAAGGTACTCGTAACAAATAGTTGCGCACCATCAGCCTGAGTGAATAGTGAATGAATGAATGAGTATGCAACTCCTGCTTAATAAGTCCACTATCAGCACCGTACATCTCTGGGATCATCACTGGGGTCTAGTACACTCCAAGCTGGCTATCGCTCCAGCTGGCCGCGTAGCCCAGTGAGTGGAAAATACCTCACTACCCGTCTGCCAGTAGTATATCAATGTCTACCCGGCTCGTCGATAGCAGACCCATTTGGGAGCTGGTCAAACTCAGCCTAGATTATAGCCCCTCACTCAGGCAGATAAGGCCACACCCCCCTCCC
>JAJHSJ010000003.1:24511540-24613121 GCA_021015155.1 Magnolia officinalis | reverse complement strand
ACTATAAATACTAAACTTACTATTTATAGACGGTCACCATTCCTTCTAGACTTCATGGTTTTCAGCCAAAAATAGTAATGTCCAATTTGGCGTAATCAAATTATTCTCCTAAAAGTTGTAAGCTCTTTTCATGTTGGGCATGACTCCTACAATTCAAAGGATCAAAAGTTATCATTGAACTAAAACTTACTATGTATAGTAAAAATGAAAATAAAATGGACTTTTGACCGTCGATCTGATGGAACATCGCAAATCCGGTGTGGGCAACCTGGCGTAGTGGGGTTGGTTGGCTAAAGTAGCTTCTCCTACCCCAAAATCATATATGATATGTTGAAAAACTCATTCTTGTTTGCGAGGTACAACTGTTTGAAGGTTCTGACTGTCCTGATTATTTCCGCCTCCGATCGGGTCTTCTCTGGTCCATCTTTTCCATGAAAGTCTCTGTGACCTGCTCTACATCATCAAGATGAACTAATTAAGGAGATTTCTGGTGCATAGGACATCAACAAATCAATAATCACTGAATCATGTCCTCCATTCATAGGAACTGAAAAAACCCAAACAAACTCAAAGCACTTCTGTTTCACATCACAGTTGCTACCAAGAGTATCCTTTTTGATGTTTTTGTTTTTCATTCTGTTATCAATTCAGATCATCAACATGCCTGGGAATCCGAATGCAGTTGCTGAGTGCCTGCAAGCTCTGATGCCTGCCCTTAAGCATGCTTTCCGGCAGATTAAGGGAGACAAGAGAGAGAAGCATCCGCGTCATGTCCCACATTCAGCAGCGGCACCAGCCGATGTGTGGGAACAAAGCTATAAGTTGGCTTCTACTGTGTCACAATCTTCCAACTGTTCTTGTTCTCACTGAAATGTGGCCCATCTCATGGAAAGCTTGGATGTTGTAAAAATGTGCCATATTGTCATGTGGGGTGGTGTGTACATGAGCAGTGCTGGGGTCTTGCAAGTTGAAGTTGTTCAGCAGGGATCTTGTAGCTGCAAATAAGGCCAAGTATTGAGGGTCTGGGGTCCTTTGTTACACTCACATGTGGATAGGAAGAGTTAGTTTTCTTTGAATTTGAGTTAGCTTTCCTTTGAATTTGAGTAGTTAGTATTTTTCTTTCTTCTTCTTCCTTTCTTCTTCTTCTTCTTTTTTTTTTTTTTTTTTTTTTTTTTGAGTTTGAAGAGTTAGTTTTTCTTTTGAATTTGAATTGAGTCTTTTGAATAAATTAACATCTAGGTGGTTACCAAAGGATGCCTAGGAAATTAGGGAAATCTTGGGTTGTTATGAATTGTTACGAGTTGTTACTAAGATAGGAATATGAGTCTTATGGCAATAAATATACCATGTAAGAATTTTTATGATTATGAGTGAAAATTTAAAGTTCCTAGGATTTTTATTTAATTTTCTCTTTAACGAGAATGCGAGATTAGAATTCTCCCTCTAATGAGAATGGGAGCCTTGCTGATAGGACATGAGGATGAGACTGTTATACACTTGCCCCAGATCCTGGCCATTCATTTATCTAGTGTGGCACCGTGGGTTGTAGTTCTCCATCAAGTGACATAACCATCAAAACAAGCTGCAATAGTTGCTGCAACTAAAAGCGAGATTTTCAAAATCCTGGCAGTTTTAAATTTTTGTGATTTTATCAGGTATCATGTTTTTAACAGTAAAGTTATTTAGAAGTTAAAATAATTCAGTTTAGACTTTTATATTCATTTTCTAAAATTATTTATAAATTGATAATAAATAATTCTAAATATTTTATGTTCAGCAATATTAGAAAAACATCAAAATATGAAAATATCGTTAGAAATTCCTAGGTGGAGAAATTGTGGAGAACGAGATTTATCACTATGGCACCATATCAGAAATCTGCCAACTCACATTTCTTCAGGAATTTTATGGTAAAGGTTCCTAGTACAAAGTTGTACCCAATATTTTTAATGGATGCATCCTTTTTTATTCTTCTGTCGCAAAAAAAATAGCCCACTCTTTGCCTTAAAAAGAAAAAAAAAAAGATGGAAAGAAAGGGGAAAAAAAAAAAAAAAACGCTTGTTCTTTGGGTCAAAGAGAGTGTGACTATACATAATTAGCTTATTCTATATACCGACGGGTCCAAAAATCATGGACTAAGCTTTGCTTAAGACCATGCTTGTTGACCATGCATGTGTTTGATCCCCTCGACCGACATCACCCGTGTTCTCTCTTGCCCGAGGTAACTGAAGTACGCAATCTGAGCTGTTGGCTAGCGGTCTCTCTCGGCCCGGCCAGGGAATTGCACTTGCCACTTTTTCAGTAGTGTGATTCTTGCTTAAAAGAACGTCACCACTACTATGTCGAGCGATCAACAGCCAATTGCTCATTTAAGGAACGATTAAAAACTTGTTTTTGACATGTTAAGATATGGAAAAGGGAAGATAAGTTGTTAAGAAGGTCACCACTAATAGCTTTCGAATTGTTCATTTGATAGGTCACAAAAGGACCGTAATCCAAACATCCTAAGAGGCATTCGGATGATCAGATGATGATACACACGGCCATATTTATTTATATGATGTTGAGGCATGAAGCATCGTGCTCTCCGTGGCAGATGGCACATTGCCAATTGGATTTCACCCCTAAGAGCAGATCTTCATTCAACACCCCATGGTTGCTCTCTTGCAGGGACATTACACTAACTGCAAAGATATCTGGGCGTTTGACATAGGGATGAACGTGATGAGGTCGATCACCGTCTTTCTCAAGGATAACTACTCTGAATCCATGGAGCTTCTCTAGACTCCTCACAAAGACTTCTCGAATCCATGAGAAAAAGTAAGAAAAATAGAAATAAATTCTATAAAATTTGTAATTTGAGTGATGAATGAAATAAACGAGTTCACAACCCTTTAAATAGAGATGGACAGTCGTGATGTCTATTAGTGCGCAAGGTTTTTGGCCAAAAATAGTAAGAGTCCTATTTGGCTTCACCACGCTGTTCTCCTGATTATTCTAAGCACTTTTCACGTTGGACGCAACTCCTAAAGCCCATGGATGAAGAGTTATAATCAAACTAAAACTTACTATTTATAGTAAAAACAAAATTAAAATAGGAAATGAACTGCGATATGATGGTATTTTGCAAATTCCATGATGTACAGTCAAAGAGAATGTGACTGTAAAGGTATCTGGGCTTTAATGCAAAGTTGACTTTATCAAGCCATATTACATGACCCTGTTAAGCCAACTTGAAGTTGAAGTCATGTACACGGTGACAAATCCCGTTCCATGAAATTTCTAGGAAAATTTTCAAATTCGAGGGTTTTCTCAGAATAAACTCTCTGAAAATGAAACATTTTATTCTAAATCACCAAATAGATTTAAAAGTTAAAAAAAAAAAAATATATAACAAAACTTCAATGGTTTTACTAGTTTTTGAGTTAATACGGCAATCACAATGTTTTAAAATCGGCTGAGATTTTGAAAATATGGCGATGATATCAGTACTTTTTGTGATGCTGTAGCTACCACTAGAATTTCAAGATCTTGGAGATATGTGGAAGAGTATCATAATAAAAAGAGGTGCATGCACACTAACACCGCATACTCGATTTAGCTGAACATCATCGGTGAGTGGTTCCCAAAAGAATATGAACCACTAACCATGACTAGAAAACATAGTTGGTGGGCACGGGACAACTCGACTAGCCTGATTCGACTTGTTCAGATCTGACTCGTCTGACTTGTTCAGACCCGACTCGACCCAAACCGAATGTGGGAGTCGGTCCGAACCGAGTAGGCTTCACCCAATCCGAATTCAAACCGAGTCGAGTTTGAGTTACTCAGTAACTCGACCCGAAACTCGATCTGGTTAGACTCGACTCGATCCGAAACCGACTTGACTCAGATTCGAGTATATATGTAATAAAAATCCTAAAATTTAAGTATGCACCCAACCCCTACCCGATCCCAAACCCTCTCTCTCCCTCCCTCATCCTCCTCTTCCAAGCTCGGCAACCACCCACCACAATCACCACCCTCCTCTCCACTCCCTCCCTCCCTCCTCTCCCAAGCCCGGCAGCCACCCACCACCATCACCACCCACCCCCATCACCACCCCCCCTCCTCCTCCTCCTCCTCCTCTCTCTCTCTCCTCTCCTCTCCTCTCCACTCCCTCCCTCCCTCATCTCTCGGTCCGAATCAGTGCCAACTTGAACCGACTCGGTACTTTTGACTGGGTCGGACTCGGTCCAGATTAGTCCAGGCTAGACCCTGATTCGGATTGGTTCAGTCATGCTCGACTCGGTACCGAGTCGAATCGAGTACGGGTCTGGCATATTTCAAAACTGGATCGAGTCGGGTAAGCCTTGACTTTGTCAGACTCAACTTGATGCCTAGCAATAGCGATGATGACTTATTATCGCTCATAGCATGGGGGCACTGAAGTTGTTGTAAAGGCCATTATCTATGAAGGATGTGGGCGAGTTGGTGGATTAAAGCAGTAGATTAAACAAATGCTGCTATTGAAGATGAAGCCTGGACAAAGCATAGGGGTATTGCTCCTCCGTATCCTAATTGGATGTATCAAATTTCCTACTCACCAAAGATCGAATATGGATTGCTTCAATGCTGTGATGGAAAGACATTGCCAAGGAAGCAACTCTGTTGCTTCATGGCTCTAATGGATGGTGTTATCGACAACAATGCTCTTTGAATCCATCCTGTTGTTAGCATGATAAAAGCAACAACATTGATCAACTAGTGTGCATGGATACTAAAAGGGTGGATCAGCTAATGGCTAGCTCTAGAAATTCATGAACGTCGACGACGAGAACGTTGCAGTTGCTTAGCTGTTTGCAACAAAGCAAAGGTTGAATGAGGGGCTTAGAGAGTTCATGAAAAGATGGAAAGGTCTAGCCATCAAGTACCCTGATGGCTTGTTGCAAAAAAGCATGGTTGGCATCTGCAGGATGAACCTCCAGACTAAGCTTTGGATGAAAATTGGTGGGTGCTGAGCCTTAAACTCCTGGCAGACTCCTAGATGGTGCCACCAAGGTAGAAGACATATATAGCCCTCCTAGATGGTGCCACCAAGGTAGAAAACATAGCCTAAGGGCTATCAGCTAGTGGACAAATTAAAGTGGAAAATAAAGATGCTACATCAGGAACCTTGAGGGTGAGTTTGAGCTTGAGGAGAGCACGGATGAGTCAAGCCAAGCTTCGACTCAACTCGGCTCGATGTACAACTCTATAATAAAAACCCCACCATTAAAAAACAGAAAATTGACCATACTCACCTCAAAGTTTGGGCAAATTACTTAGAAAGCTATGACATTCGATGTATCCTAAAGGTGGCCTTCGACAAGCTTCCGAAAATTACTTGGACCAAAATGCCCTTATCCTTGTTTTAGTAGTTGTACGGTTTTTTAGGGAATAAGAAGTTACGCCGTATTTAATGCCAATAAAGTGATGTGTACGGAACCTTTCTTTTGCGCGTGGGCAAAGACTAAACTCGTGGGGCCTACATTGATGTATATGTATAATCCATCCCGCCCATCCTTTTTGTTGTGTCATTTTAGTGCTAGGGCCCAAATATTAGCCTTATCTAGAGCTTGTGTGGGCCACATAATAGAAAATAATGGTAACAATGGAACCCATTGTTGAAACTTTTCACGTTCACTGTGATGTTTGTTAGAAGTGTACACTGCCCAAGTCAGGACTTTCTGGGCCCATGACGAGCAGGCCGACAAGGTGGACAGAACGGATTACCCCATTGTGGGCCTTAGACTATTGTATCAATGGTTATCCTTTCATTTCGTAGCAAAAGAAGTGAACATGTAACAACCGCGACCTATCTCATATGAGAACCACGACCCATATAACATGATAACTATGACCCATGACAACTACGACCCATATAACATGACAACCACGACCCATGACAACTACGACCCTTACCACATTACAACCAGACTCATATAATATGACAACCACGACCCATATCACACGAAAACCACGATCCATTTAACATGAGAACCACGACCCATATCACACGAAAACCACGACCCATAAAACATGAGAACCACGACCCATATAACACGAGAACTACGATCCATATAACATGAGGACCAGAGATATCCTGTGGTGCGTTCCACCTCAGATTTATATTCGTCTCATTTTTGGGATCAAGCCTTAAAATGATATGTAAAAAACAGATGAACGGTATTCTGACTAGAGAAGTGAGAGTGTAGCTTTAGAAAATGATCGTGGTTGTCATGTTATAGGGGTCAGGGTTTTCTTGTAAATGGGTCATGGTTTGCATGGGTCGTAGTTTCCATGTTGCAAGGGTCGTGGTTGTTATGAGGTATGGGTCGTGGTTGTCATGTTATATGGGTTGTGGTTGTTGTATGTTCACCACGACCCATGACAACCACGACCCATATAACATGACAACCACGACCCATACTTCATGACAACCATGACCCATACCTGTTGTCAGGTTGTCAGGCCCGTGTCCTAGTGTCCGTTCTGTTCCGTAGGGTTCCGCGGTCCTCCCGGTCGAATTCTGGCGACCCTCGACCCATAGATCACGTTTGTGCATGATCCTAAGTCACACCTGTAATCTCGAGCCAACTCGACCCGAGACCTATGCCATTGCGACCGTGCCGTCGCCGCGGTTCCGACGCCGCAGCTCATGCGTCGATCCGACGTCTAGATCATGAGATGTGGGCCGCGCATGATCATGTCCGTGGATTGCACGTTGCGGGACCCACCTAACCCATGACATGTTTTCCTAGGTCATCATGAGGATGACATCACCTAGCCGCCTAGCCACCTTACTACCTAACTCCATAGCCCCATGCCTCTTACAAGGCAACAATGACCTAACCACCTCTCTTCCCCAAACCCATCATACATACTTATGAGAGAGAGCCTACCTAAGCTACTCTCTCTCTCTCTCTCTCTCTCTCTCTCTCTCTCTCTTATCTCTCTCCCTCTCATTTCCTTCTCATTTCCTTCTCATTTCTCCATTGCTAGCAACCTCCAACCCTCCATGAACCCTCCATGAGAGCTCCAAAAATTCAGCCACATCCCAAGCTCATTTCCTCCAATCTAACGCTCAAAAGTCAATCTCAACCCTTCAATCTCACCTCCTTCGAGCTCTAGGACCCATTGGTGGAAGAAGAAGATCAAAAGCTTAGGTGGGTGCTCCCTAACACTTCTTTCTTTTATATCTTTGCATGAATCTTTATCCTCTTTAGCATAGGGCAAGTGGGACTCACCAATCAATGATGGAGATCCCATCTTGCTTCCTAGATGTGGCCTAAAGCCCATCACATCATGCATGTATCTACCCATGGTGGGACCATTTTGGAAAACTGCATAGTAGGAAATCTGTTTTAAACAAACTGCACAGCGAGAAGTCTATTTTGAAAAATTGCGTAAATTTGAGGCGATTTCTAGAGTTTTCTAACTTTGTTCGAAAATTAGAGTTTCCCACTTATAAATAGGGTTTCCCAGGGCATTCCTAAGCATCATTCAAAGCATTCAAGAGCAAGATTTAGGGTTTTTAGAGGGTTTTCAATTTTATTTAAGTTTTATAAATTATTTTTTTCTTTTAGATTTTTTCTATTTGCATTTATTTCTTTCTTGTTGCTTTCTTTCTCTATTCTAATTATGTTTTTCTAAGTTCTCTCTAGCCCAAGCTAGAAGGGAAGCACATGGGTTTAATAATTCTTTAAGTTATAATGATTGATTGTTTTAATGATGAGAAGAATGGTGTATGCATGTTATTTATTGTTTGAGTTTTATTTTTTATCCTCTTGTGAGATCCATATGTTTCCATCATATGAGATCCACATTGATGGATAGGCTTACCCTAGATCAATTAGATTTCCTAGATAGGAGAGGTTCTCAACCTGTTATATTTCTTTGATTTTCATTATCTCATTGATATTGAATTCTTAAAATTACTGACGCTTGAGAATACATATCAATGGTGCAAATCCATGATTTTCTAATCTTTTATATCATTTATTAAAATATTTAAACTATTTTATTTTCCGATTAGGCTGACCATAGTGCTCGGATCCTAGTTGTGTTATCCAAGTCATCATGATTTTGGAACATTAACCTATGTGTGGAACTTTAAAGCTTGGGTGTTGTTTTAGTTTTTATTATTTAGTTTGTTTTGCATTTGATTTTCTCCTTATTGCAATTCATCTCCCTGTGGGATCGACCCTGTATTCACGGGATATTATTTACGAACCTCTGCACTTGGAGGCAAGCAATCCGTAAGACCCGTGTCCTAACCTTTATTGTTCCGTAGGCTTCCACGGCCCTTCCGGTCAAATTCCGGCAACCCTCGACCTGTATCCGACGTTTGCGCGCGATCCTAAGCCGAGTCTCGCATATTAGATCGACTCGACTCGAAACTTGTACCCTTGCGACTGCGCCGTCGCCGCGGTTCCGATGCCGTATCTCATACGCCGAAGCAATACCCAGGCCAGGATATATGGGCCCGCGTTCAGTTCGAGGAAAAACACCGCGCGTTGCAATCCCTAAAGAATCCATCACATCAATCACTTCACTTGTCAAAGTACACCCATTACTCTATCCCATCCCCAAGTACAAAAGCAACCCTTAAAAGTCAACTCTTTCCCTTACACAAGTACACCCATCCATCCCTCTCTCCCATCACTCCTCTCCCATCACCCATCTCTCTCTCTCTCTCTCTCTCTCATTCTCTCTCCATTTTCAAACAACACCCATGAGAGTCCAACGTCCATGGCTTCCATGGAGGAGAAGCTAGTATGACCCATTTTTTATCTCCCATCCCCACCATTCAAAGTCCATCTCCAACCCCTTGGAGCTCTAGATCGTGTTGGCGGAAGAAGGAAGAGGAGATCAAAGGTGGGTGATTTTATGTTTTGATTTTGTGATTTAAGGGCCCACTTATGGTGGGACCCATCTTGATGTATGCATTGTTTAAAGAGGGACCCATAGTGGCGGGGTCCCTTCGCCACTCACGTCTCCCTTTCTCTCTCTCTCTCTCTCTCTCTCTCTCTCTCTCTCTCCTCTCTCTCTCCCTTTTGATATGTGGCCCACCATGATCTTATCCCCGCTGTCCCATTTGTGGGGCCCACCTTCTGACGTCCAGTGGCTTGCCACCTGCTTGTCCACTTGGAGAGACTTGGATAGAAGAGAAAATACAAATGTCAGTTTGATCCAAATGGTGGTGGGCCACCACGTGGACCCACTATGATAGATGTGTTTTATCTAAGGGTCGTCCACTCCCTAGATGTGGACTGGACCCCACATGTAATATGTATGTTTTTCATCCACACCGTCCACTGGTATGGACGGTGGGGACCACCACCATGATAGAAATGTTTTAAGTCCAGGCCGTCCAGGGCGTGGACGCTGGAGATATTAAAAAAAAAATAAAAATGAAATGATGAAAAAAATAAAATAAAATAAAATATATAATATTATTATAATATGTAATATAATAGTATTATGTTATTGGGAGGGGGCCCATCGCGTGGGACGGGACCCACTCCACACGTGTGACACGTGTGGAGGTGGGGCCACTTTGATGTATGCGTTTTACTCCCACTGTAATGCATTATATATACATGCCGTCCATCTAATTGCAGGATGCGGGACCCACCCCACACGTGATGCACGTGTGAGAGTGGGGCCCACCTTAATGATGTATTATACCCACCGTCCACGTGGACAGTGGGGTGGGCCATGAGGTATGTGTTACAACCATACCGTCCATCTTTGCTGAGTCCCCAGCAGCAGCTGCTGCTGCCTGGTGACATCAGTATAGTTCTGTGGGCCCCACGTGTGGGGTATGTGTTGTATCCACAATGTCCATCCAGTTTAGATATATCATTTTAAGGTGTGAGCCTAATATGAGGCAGGCCCAAATCTGGTGGGCCACGTGGACAGTGGTAACCCACCGTTGATGTATGTATTGTATGTCCAGGCCTTCCATCTGCTGGGCCCCACCTTGATGTACGTGTTGTACATACATGTTGTCCAGCATGTGGAGCCCACGTGATGTATCTGTTTTATCCAGCCGTCCATCATTTGGATGGTGGGACACCACCGTGAAGTATCTGTTTAATCTATACCGTCCAGAATATTTGGACGATGCTAGACAATGTTTGGACGGTGCTGTCCAATGTTTGGATAGTGCTGATTTACATGGACAAGAGTTGAACGGTGTGATTTGCACGTCCAATGTTGGACAATGCTGATCATCATTAGTGGCCATGTGCCCCATAGAATGAAAGTGTACAGTGATACACATGTTATACCTGCAACTAGTGAAATGATTTTTGGTGTAGTCCAAACCCATTTGAGGCCCATTGGTGCGGCCCATCCATGGGGCCCATCATGATGTATTTTTGGCCCATGTATGGGGCCCACCTATTTTGTATTATGAGACCCATGTGTAGGGCCCACCTGTTATGTATTTGAGGCCCATGAGCAGGGCCCACCTGTTGTGTATTTGAGGCCCAGTATTAAGGCCCATGGGCGAGGCCCAATATGGTGTATTCAAGGCCCATGGGCAGGGCCCACCTGTTGTGTATTTGAGGCCCAGTATTAAGGCCCATGGGCGAGGCCCAATATGGTGTATTCAAGGCCCATGGGCAAGACCCATTGTGATGTATTCGAGGCCCATGGGCGTGGCCCAATGTGATACATTCGTGGCCCATGAGTGAGGCCCAATGCGATGAATGTGAGGCCCTTGAGTGATGTCCATAGTGATGTATATTAGGCCCTTGTGTGAGGCCATGGGCCCACGATACGTTTGACTTTATGTGGGCAACTCTTTAGGTGCAATGATGGTTAAATGTCCACATTGATGGGCGATGATGGTTAAATGTTCACATTGTGACCTCTCCTTAGGCCCTTTGTTAGGCCGATTCCAATTGTCGAGGCCGAGTCAGATTGTTGATGCCGATTCTGATTCCGATTGTCGAGGCCAATTCCAATTGTTGAGGCCACTTGATGTATATGAGGCCCATGTGATACGACCCACTTGATGTATATGAGGCCGTGTGATGTGGCCCACTATGACCATGTGAGGCCCATCGTGACCATGTGAGGCCTATTGTGATTGTACGAAGCCCATCGTGACCATTTAAGGCCTAATGTGATGTATATGAGGCCTATGTGATGAGGCCCATTGTGATGCATTTGAGGGTTAGGCGATGAAGCCCATTGTGATGTATATTAGGCCCATGTGAGAGACCCATCGTGATCATGTGAGGTCCATTGTGATTGTACGAAGCCCATCGTGACCATTTAAGGCCTAATGTGATGTATATGAGGCCTATGTGATGAGGCCCATTGTGATGCATTTGAGGGCCAGACGATGAAGCCCATTGTGATGTATATTAGGCCTATGTGAGAGGCCCATTATAATGTGTATTAAGCTATTGAGTAAGGCCCATGGTGTTGTATATTAGGCCCTTGTGCGAGGCCATGAGTCCACTATATATTAGGCTCTATGTGGGTCATTCCTTGGGGGCAATGTTAGTTAAATGTCCACATTGTCGAGGCAGATTGTTGATGCCGGTTATTAATATCGATTATGAGTATGTGACAGCATAACATCATGATACATGCCCATACGCATCATCTGCATGTTTGTTATGAGATGTGGTTGACCATTGCATATGCCATTGGGCAGGTTGTTATGAGACTCCCTGATAGGCGGGGGTTATCTCACATGAGCGCCCAGTATAAGCAAGATTGATACATGACTGGATTGTATGACTCATGCATCTTGCATTGTGTTTATGACTACTGTACGCCCTAGCGATATCAGGGTCATAGCCTCCACAGGCATATCGTGGATGGTCAGATAGGACATCGAAAATATTTGGTTCTAGCATTCAGGCGCCATAGATGTCCCTGGATGAAAATTTCTAAACCTCCGTAGCCAGGAGACGCTCCAACGTCAAGACCGAGTGGATATATATGAGCGCTGAGGGCCGAATACCAGGAGGCCGCGTCTCCTACTGTGTTGTGGTCGGTTGAGAGGGGGTGTGGCCTTACCCGCCCAAGGGTAGGGGGCATTGTTAAGCTGAGTTTGACCAGCTTGTGAATGGGTCCGCTATCGACGTGCCGGGTAGATATTGGCTGACTACTGGTTAGGCGGATGGTGAGGTCTTTTTCACTTGCATGGTCGCACGTCAGTGGGCGGCGATTTGCATGTAGAGTGTACTAGACCCCGGTGATTTTTCAGAGAGGAACCGTGCTGATATGTGGACTTATTGAGCAAGAATTGCATACTCATTCATTCATTCATTCATTATCTACTCGGGCTGGTGGTGCGCAACTATTTGTTACGTGTACCTTTGCAGTGACTAGGATTTCGGTTGGGGCGCGCGGGAGTTTACCACATTGAGTCTGACTATCCAAATTTAGGTATGAGACTGGTTTGGATAGAAGTCCCTTGTGATGGACCCCATTGCCTGCGATACTATGTACTATCATCCCGACTTCACTCCAGCTTGGTCATTTCATTCGCACAGCATATTGCATTACATCATCAATATTTGATATTTGGCTTACTGTCCCCGCATTACATAACTGATCTACATTGCCTCATCGGTATATGATATTGTTTTTATTATATTTCTGCATCGCATAGCCTAGATAACGCTGATGGTATTTATGGGCCTATCAGCATGTTTTCGTATTGCTCTGATATCGTATGATTTATGATCTTGCCAGTATTTTTGATATTGTATGATTTATGGGCTTATTAGTATTTTCGTTTATTCTGATTACTCTGATATTGCTTACTTGACACTTACCTTGTGCACACACTTTCACCACCCACTAAGCTTTCTATAAGCTTATGCACGATAGATGCGTGCAGGTGGCGTTAGGTTGCAGCAGCATTGAGCTTGGAGTATGCAGTGGACCTCTGGAGCTTTGACTTGGACATGTGTATTTCTCTTTCAGCACTGTATTCAAATGTTTATATTAGTGGATATGTGATGATGATGTTGCCTTTATGATTTGGGTAAACTTGTGGTTATGCTTATTATGAAATAAATGTACGTTAAAAAAAAAAATCTTCTTGTAGGATCCTGGGATAGGAATCTGGCGTATAGGTGCTGGGAACCAAGAATGGGGTACTAGGAGGCTGTTGGTACCGGATTCGGCGATTGAGAATTTTGTGAGCCCGGTTTCTGAGTTTGGGGCGTGACACAATCAATGGATCTTACCATGAAGTTTCTAAGTTATCCATCTTGTAATGGCCATCTAGGCCTTGATCTTTGTGGTGAAGATATGGTTTTCCACTTGATTTTCTGATTTGAGGCCCACCTATTTTGGGATATCCATATGATGTATGCATGTACATGAAGGAGCTTATAGTGCCGGAGCTCCTCCCATCTCTGCTGTTTTTTTTCTCTCTCTTCCTTTTTGTATGGTGATGATGATGCTGAGGTGTGGCCCACTTGATGTGTGCCTGTGGCCCACCATGATATGTTATATCCATGCCGTCTGCCTGTGGGGCCCACCTTGCTGGACTGTCCAGCGGATGGGCATGCTGCTTGTTCGTTTGGACAGGCCCAGATGAAGGTGAAAATACAAATATCAGCTTGATCTTACAAGCTGGTGTGTCCCACACATGTGGACCCACCTTTATGTATGTGATATACCCACACCGTCCGTCCAGACGGTGGGTCCCAGCGTGTCAGCAAGTTCCGTGGACCTCATCATGAGTTATATGTTATATGCAAATTGTCCACCCATTTGGCACATGTGGGGCCCACCCCACACGTGCTGCACGTGTGGGATGGGACTCACTTTGATGTACGTACCTTACATCCTAGTCGTCCATCCGTTTGAGAACGGTGGACCCTACTATAATGTATATGTTTTATACATTCTGTCAATCTGTTTGGGACGTGGGGCCCACCCTACACATGTGACACGTGTGGGGGTGGGACCCACCTTGGTGTATGTATTGTATATCCACTCTGTCCACCTGTCAGGATGGTGGTGTGGACCCCACCTTGATGTATGTGTCTTATACACACCGTCCATTCATTTCAGCATGTGTGGGGCCCACCCCACACGTGCTGCACGTGTGGGATGCGACCCACCTTGATGTATCTATTTTACATCCACTTCGTCTGTCTGTCCTGGGCGATGGACCCCACTGCGATGTATGTGTTTCTCCACACCGTCCGTTTAGATGTGTGGGGCACTCCATGATGTATGCGTTCACCCATGCTGTCCATTTGTGCGGCCTGCCGTGATGCATGTATTGTATACCCATGCTGTCCATTTGTGTGGCCCGCCATGATGCATGTATTGTATACCCACGCTGTCCATTTTTGCGGCCCGCCGTGATGCATGTATTGTATACCCATGCTGTCCATTTGTGCGGGCCGCCGTGATGCATGTATTGTCTATTTATGCTGTCCATTTTTGCAGCCCACCGTGATGTATGATTCAGGCTGCCCCATTGGACCCATTTTGGTGGTGCAACAGGCCCACCTTGAGGTATGCATTATAGGCAATCTGTCCACCCAATTTTCTGGACCATAGGGCTAATCTGGGAGGCCCACCTTGATGTGTATATTGACCTTGTTGTCCATTTATTTTCTAGACTATATGGGCTGCTCTATTAAGCCCACTATGATGTATGTGATGCACTCACTACCCATCCCTTGTGCCTAACCCATGGGCCCTTATGTGTGGCCCAATGTGATGTATTTGTGGCCCTTGGTGAGGCCCATTACGATATACATGAGACCCATGAGTAAGGCCCAATGGGATGTGTATGAGGTCCTTGTGTGTGGCCCAATATGATGTATTGATGGCCCAATATGATGTATTTGTGGCCTAATGATGAGGCCCAATGTGATGTGTTTGCAGCCTATTTGATGAGGCCCAATGTGATGTATTTATGACCCATTGATGAAGCCCAATATGATGTATATGAGGCCCATATGGTGAGGCCCATTATGATGTATAATGGGCTCTTGTGTGACGCTCATTATGTTGTATGTGAGGCCCTTATGTGAGGCCATGGGCCCACTATATGTTAGACTCTACATGAGCCACTCCTAGGGAGCAATGTCGGTTAAATGTCCACATTGATGGGCAATAATGGTTAAATGTCCACATTGTGACATTCCCTTAGGCCTTGTTAGGCCCATTCTCATCATTCTCTAAGTGGGTTAGCCCAAATCATTGGGCCCCATCGATGTTACATAGTCCATCATCGTCGTAGACGGATGGATCCGTGCTATTGGATTTGGTATATCCATGATCGAGGGTCGATCTTTATATTATGGTTTAGATGGGCAGTTCATCTATGGACCCCGTCTTGTATATATGCAAATTATCGAGGCCGATTATCGATGTCTATTATGAGTATGTGATAGCATAGCATCATGATACATGCCCATACGCATCATTTGCATGACTGTTATGAGATGTGATTGACCATTACATATGTCATAGGGGGGGTTGTTTATGAGACTCCCTGAAAGGCGGAGTCGTCCCACATGAGCGCACGATATGTGCAGGATTGATGTATGATTGGACTATGTGACTCATGCATCTTGCATTGTGTGTTGTGATTACTGTACGCCCTAGTGGCATCAGGGTCATAGCCTCCACAGGCATATTGTGGATGTCAGGTTTGGACACCAAAAATCTTCTCTTTACATGGGGCGCGAAGGATGTCCCTGGGTGAAAGTCCCTAAACCTGACGATACCGGAAGATACTCTAATGCTTAGACCGAGTGGATGCATGAGCGTACGAGGGCTGAATACCAGGAGGCTGTGTCTCCCACTGTGTCGTGGTCGGTTGGAAGGGAGTGTGGCCTTACTCGCCTGAGGGGAGGGGACAATTGCTAGGCTGAATATGACCAGCTCGTAAATGGGTTCGCTATCAACGTGCTAGATGGATATTGGCTGACTATTGGCTAGGCGGATAGTGAGGTTTCTTCTGCTTGTACGGTTGCGCGTCCAGTGTAGGACGACAATGTGGTGTATAGTATATTAGACCCCGGTGATTATTAAAAAAGAACTGTATTGATATATGATGCTCCAGAGATGAGCCAGATTGATACGTGGATTGATATGCTTGAGTCGCATCTTGCACATGACATTGACTATGTAAGCCTTGCATCGTATGACCTTGATGTAGTCGATAGTATTCATGCCTTGCATTGGATGACCTTAATGTGGCCGATAACATTTATGGCTTACATCGCATAGCCTTGGTACGGCTGATAGCATTCATGAACTTACCAGTATATTCCGCATTACTCTGATATTGCATTCTGAGCACGCTTATATTGCGCACACACCCTTACCATCCTCTAAGCTTTCTATAAGCTTATGTACGATTAATGAGTGCAGGTGACGCCAGGACGCAGCCGCAGCTTAACAGGAGCAGGAGTGTGCAGTCGAGCTTCAGGAGTTTCCGTTATTATTATCATTGTATTTCCCTTTATGCACATTGTATCTCAAAGTTTTTTTTATCATAGTAGATTTTGTGATGGTGTCTTGGTTATTGTTCATGCGTTATGCTTGTTACGGAATAAATTCATGCTGAAAAATTCTCCTTGTAGGATCCCAAGATCGGAACCTGGTATATGGGTGCCGAGAGCCTAGAATAGGGTACTACAATGGTTGTTGGTGCTGGATTAGGCAATCGAAAATTTTGTGAGCCTAGTTTCCGAGTTTGGGTCGTGACACAGGTTATATGGGTCATGGTTTTCATGTTACACAGGTCGTGGTTTTAGTGTGATATAGGTCGTGGTTTTCATGTTACACGGGTCGTGGTTGCCAATCCGATCCACGATCCAACGCTGGATGACAACCACGATCTAACGTGGATAAAAACCACGATCCAATATGCATGTGAACCACAATCACATGACAAGGGTCGTGGTTGTCATACACACTAGGTCGTGGTTGTCATACACAGTTTTTGATAAGGCTTAAACAAGACATTCTCAACGGAGATTTTTAGCTCGCTGGGTGCCCGTTGAAGAGGGTCGTGGTTGTTACTGCATATGGGTCATGGTTTCCCATGGAGTCGTGGTTGTTATGTTATATGGGTCATAGTTTTCATGGGTAATTTTCATTTTAGGGCCAAGGCTTATAAAATGAAGACCACGACCTATATAGTATGACAACTGCGACACTTACCTCATGACAACTACGACTCATGACAACTACGACCCTTACCACATTACAACCACGACCCTTACTGCATTACAACCACCTGATGTGACCTATGCTACAATGCAGATATCATTTGCACGACTATGGTGTGACTTGCACTAACTTGGTGACTACATGGGATAAATATACATAAAATCCTTATTGTCCATCAGATGAAACAATCTATTTATACTGTCGATACTAAATTTCATTCAAATATAAATTTTAAATGGACCATAGCGTAGAGAATGGAGTAGAATTCTGAGTAAAATTTCCAATCTCAATTGTTTCCCATGGAATAGCCCGCTTGACATTTTTCGAATATGAGATGACTATTGATAGACCGCAGGAGCAGGAAATGTAGGCTATATGGGTCATGGTTGTCATGAGGTAAGGGTCGTGGTTGTCATGTTAAATGGGTCGTAGTTGTCAGGTTATATGGGTCGTAGTTGTCAAGTTATATGGGTCGTGGTTATCATTTTATATGGGTTGTGGTTGTCATGTTAAATGGGTCGTGGTTGTGATCTTATATAGGTCGTAGTTCTCATTTCCTGCTCCCAGATTGCATGACAACCATGACCTATACATGCACATAAGATCCTTACCGTTCATCAAAGTTAGAAAAGTAATGTGCCTTTCCATACCAAAGCTAGCCTGACGTTTTTCGAATATGAGATTACTATTGATAGACTGCAGGAGCAGAAAATGCAGGCTATATGGGTCGTGATTTAAATGGGTCGTAGTTGCTATGTTGCATAGGTCGTGGTTATCATGTTATATGGGTCGTGGTTGTCATGTTATATGAGTTGTAGTTGTCATGGATCGTAGTTATCATGTTATGTGAGTCGTGGTTGTCAAGTAATATGGGTTGTAGTTGTCATGGATCATAGTTATCATGTTATGTGGGTCGTGGTTATCATGTAATATGAGTTGTAGTTGTCATGGATCATAGTTATCATGTTATGTGGGTCGTGGTTGTTATGTTATATGGGTTGTAGTTATCATGGTCATAGTTATCATGTTATGTGGGTCGTGGTTGTCATGTTAAATGATTCTCGGTTGTCATATTATATGGGTCGTGGTTGTCATGTTATATGTGTTGTAGTTGCCATATGGGTCGTGGTTTGCATGGGTCGTAGTTGTCATGTGATACGGGTCGTAGTTTTATGTTGCCTGGATCGTGGCTGTGGTTTGCAACGTGTTCACTTCCTTTTCTACCAAACCATTGGTACCATAACTTAAGGCCCACAATGGGGTGGATGCCTTGCTCCTAAAATGACACAGCATGGATTATGGACGGCATGAATTCCTTACCTTTAAAATGACATGGCTAAAATGATGGGCGGCATGGATTATGAACGGCATGGATTATGGACGGCATGAATTCCTTATCCCTAAAATGACACGGCCAAAAGGATGGGCAGCATGGATTATGGACGGTATGGATGAAACACATAAGCACCGAGCACTAACCATTGCCTGGTGGTGGGGGAGTAGCCAATCCATCACTTTGTTGGGAGAGTAGCTACTCCATTACTCCACGACCGTACGACTTTTGAACCAAGGAGAGGCGCATTTTGGTCTAAGTAATTTTCGAAAGCTTGTTAGAAGACCATTTTTAGGATATATGGAATGTCGTAACTTTCTAGGTAATTTGTCCAAACTTTGAGGTCGGTACAGTCAAATTCCTTTAAAAAACTCATAGTGCACCCCATAATACTTACTTACCATCTAACTTATCGATTAGGTCACACAAATATGGATGAAAAGAAAATCACAGATAACATATTAATAATAAAAAACTTTTCTGGGCCACAAGGTGGTTTTAATAGTGGGCATTCAATCACCGTTGTTTTCTCGCAGCGTGGTCCACTGAAGGTTTAGATCTCTATCACTTTTGGGCTCATGCCCTCGAATCTGCAAAATTAGATGGACTGCATGAATAAAATACATACGTCATGAATAGCACTGTTCAGTCATCACCTCGCTACAGGAAGCGGACTGCTACACGAACCGTACTGAGTAACTCAATACGTATGTATCTTAGGACTTTTTCCAAAAAAATTAAGTATATCCAAACCTCAAGTGGACCACACCGTAGGAAACAGTGTGAATTGAACATCTACCATTGAAAATTTGTTGGGGCCATAGAAGTTTTGGATCAAGCTCGTATTTTGTTATCCCTTCATCTATGTCTGTGTGATCTTATGAACAGGTTGGATGAGAAATAAACATCACTGTGGCCCTAGAAAGGTTTCAACAGTAGAAGTCATTATTCTAACTGTTTCTATGGTATGGTCCACTTGATGTTTGGGTATACTTAAATTTTGATTTCAACACTTAAAATAAGATTAAAAAAAGGATGGACGGAGTGGATAGACCAGATACATTCACAGTGTGCCCGACAGAGTTTACTCAGTACGATAATAGCCTACTGAGTAACTCAGTAAGCAATACGATTTCCTCGCTGCTGAGTTACTTAGTACGATGATCGTACTGGGTAAACTCAGTTGGGCCCACCTTGTATGTATGTAGTCTATTCATGCCGTCCATCCATTTTTTCATCTAATTTAAGGGGTTTAGCCCAAAATTCCAGCATATCCAAAGATCAAGTGGATCGTACCACAAGAAACAGTGGGGATAATGATTTCCACTGTTGAAACCTTGCAAGGCCACACAGTGATGGTTATTTGTCAACCAACCTGTTCATAAGATCATACAGACATGGATGAACTGAAAACACGAATATAAGCTTCATCCAAAACTTCTACAGCCCCTAAGAAATTTTCATTAGTAGAAGTTCATTTTAACCACTTCCCATAGTGTGGTTCATTTGAATATTGTATATGCTTCATTTTTGGATGAAAGCCCTAAACTTATATGGGAAAATGGATGGACGGATCAGATAAAATACATAAATCATGGTGGACCTCACAGAGTTTACTCGGTACCATAAGCACAGTGAGTTACTCCGCAATCGGTATACCACGTACGAGCGATATAGCTAGTGTGGGTACGTGTCGTGCGAGGACGACCGCTTACGCTCCTCGAGCTCCGGGGTGCATGAAAGGAGAGCAAAGTTACATGGATGTATTCATTATATCCGCACCGTTTATCCAATTATCGAGACCATTTTAAGAATGTGAAAAAAAAATAAAAATTCATATTAAGCATGAGACAAAAATATAATCATATCTAGAGCTCAAGTGGAGCACACCGCAAATTGCAGTGTGATAATGATTTTTATCATTAAAACATTTGTAGGGTGCACCATAACGTTTATTTTCCATCCAATCTGTTCATGAGATCACACGTACCTCGATGAAGAGTAAAAACAAATACCATATTGATCCGAAACTTCTCTGACCCAAAATGGTTTCAATGGTAGATGTATAATCCCTCACTGCATTTCACAGTGTGGTCCACTTGATATTTGGATCTGTCTTATGTTTGGGCTGAAGGCCTACGACAATCTGACCAAATGAACTGATGGTTTGGATATAGCACAAACATCATAACGGGACCCACAACTTGGTGACGTCAAAACAACAACAATATTGGTGGGGAAACGGATTGGCAACTCCCACTGCCACGAGCCCAGTGGCTCATGGTCGGTGCTCTGTGGCCCCACCATTATGTATATGTTTCATCCATTCCGTTCGTCTATTTTTAAATATCATTTTAGAGGTTTATTTAAAAAACGAGAGGGATATAAATCTCATCTGGACCACACCACAGGAAAACCACAGTCATTGGATATCCATCATTAAAATCCTCATAAGGCCCACTGTACTGTTTATTTGACATCCAATCTGTTGATTAGGTCATAAATACCTAGATGAAGGGAAAAAACAAATGTCAGCTTGATCTATAACTTTTATGGCTCCAAAACGTTTTTAATGGTCGACGTTCATTCAACACTGTTTCGTGCAATGTGGTCCACTTGAAATTAGGATATACATCTTTTTTGTTCTCATATCATAAAATGATCTAGAAAAATAGATGAACGGCATAGATGAAACAAATACATCATTATGGGGCCCACGGAGTGGCAGCAGAGTAGCCAATCCGTTTCCAAAAATAGATGGACGGAAGCGGACTGCGTAGTGAGTAACTCACTACGCCTAGCGTACTGAGTAAACTCTGTGAGGTCCACCTTGATTTATTTATTTTAGTGCTCCGCCCATCCATTTCCCAAGATAATTTTAGTGCTCGATCCCAAAAATTAATGATATAAAATGTTCAAATGGACCACACCACAGGAAACAGTTGATTTGAACGTATACCGTTGAAAATTTCTCAAGGGCCATAGAAGTTTTGTATCAAGCTTATATTGATTTTACAGTTCATACATTTCTTAATGATCTCGTGAACATTTTGGATGACAAATAAACAACACTGTGGGGCCTAGCAAGGTTTCAACGGTGGAAATCCTTATACCCACTGTTTCCTGTGGCATGATTCACTTGATCTTTGGATATGCTTCAATTTTGAGATTAACCCCTTAAATTAAATGGAAAAACGTACGGACAGTATGGATTGTACATATACATTAAAGGTGGGCCTAACTGACTTTACTCAGTACGATAAGAAGCTACTGAGTAACCCAGTACGCAATATGATTTCTAGATGGACACCGAGTCCCACTCTATTGATGCACCGGACTCGACTTTTCTGTCCGTCCCCAACATGTTGGACACCGAGTCACACTCCATTAATGCAGCGAAAAATTTACAACTGTACGACCCATTTAAGGCCCATTTACATTTCGAAGCCCACTTCTTTTTTCCTTTCAAAAATAAGCCCCGTAAGTACGGATGGCTTCCTAGAGGTCAAAAATGCGAACGCACCTTTTTCACGCTGCCAGCCGCTTCTCCACCTAAAAAAACCTGGTTTTTTCTTCTTTCCTCTCCCTGATCCTTCGTCGTAGCCATAAACTATCATTTTCTGATTACTTCTTCCCCTCTATGACTGTCCACCCTAGCAGTAAAATACTCATTTTACTACTTTCTTTTTTCCTCTTTATCTGGTCGAGAATACATACCCCACACATGTCCTCTTCAACTTTTTTGAGCCCAAGATAGGACGAAAAATGGTCCCCCCCAGCTAAGAAGCTTCGAATGACAGGTATATTCAAATTCCTGCTTTCGTTTTGTGGACCCCACTGTATATTATACTATATATGCGCACGGTCCACAATCCATTTTCATTTTTAAAAAATATTTAGCTTTCTTTGTGTGGACCCCACTGTTTATTATACTATATATGCCTACGGTCCCCAATCCATTTTCATTTTTTAAAAATACTGAATGGTATGGCATGTCCTCATAAATGAGCAAAATCAGGACTCAAATGGCCCACATTAAGGGTTTTTTAAACAAAGAATGAAATGAGATGTGAAACTAAATGAAGACCGTGAAAGAGACAGAGCACTGACTGAGTTAACAGACTGAGGACCCATTGAATTATTGATGAGGACCGTGAACTGAGCTAAAATGACAGTGAACTGAGCAAAAAATGACCCACCATTGAGCTAAAATGACTGTGAACTGAGCTAAAATGACTGTGAACTGAGCAAAAATGACTGTGAACTGATAAAAAATGACCGTGAATGGTCAATTCCATGCATTTCAGGGTCAATTCCCTTCACTTCACAGTCATTTCCATGCATTTCACGGTCAATGAAGGCCATTCCGCTTCACTTCACGGTCATTTCCATGCATTTCACGGTAAATTACCTTCACTTCACGGACAATTCCATGCATTTCATGATCAATTCCCTTCACTTCACCGTCATTTCCATGCATTTCACGGTCAATGAAGGCCATTCCGCTTCACTTAACGGTCATTTCTATGCATTTCACGGTCAATTCCCTTTACTTCACGGATAATTTCATGCATTTCACGGTCAATTCCCTTCACTTCACAGTCATTTCCATGCATTTCACGGTTAATGAAGACGATTCTGCTTCACGTCACGGTCATTTCCTTGCATTTCACGGTCAATTCCCTTCACTTCACCGTCATTTTCATGCATTTCATGGTCAATGAAGGCAATTTCGCTTTTCTTCACGGTCATTTCCATGCATTTCACAGTCAATGAAGGCCATTCCGCTTCACTTCACGGTCATTTTCATGCATTTCACGGTCAATTCCCTTCACTTCACGGACAATTTCATGCATTTAATGGTCAATTCCCTTCACTTCACAGTCATTTCCATGCATTTCACGGTCGATTCCCTTCACTTCACGGTCATTTCCATGCATTTCGCGGTCAATTCCCTTCACTTCACGGACAATTCCATGCATTTCACGGTCAATGAAGGCCATTCCGCTTCACTTCACGGTCATTTTCATGCATTTCACGGTCAATTACCTTCACTTCACGGACAATTCCATGCATTTCACAGTCAATTCCCTTCACCGTCATTTCCATGCATTTCACGGTCAATTCCGACAATTCCGCTTCACTTCACGGTCATTCCCATGCATTTCACGGTCAATTCCCTTCACTTCACGGACAATTTCATGCATTTCACGGTCAATTCCCTTCACTTCATAGTCATTTCCATGTATTTCACGGTCAATTCCGACAATTCCGCTTTACTTCATGGTCATTTCCATGCATTTCACGGTCAATTCCCTTCACTTCATGGACAATTCCATACATTTCACGGTCAATATCCTTCACTTCACAGTCATTTCCATGCATTTCATGGTCAATTCCGACAATTCCGCTTCACTTCACGGACAATTCCCTTCACTTCACGGACAATTCCATGCATTTCACGGTCAATTCCTTGCACTTCACCGTCATTTCCATGCATTTCACGGTCAATGAAGGCCATTCTGCTTCACCTCACGGTCAATTCCATGCATTTCACGGTCAATTCCCTTCACTTCACGGACAATTCCATGCATTTCACGGTCAATTCCATTCACTTCACCGTCATTTCTATGCATTTCACGGTCAATGAAGGCCATTCCACTTCACTTCACGGTCATTTTCATGCATTTCACAGTCAATTCCCTTCACTTCACGGACAATTCCATGCATTTCACGGTCAATTCCCTTCATTTCAAGGTCATTTTCATGCATTTCACGGTCAATGAAGGCGATTCCGCTTCACTTCACGGTCATTTCCATGCATTTCACGATCAATTCGCTTCACTTCATGGTCATTTCCATGCATTTCACGGTCAATTCCCTTCACTTCACCATCATTTCCATGCATTTCACAGTCAATGAAGGTCATTCCGCTTCACTTCACGGTCATTTCCATGCATTTCACGGTCCTTCACTTCATGGACAATTTCATGCATTTCATGGTCAATTCCCTTCACTTCACAGTCATTTCCATGTATTTCATGGTCAATTTCGACAATTCCGCTTCACTTCACGGTCATTTCCATGGATTTCACGGTCAATTCCCTTCACTTCACGGACAATTCCATGCATTTCACGGTCAATTCCCTACACTTCATAATCATTTCCATATATTTCAAGGTTAATTCCGACAATTCCGCTTCACTTCACAGTCATTTCCATGCATTTCATGGTCAATTCCCTTCACTTCACGGACAATTCCATGCATTTCACGGTTAATTCCCTTCACTTCACGGTCATTCCCATGCATTTCACGGTCAATTCCCTTCACTTCACGGACAATTCCATGTATTTCACGGTCAATTCCCTTCACTTCACCGTCATTTCCATGCATTTCACGGTCAATGAATGCTAGTGAAACAGGCCCAAAACTTGTGAAAATTCACTAATAAGTCTTGTACTTCCATTTGGAATTCGTCAAAAACTGACAGCCGTCTCCGCAGACTCACACTATACTTTATGAATTTTCACCACAACAAGTCAACTTTCACATTATGTTTCGTTAAATATTGAGTGTTATCGTTAATATAATTTCTAATTCATCCTTGCAGATGACAAACCCTTGCATAAGGGATTTGGCGAGTCAGCCCCCACCATCTCATGTAGATGTTTTTTGATATGGTGGTTTGATAGTGTGAAGAGTGGGTTGGAGAAGAATAACACTAGATTAAATATATTTAAGCAGTCCTCATTTTCATTTTTATTATAAATTCCATCATTTAGGTTTGTAGGAGCCATTTTTCACTCACTTATTGAGAGATATATAGGTAATCTTGTATTCAACATACAGGGGAACTGTGTAAAATTTTTCGAAATGGACTTTACCCAAATAACAGGGCTGAAGATGGGTGACCTCTCCATACCCAATATCAAACCTTCGAAGAAGTCGATAAGAGAAAAATACTTCAACGAATATCCTATCGTAAAGAAACATGTACAAGAGGTGTTCAATAGGATAGTTGATAGCAATAAGCATGAAGATTTCATGAAGGTAGCCCTAATATTATGTGTAGAGTAGTTTGTTAGGGGAACCGATACGAATATTATATGCCGTACAGAATTTATCGACCTTGTTGACTCGTTGGAAGACTTTAATATCTACCCTTGGGGTAGTTTGGCCTTCCATACGATGACAGAAGGGATCGAGAGTGCCTTGATGGCATCGCAGGGGTCTCATTACAATGTCACCGGTTGCATATTTCCCCTACAAGTAAGGATTCTTTCCTTGTCTATTTTAATTCATAGTTATAACAAACTATATTTATTTAAGATCGTCTTGTCATTTCATTGTAACAGATATGGGCCTTTGAGAGAGTACCGGCTCTCCGAGAATGTATAATTTCATATGTTCTCTCCCAAATTCCACGATTCAGACAATATCGGGGATGGAAGGGTTGGAGGTATAAGAAGATTCATCAAATTCTAGAGAGTAAATATGTAAGTCAATTTCTATGAAGCTAAGTGCTCACTCATTCAACTATATATATATACACACACACAACACACACACACACACACACACACACACACACACACACATAACACGAAGATGTTTTCTTGCAGACTGAGATCGTTCTATCTTAGAACCTACCACCGAGGAGCTGGAGACGGAGGCCGTTCGTTTAACCCGTGATAGATTTGATGTAAGATGTCAGAAACGTCTTATTGTATGTTGATATTTTGTATTTAATTAGATATGTTATATAATATGATACATACAATGCTTCATTTTGTAGGGCACTAAAGATGAAGATGATGAAGATATGGAAGAGAGATCGAGACAGGGAGAGGGAGAAGAAGGGGGAGAGGAAGAGAGTACTGATGAGGGAGAGGGAGAAGGAGCAGGATTGCAATTGACTGGGGAGTCAATTGATGATAGGGAGGAGCTGGAGGCGCAGAGTCTTCAGTTGGAGAGAGAGAGAGAGAGGAAAGAGTTGAAGCTTTTCGAACGCACGTTAAAAGAGAGAGGAGAATCGATGGAGAGGGAGAGAGAAGTAGTACTGAAGGAGGTTGAACGAATGCTAAAACTGAAAGAAGCCTTGAGGCTAGAGAAGGAAGAGTTGAATGAGAGAGCGGTTTTGAAGAATGAGAGGAAAATGCTAGTGAGGGAGAAGGAAGAACTGAAGAAGGAGAGGGAAGAGTCGGAGGAGGGTAAGGCGGAGTTGAAGAGGCAGATGGAGGCGTTTCGTATAGAGAAGATTCAGTTTTGGAAGGAGGAGTTAGAGAATGAGAAAGAAGAGATTGAGAAGGAGGATGAGGATGCATTAGACGTTGATATATGCGAGAAATCATTGCATTCCATTCTGGTATATAGGAGGAGACCTAAGAGGGTGATGAAGCCGCCTGTCTACAAGCGTTCTCCATTCACTTCCATCTTTGTCGTGCAAACCACTCCAAGCAACGTCGCCGACAATGAGAAACGAAGAGAATTTCCTACTTCTCTGATACCCTTCGAGGCCAAGATCGATCCATTTAGGGTATTATCAGAGGAAGAACTCAATGAATTGAAAAATTGGGCCAACGCAAATAAAGAATCACCAGAAATTGGTTGGTTCAAGTCCATATGGGAGAAAAATGCATGGGTTGATTGCGTGGTAAGTAAATCACACACATGCATACATGGTTATTGATCACTTATATTAGAGTAGAACTTAATTTTCCATCTTTATTGATTAGGCGATCGACAAGTACGTGGATTACTTGGAGAGAAGACACCGATCATTTCCTACTTTATACACAAAGGATTGCAAGTTCTGTCCTACATTTTTTCAGGTAAGTGTATGAATTGAATCATGGTTAATATGTTATTTCATTGTATGATATATGTTCTAATTTGGTATGTTGTCTGTAATAGCCATGTATCAGCATGCAAATGTCAACATTGAGAATGTATCGGGATGTTAGCAGTGACGAAGCGCGTTTATTATTTGAAGGGCTAGAAAAACTCACTGCGATCAACATTGTCATGCCTTGTGACGGGCAGAAGGCCATGTGGCAGCATAAAGAGGTAATGGTGTCGTTACATATTATCAATGCTAGGTATACCCATTTCTATAATTTCTGGATATTGATATCTTATCTTGCCAAACATGGACAGGCATACGTACCAGTCAATCACGCCAACAGTCATTGGTACCTGATGGTCATCCACCCTCGAGACCGAGAAATCATTATACTTGACAGTTTATACTCGAGGGCACTCAGTTGTAAGACCCATACCTTAGCCCGTATTATTCCGTAGACTTCTGCGGTCCTCCCGGTCAAACTCCTGCGACCTGCGATCTGCTATCGGCAGTTGCACGCAACCTTGAGTCATGTCTCGTATTCCGGAGTCGGCTCAACCCGAGACTTATACCCTAGCGACCGCGCCGTTACGTTGTTCACGTACGATATGATCTGGCGTCCGTAGTATCCACACGCGCGAAATGAACTATCGGAGCAAACGCCATTTCAGTCCGGCACTTGTTTCTCATAGATGGGAATCACTTACCAATGATCCAGACCGTTGGTGGCCTTGGAATCATGTGTAAATAACTTCCATACATTTCTGATTGTTGGCCCACCATAAATGGATGGTTAAAAATGTATCAGATTTTCTTTACGTAAGAGAAAGGGTCCATGCATCGACAGACTGAATCGTCCATGTAAGATTTTTGGTTCATCCTTCTTCCCCATCTTAGATTAACGGTTTGGATCGCCGAAAGGTGGACAGCAGCTGAACAAAATGTCCCTTTCGTTGAACCAAGCAAAGCACTGATGTTTGCTAGCTTGACACATCCCACACGCTGTTCACCTGCCGATGTGGAATGTGAGGGGGACATCTAGCCGTGCATAAGACAGGCCTCATCATGGGAATGATCCAGTGCCACTGATCAGGTAACTGCGCAGAACGAACGGTTAAAAGTCAAGCCATTGATCTACATTCAATACTGACAGGTAATTCAATTTACCAGTGGCCTGGTCAGGTCATTGATAGGTGCAGGCCCACCTTAATGCACGAATGAGATGTACAGAACACGTGCCGATGCTCGCAAACATCCATAATACAAATACCCATCACCCACATAAACAAAAACGCTCTCCAAACTCTACTTAATTACGGTATAGAGCGGGTGTTCGCTTAGCGATTTCCTAGTCATCTTGCGTTGTTCACGTACGATATGATTTTCGGGTGAAGTAGACGTCGGTATGTTGTTCTCTCTTCATCTTGCAGTGTTCAGTTGTACCATGATTTCAGGGTGGAGTGGGTGTTCGCTTAGCGAGTTCCTAGCCATCTTGTGGTGTTCACGTACGATATGATTCCCGAGTGAAGTAGAGGTTTAAAGGTTGATTTTCTATTCACCTTATGGATTTCACTTGTACCATAATTTTCAGGTGGAGCGGGTGTTCGCTTAACGATTTCCTAACCATCTTGCGGTGTTCACGTACAATGTGATTTTCGGGTGTAATAGAAAGTCGTATGGTTGATTATTTGATTACCTGAACATATATCTTTATATTGCGATTGCGATTATGTTTGCTTATGATGAGATTCCGTTGACTAGCTTGATTTTTGAGTATATGATCATGATTATGAATTGTCCTGTTTAATATATCCATTTTCATGACTTGCAAACTGTATTAGATTATGAATGATGAGTGTGCAATCTTAGAGGGTGCTCCTCACTGTGATAGCCATTGACGCAATCAAACCATAACAGTTGATGTAGGTATAGATCAAGTCGATGTTGTTCACAGGGTTGTTACAGGATTTCACATCCTAAGAGTGTTGTAATTTACTTTATTTCACATGTAATATTATTTCATTTTATAATTGTAAGAATGGGGGCATTGGTTTGTATAAGTCATTATGGACGACTTCTTGTATATTCCAAATGTAAATAAAATTTTTCTTTATGCTGATTTGTCCACTCTACGCTTATCCGCTTACTCTGAACAAATGAAAAAAATGTGTACTTGAATTTGACCATCCTTTAAGGTTAACACTCGGGTTTTTGGGAAATGGGTCATATACTTGGGTCCTGAAAAGTTAGAACGTTACACTTGCACAATTCCGTAATCGCTTAACATTCTTTTCATCCATACAAGCTAAGTACATGCATTACCTGCTGCAATGTATTCAGCCTCAGCTATTGAAAGCGATAAAGAACTTTGTTTCTTACTTTGCCAAGAAACTAAACAGTTCCCAACATAAAAGCACCCATCAGTCATCTATGTTACTAACCTAATCAGCATCAGTGTAACCAGCTAATTGCACACTAGTATCATGTGGATACCAAAGACACAGATTTGCAGAACTTGCGACATATCGCAAAATGCGCTTAACAGTAGTTAAATGTGACTCTTTAGGGTCAGAATGATATCTAGCGTAAATTCCTACACTAAATGCAATATCAGGTCTACTTGCAGTTAAATAAAGCAAATTTCCAATCATACTGCGATATAGTTTAGGATCCACACTCTTACCTGTAGAGTCTTTTGAGAGTTTTAAGGTAGTACTCATAGGAGTATCAAAATTTTTTCCATTCTCAAATCCGAACTTTTTGATTAAGTTCAGAGCATATTTGGTTTGAGAAATAAAGAAACCATCGGGTCGCGGGTTTAACTTGCAGCCCAAAAAAATAATTCAATTCTCCAACCATGCTCATTTCGAACTTAGATTTCATAAGATTAGCAAACTCAATTGTCATGTTAGCACGGGTAGATCCATAAATTATATCATCAACATAAATTTGAACAATTAAAATGTGATCATTATGTTTCTTAACAAATAATGTCTTATCAACACTTCCCATTATAAAGTTATGACTTAGTAGAAACTTAGTCAACTTTTCATACCATCCCATGGGAGCTTGTTTCAAACCGTAGAGAGCCTTTTTTAGGTGATAGACATGATCAGTATTCTTAGGGTCTTCGAAACCCGTTGGTTGTTCAACGTACACTTCCTCATGCAAATCGTCGTTTAAGAAAGCACTCTTTACATCCATTTGATAAATTTTGAACTTTCTAAAACATGCAATGGATATAAACAGTCTGATTGATTCAAGACGAGCTACTGGGGCAAAGGTTTCATCATAATCGATGCCTTCAATGTGAGTGTACCCCTGTACAACCAGTTTAGCCTTGTTTCTAATAATAGTACCAAGTTTGTCAGACTTATTTTTGAAAATCCATTTAGTTCCAATAATATATTTATCTTTAGGTCTTGGAACTAAGTACCAAACATCATTTCTAACAAATTGATTAAGCTCTTCTTGCATCGCAACTATCCGGTTTTCGTCAGTAAGAGCTTCTTTTACATTAGCCGGTTCTATCTAAGATGCACGTAATTACACATATCTTCTAGTTGTCTACAAGTACGCATACCAGTGAGAGGGTTTCCAAGAATCTGATTAGTTGGATGGTCTTTAACAGTCCTCAGTTCAGAGTTATTTGGACTTGATGAAGAATCTGGTTTATCAATTAGAAGTACTTCATCATTTTCTGAACTTGAAACATGTGTATTCAAGTGATCGTCAATAACCACATTAATAAACTCTTGAATTACACCGGTCCTTTTATTAAGGACATGATATGTGTGACTATTCAGAGCATACCCTAAAAACACCCCTTCATCACTTTTAGTGTCAAACTTACCCAAAATTTCACAGTCACATAAAATGTAGCACTTGCTGCCAAAAACCCGAAAGTATTTGACAGTAGGCAACTTATCAAACCACATTTCATAAGACATTTTACTATTTGATTTTCTAGTATAAACGCGATTAATTATAGAACAAGCAGTATTAACGAATTTGGCCCAAAGATTTTTAGGGAGCTTCATATTATTTAACATTACATTTGCCATTTCTTGAAGCACTTTATTTTTTCTTTCTACTATACCATTTTGTTGTTGTGTTTTGGGCGTAGAGAATTCATGTGATATTCCCTGATCACTGTAAAACTTCTCAAAACTGTTATTCTCAAATTCTGATCTATGATCGCTACAGATCTTACAGACATGAGATTCTTTTTCAGTTTGGATACGTCTAAGTATCTTTTTTACTTCATCGAGAGTTTCTAATTTGTCTCTTAAGAAGATTATCCAAGTATATCTGGTAAAATCATCTACAATTACCAGTATATACTTCTTGCCACCTCGACTCTCCATTCTTGTTGGTCCAATAAGATCCATATGGAGGAGTTCGAGCGGTTTAGATGTGGCATTGGAGTCCACCTTTTTGTGAGAACTCTTAGTTTGTTTGCCAATCTAGCATTCGCCACATATTTTATCAATTTTCTGTATTTTGGGTAAGCCTCTTATTAACTTTTTTTTACTTAATCTATATAAGTTGCGGTAGTGTACATGTCCAAGGCGTTTATGCCATAACTCAGTCTCATCGGTATGGACCATGTAGAACGATAGATTAGATGAGCTAGAATCACTTACAATGTAGTAGTTTTCAGAAGTTCTACGACCAGTTAATATTACTGAACCATTTTTATTTAAAATTTTGCACCCTAGGTTAGTAAATTTTACGCTATGATTATTATCGCATATTTGAGAAATGCTTAATAAGTTGTGTTTTAGCCCTTTTACATATAAAACATTTTCAAATAAAGGGAGGTTAAAGAGTTGAACCGTACCTTGGCCAACAATCCTGCAGTTGCTACCATCACCGAATGTAACTGAACCATCAGTCATATCTTTATGATTGGTGAACACAGACCTTTGTCACCTGTCATGTGTTCTAGAGATCTCACCTATCTAGGTACCACTTTGAATGCTTGTAGCTTTGAAAGCAGTGTGGGCAACCAAGCAAGTAACCTTAGGAACCCAATTTCATTACAGTTTTGGGTTTAGAAGTATAGTTGGTCTTCTTATGTTTGTAGTTGTTAAGATCGACCCACTGAGTTAGATTTTAAGAGCTCCTTAAGTAATCACAAATTTTCTCAACTAAGGATTATGATTCTGATTTTTGTAGTTATATGGTTACTTCTAGGTTTAAGGTTTGAAAAGACTTAGTATTTTTAAAATGATTTTGATTCAGGCTTTTCCCTTTTGAGTTTGAAGACTCTCCTTTCACAAATCTGGGTGGAGTATTCTTGCGTTTAGGAGGAATACTTTTGTCAGAGCCCAATCCAGATGGTCGCCACATTTTCTGGATCCAGATAAGAGTTTTCTAACTTAGGATCACCTTGGCGCATACCTCCAAGTGTCTTTTAAACTCAAAAGTGAAGATACTTCTTGTTTTAGTTTTTCATTTTCAGATTTAATTTTCAATAAGGGAGGTTTTTTGAAATCTAAATCGCACTTCGATTTTTCAAACAATATAAAATGTGAGATTTTTCTAAACAAGAGTATCAAAATTTTTCTTTAAGTTTCAAAACTTTTCTTTCTGAAGTTTTAGTTTTACAGCAATTTTACAACTTTCCTTGTATAGGGCATTATAGGCATCTTGAAGGTCTTCTTCATTTTCATGATCACTATTCAGATTTTCTTCACTAGTTGAATCGTCATTATCTGAAAAAGTGAACTTGGCTAGAGTCATAAGGGCTTTGACTTCATTACCCGACTCGGTTTCAGAATCTTCTGACTCAGAAGAGGCTTCAGAGTAGGAAGATTCATCCCAATTAGGCAACATTCCTTTCTTTTTAGGTTTGTCCTTTTTAGGACACTTGTTTGCTAAATGCCCATATTCATGGTAGTTGTAGCATTGACTGTCTTTTAAAGATTTCCATGTTTTAGATTTAGATATTTTCTTATCATTATATTTTTGAAAATCAACCCTCTTTTTACTTTTGAAAATCTTATAAAACTTTTTAGCTAAAAAGGTCATATCATCTTCAGAGTTTTCAAAATCTGAATTACTATAATTTTCTTGAGAAAAATATTTAGAAGATTTAAGGGCGATTGATTTACCTTTAGGAGCTTTAAAAGTTAACTCATAGGTCTATAATGAGCCAACTAATTCTTCTACCCTCATATTATCCGTATCCCGAAGTTCCTGGATCGCAATCACCTTTGAATTGAACCGTTCAGGTAGTGAGCGTAGTATCTTTGCACACATTTTACTTTCTAGGATTTTATCAATAAGACCCCACATAGAGTTGACAATGTCATTCAATCTAGTATAAAAGTCCATGAAAGTTTCACTTTCTTCCATACGAATTTCCTCAAATTTGTTGTGAGAATTTGGACTTTAGATTTCTTGACAATTGTTGTTCTCTCGTATGTCATTTCTAAAATATCCTAAGCTTGCTTTACAGTATCATAGGATATAATTCTTTTGAATTCATCCGGTGATAGTGCGCAAGTGATTGCATTTAGTGCTTTTGTATTGGCACTACTCTCACTTTTCTGAAGAGTGGTCCAAGAGAAAAAAGGTGTGACTCTCATAGTTTTGGATCCATCGATACCAGTCACTTCAGTGGTAGGAGGGGTCCAATCAGTCACTGTGGCTTGCCACACACTCTCATCCATGGATTTTAAGAAAATTCTCATCTTGGCTTTCCAATAAGCATAATTGGAGCCGTTAAATGGTGGAGGCCTAGTGACTAAGAGGCTATCAAAATTTGACATCTCAAATAGCTCAGATCGATTAGCTCAAGAAATTAATCCAAGCGAAATAACAATTAAAATGAGCTATTAGGCCTTGATACCACTTGAAAAGACCGAGCTATTAAGTCCTAGAGGGGGGTGAATAGGACTATGCCAAATTAAAAAATTAACAGCGAAATTTAAATAAATTAAATACAGATAGCAATAGACAATCCCACAATGCTGAAATTAAAGACAACCTCATATGTACGAGTATTGAGAGGTTGATACAGATGTTATTCTAAGGATAACCTTACACCATAAAAACCAAAGGTTTATGGCAGGACAACCTTACTAAAACGTTCTGTGTATCAAAAACTCAAACTGATACAGAGGAATAAAGAAATAACTAACAAGAAAAGAAATCAATGCTATTACAACATTCTCACACTTGTATAAAAGAAATTACAACATTATCCACAAATGCAAAAAGGGAAATTTCAACATCCACAAAAAATAAACAATCAATTAACCATAAGACCAGAAATTATAGTGGTTCGCTTGTGTGTACACCAACCGTTAAACAACAGCCACACAACTACTCCACTCCTAATATCCTCACACAGTGGATATTAGCGTTCGCTATGAAATAGATTTTTAAGGTTCACCTAAAACCCTCACAATTGTGTCTTTTAAGTGGCTTACACTTACACAATTAAAAACCCCACACTCTAAGTTTTCTGGATCACCTTAGACAAACCAAAACGGAGAGATTTTTCTGGCACAATCTCAATGAAACCAAAAATAGAATTTACAGTAATGAAAAATACCTGGATATTCTCCTTTTGATGCAACCCAAAAGAACCAAATCAGAGTAGAAGTTCAACGTAGAAGTTCAATGTTCACACTCACTTATGAGATGGTTCTAGATTCTAAATTGACTTTAGATTAAACCAAGTTGGGCTAGCTCTATTTGATTTTGATTCCAAGAAAAGGGCAAGTCTCATTCTCTTCTTCAGATATAATTGGAATATAGAATACAAAATCAAACATAATAAAGCTAAATAAAGAGAATATTAAATATGCACAATATAGCTTAAAAAGATGACTAACTTATCTCTCAGAGTAACGTATTGATTTAGCTTGAATTGGATATGAAACTCTGAAATTCGTGCTCTATTTATAATTGCATAAATCGCTTGCTCGACTGGTCCTGCGGTCAGCTCGACTGGTCGTAGGACCAATAGATTTTTGAAATTTCGAGCGCGATAAGATAAGACCGTTTCACGACTGGTCGAAGGACCTACTCGACCGGTCGAGTGGCCTCCACGACCGGTCGAGTTCTGTCCACGGCTGGTCTTGCGCGACCCAATTTAGTTGCTGGACTTTGAGTCGAGCCTGTAGGACTGGTCGAGAACGAGTCGAGCACTGTTCTGGTCGAGGCTTTAAACAAAAATTTTTAAAATCAGTAACAAACTTAGGACTGGTCGAGGAATTCTTAGACTGGTCGAGCCAGTGCTAGGACTAGTCGAACACAACCTAGGACTAGTCTAAAAACAGACTATGCACTTATAAAATATGCCATTTGAATTATGTATTCAAAATGACCTACCCTAAGGTCAATCTAGGGTCAACCAAACCTTGTTAGTGATGTATGAACATTGAGTTCTTTTTCTACGGTTGATAGATGATCTTTGAAGTTCACGAAGCTTGAGATCTTGTCATATGTAGAATATTGAACTCAAGACTTCTGAAGCTTGTCTTGAAGCTTGAGCTTGAGATTGTACTACTTTGTCTTGACTTGAAGCTTTTGAAAACTTGAACCATTGAAGCTTGAATTTGACTTATATTGAAGCTTGAACTTGAGGTTCAAAGTCTAGGAACTTTGTCTTGACTTGAAGCTTGAACTATGAACCATTGAAGCTTGAAAGATTGAATTCACACTTTAATGTTGTACTTGAACATAAACATGTAATCTTGCATTAGACATTCTTGAAGTAAAGACCGCTGTTCTTGTACATGAGAAGCACAGCCTTGAATATGTAGATGCGCTACACAAGACACAGATTCCAAGAGGTTTTGGCACCGCAAAATTTGACAATCATAGGGGCTAGAAACCATAGCACTTACAACTTGCAATACTCATGAAAATCACCGATGTATTCACTACCATTGTCAGTGCGGATGCACTTCAATGATGTACCTGTCTCTCTCTCTCGACTATAGCATGAAACAATTTAAACACACCAAAGACCTCATCCTTGGATTTCAAAGCATAAGCCCAAACCCTCCTAGATGCATCATCTATAAAAGTGACAAAATACAATGCCCCACCCAAGGTTTTTGTCCTCATAGGACCACAAACATCAGAATAAATCAAATCTAATGCATGCACTTTATTAACATGAGAAGCAAATTTAACAAATGAAACTCTATGTTGTTTCCCTGATAAACAATCAAACAGGTTTTGAGAGATATACATGTCACGTCTGGAAGGAGCCGCTTCCTCACTAGTAGCTGAAGCCCCTTTTCACTCATGTGGCCTAGACGCTTGTGCCATATTTCAATATCTGAATCTTCCACACCCTTGCACACACTGACACTTGCCTTGTAAAGGGTGCAACACTTCTTTCCTCTGACTGCGATCAATGAACCCTTGATGAGCTTCCAATGCCCACCAACAAATCAGCTTTCATAGTCGTCATCTTCCAACCTTCCTGTCGATATCAAGTTGAGGCGAAGGTCTGGAATGTGTCTCACATTCCTAAGAACTAATGTGCAACCCACATCGATCTTCACACAAATATCACCGACCCCTACGATCTTCGATATGCTAGAATTTTCCATCTTCACGGTCTCAAAGTCACCTGACTTGTAGCTTGTGAAGAAGTCCCTGCGTGGAGTCGCATGAAATGAGGCTCCCGAGTCTATCACCCAGTCAGTGTCCTAATTCGTAGCCGTGAGACAAACATCATGATCCGCTGAAAGAATAACTACAACGTCACCATCTGAAGTGACCGCAGTGGAATCTGATTCATCTTCCTTCTCCTTTCCTTTTCCTTTCTTGTCGTTCTTCTTATTACGACATTCATGCTTGTAGTGGCCTTTCTTACCACAATTCCAGCATTCAACATCCTTCCTAGTATTCGACTTGCCTCTTGATTTATCTCGGATCTTTTCGCCCTTTCTGTTCTTTCATCTCCCCTGATCTTGTGTCACAAGGGCCTCTTGCTGAGTAGACCCGGGAGACTTCCTCCTTGCCTCCTCATTGAAGAGACAACTAGTTACCTATTCCATGGACACCTTTTCGTCTGACGCGGAGTTACTCAGAGACACCACCAATGTCTCCCAACTATCAGGCAATGAGCTAAGCAATAGTAAAGCCTGTAATTCATCGTCCAGGACCATCTTCATAGCGGAGAGCTGGTTCAATATATTGCTTACTTCATTCATGTGCTCAATTATAGAACCACCATCTTTGAACTTGAGATTCACTAGTCGTCTTATCAGAAAAATCTTATTGCCGGCTGTCTTCCTCTCATACAGCCCTTGCAATTTCAGCCATAGGCTAGCAGCTGAGGTCTCCGTAGACACATGGTGGAATACGGAATCGTCCAACCATTGTCTAATAAACTCCACCGCCTTCCGATCCAATTTCTTCCAATCATATATCATATCCTTTGTTTTTGCTGATATGCCTAAGATTGGAGCATACAAGTTCTTGCAATAAAGCAAATTCTTCATCTCAGCCTTCCATATGGTCCAGCTAAAACCATTGAGACTGATCATCCTTGATGAGCAACATTCCACAATTCATAACCGATCCCACTCCGTTCAACCAACCTGGCTTTGATACCACTTTGTTGGGGGGTCGTTGCTCAAAACCTTAGGATTTAGTTTCCTAAGTACACCAGAATTATGGAATAATAAAGCAATGTAATAAATTAAAGCATAAACCACACGACACAAGAGATTTTTACATGGAAAACCCTCAAAGAGGTAAATACCACGGGACCTCGTCCAGATCAACAATCTACTATGAAGTAGAACGTTACAACTGATCATAAGCACACCTCGCTTGGATCAAACCTTCTTCACTCACGCAAGAGCGGATAAACAATAAGAGAATAAAGAAAAACGGAGAGATCTCACCGATTACGAGGATGTAGAAGCGTTGAGACGTCGAGTGCACAGTAGATCACCTCTACGAGCAGAACCTCCCTTCCACATGCCTCCTCTTTCTCTCTCACACCTTTGATAGCCCTAAACCCTTTAGCAAACCCTTGCAAAGCTTTAGGAAACTCTCTTGCATTCCTTAGAACAGCCCTAGAGACCTCTATTTATAGTTTAGGAAACTCTTTTCCGCATCTCTGTGAAAACTGCCTCAAATTTACGCAGTTCGCACAAAATTCAGACATGAATCTGCGTAACCTCGATTGGTCGAGCAGAGTCCTCGACCGGTCGAGCAAACTCCTCGACTAGTCGAGTGCCAAAGAATTCCAAAACCAGTTGCTCACTAGACTTTGAGTCGAGCGCAACTCAACTGGTCGAGCGGCCCATTCGACCGGTCGAGCAGCCCACTTGACTGGTCGAGTACCGCAGAAAAACATCCGTTTTTCAACAGGTTGCACTATCTCTCCTGTGAACTGAGGAGGAAAACCTCATCAATACTTTGTAGGGCTGCTTTTGGCAAGATTTACAAATTACAATGAAGGAAGTGAAGATGAGAAGATGGAATTTCATGGAGTGCTCGAGGAGGTAGGAATCATGTTGGGGAGTTTCTTTGTTGCTGATTATTTGCCGTGGATGTGGTGGGCCGATGTTATCACCTGGTTGCATGGACGGCTGGAGTGGAGTTTCTCTAAGTTGGATGCTTTTTATGAAAGACTCATCGACGAACACCAGAATCGGAATAGGTCTCAAGGTGGGGATGACTTTGTGGATGTGCCGCTTCGCGTGCAGCAGGAATTCCATCTCACCAAAGATCAAATCAAGGGAATTATTATGGTAATGAACTGTTTCTTCATTTCTTTCAACTGCTTACAAAAACGTAAGCGGAGTGGCTGGTGTACCGCACACCAGCGACATGGCTGGTGTGGGTACGTGTCGTGATCAAAGTTACCTGGCCCAAAATGGTGTATTTTTTTTTTTTTTAATATATATATCTACACCATTCATCTATTTCATGAGATCATTTTAGAACATGATATTAAAAATGATTCATATCCAAAGCTTAAGTGGACCACACCAGAAATAGCAGTGACACTGATTCTCATCATTAAAACATTCGTAGAGCCCAGCGTAGCATTTATTTTCCATCCTATCCATTTATAAGGTCACACAGACCTGGATGGATAGGAAAAACAAATATCATATTGATCCAAAACTTCTATAACCCCCGTGAGGGTTTTAATGGTAAACGTTCAATCCCCCATAGCCATTTGAAGTGTGGTTACGTTCAATCCCGCATAGCCATTTGAAGTGTGGTCCAATTGATTTTTGGATCTGTGTTATTTTTCGGTTTAAGCTTTAGGACGTGCTCGCCAAATGAACGGTCGGTTGGGATATAACACATACCTCATGATGAGACCCATATAACTTAGTGACGTAATCACATCAGCCAGATAGGCGTGTGTGGTGCACGCGGATGCGTCCTACCCCCGCCCGGACCGTAATCCGTCCGGGCAGGACTCTTTGGGGCCCACCATGTTGTAAGTATTTTATCCACGCCGTTAAACACTTTTTTCCGATAATTTTAATAAGTAAGCCAAAAATGAGGCAGGTCCAAGGCTTAAGTGAACCACAAAGTGGAGATTGAACGTCCACCGTTAAAAACTTCTTGGGAGCTGGAGAAGTTTGGTATCAAGCTGATATTTGTGTTTTCACCTCATCCACGTCTACATGACCTTATGAATACGTTGTATAGTAAAAAAAAAACATCGCGTTGGTCCTTAGAAAGGTTGCAATGGTGGGTGTCATTATCAGTGCAGCTTCCTTTGGTGTGGCCCACTTAAGCCTTGGACCTACCTCATTTTCTGGGTCACATTCTAAAATTATCAGAAAAAAGCGGTTAACGGCGTGGATAAAACACTTACGACACGGTGGACCCCACAGAGCCGTCCGGGCGGGGGTAGGACGCAATCCGCGTCCGTGTGTGGTACCCCAGCCAATCCGCTTCCAACTCTCGGGTTGAGCAGCGAAAGTGGTTAATGAAGTGACGTCACCAAGTTAACAGAGCGTTAAGTTCCCAGTAGTATGTCTATGTGGCTTTATTTTTGCTTTTCAAAGTGGATTTGCTGGAAATCTTGCACATCATTTAATTTTATTTTAAGGTCCTACAAACATAACAAGTGAAAGCACTTGCCCTAAATGTTTCTGAGGTGTCTAGTTCTCTACATGAAGTAAATTTTTTTGAGGGAGTATTGAAGCTCTCTGGATATTTATTTGGTGATTTTGATACTTTCTCCCCAAAGGTATGCATGATTCACATACACCTTGTAGATATATCGAAGAAATACTGTACGCATGATGTTTTGCAGGAATCTATTTAATTCGTTTGATATAGCTAAGCAGGGGAGAGTCTCGCTGGATTTCAACCTGTTTGTTTACTGTAGTATGGATTTCATCTCTTTTGCATGTTCATTCCTGCAACTTTTCAAGAACAATATTTCTATTATTTGCTATCGATTTTCTGTTATTTCAGGTCCAGGTAAGTTCTTTTAGGGCACAATCCTGTGTATAAACTATCTCTAAAGCCCAGCAGTCGACTATGCCCATTGATCAGAGGCCAAAGCCTAATTACAAGCTTGCATTTACTCTTCTTTGGCCACGAGAGATTTTTTTTAGGTGGATGCTTATATACTCTTTGCTCACGGGATGGCAAAATTGAAGCTGAAGTTAAACTCACTGGAATTCTCAGCTTAGGAGCATTACAGCCTAGGAAATCCAGAAAATATGGTACACCTATTCCTCCTGGGTCATATGCACCAGTCTATCAACACTTCTTTGTTACTCGTATGGACATGGCCATCGATTGTAGGCCTAGTGAAACATTCAATCAGGTGTGCTCCTATGAATTGATAGGATATTCCCCAATTTGTCTATAGTTTGATATATGCGAAAAGGAATTTGATATATTCCTCATATTTTGTGTTTCTGTTTTTGGTTCCATCATATTGTGATAGTTTCTACTACAAAATTTTGTCAGCTTTCTCCTCAATGAGATTTTGCATTGACAAAAGGAACACACTAGTTCTTGCTTCATAAAGCCTAAGGATTGATTTTCTAGATACCCTTTAGTTTGACATTACAGGATTGTTTCTTGCAATCAGACTAGAACTGAAGTGGGATGATTGCGTATCGGCAGTAATATTTAACTGCATCATTGATAAAGTATTTGAGGTATGAGAGCAATGAAAGATGCCTTGGAGAGTAGCCAACATGTAAGTTTAGGACTGAGTCGACTGACCCAAAGCAGTAATACTTTAACACCAACCAACATTACCAAACCTGGGCCAGTAAAGGTCTAATAGCAACCAAAATATGTGAAAATTTTCAGATTGCAACAGACGTTAGATTCCTAGGCTGTAATTTGCTACTTGTTGCTGTTTCCTGTTGCCACTACCTTGTCAACTTGTTGCTGTTTCCTGTTGCCATTACCTTGTCGAGGAAAGGCTTTTCTTTAAAACCTTTTACATCTGTTACTAGTTATGACTTACAAATTGTCTGTTTTAATTGACTGATTATTTATGTTTGTGGTTATTGCCACCAAGTTGACGTGTGACTCTTAGGTTTCATTCTCACAAGCTTGACTTTTGAGTCAACAGGGTTGAAGAACTCTTAACACGGAGATCTAATTGAGAAACCTTTCTTTATGACTAGCCCATTGAACTCCGAATACATCAATCTTGAGCTAGATATCGTGCTCAATCATTTTCCCACTAGCTCTATGCCTCTACCATGTTGTGGAACTCGAAGTTGAGGGTTTTCTCGTTCTCCATTCCCCATACAGAGTACTACATTGAGTTGACATGGTTGATTGTGTGCTCATTTCTGCAAGCACTCGTCACTTTGAAATTTTGAATTAGTCATTCAACGATTTCTCCTAAGCTCCAAAAACTCAGTGCTAAAATCAAGGTGAATTCTATCCTAAGCATCCCACCCCTAGCTTGGAAGACAGAAAACTATTAGAGAGGACATAATGTTGAGTCGACTTGATGCAGTTCATTTGCTAGCTGTGACAACAGTAGCTCACTGTTTACCTGTAAGTGTTTGCAAGGATTTGAGCCCAGAATACGGAAAGACTGGGATTCATGGAATTTGTCTGGCAGTTGTGTGAGGAAAAAGCCATTAGAATGTGGGAACAAAGATGGGTTCCTGAAGCTGGCAGGGGTGAAATTGCCTGATTTTTCTATATCAGCGGGAAATGTTAGTGTAAGAGATTGTGAGCTGGGATGCCTTAGAAATTATTCTTGTACAGCTAATGCTTATACTAATGTGAGCTGGGTATCCTGGAAATGTCTGATTTGGGTTGGGGATTTGATTGATCTTGTGGAGAATAAAGAAGGCACCGTCAATCTCTACCTGCATCTTGCCGGTTCTGAGCTTGGTATGTTTGTCTCTCTAATTTTAATTTCTTGGTTGGATAATAGGATACAATTTGTCATAGCAGCATAAGCAGTGGACAGTTGAATGGAGCAGTCGATCCAATTGGGTGCTATTTTGGATGGACCATGATGCCAAAATCACGCTTTGATCTTGACCCTTGTCTTTTTTTTTCTTTCTTTTCACCATCTGTTTGAATACAAACAACAGATTTGTGATCCATGTTAGGGCTGGATTTGACAGATAGGCCTGTTAACTCATGTGGACCAAAAATAATATTGGTTATTAAAGCATGTTTCATAAATGGGCAAAAATTCAGCAAAGAAATGTCCACCGATCAGCAATCAGGATCTGTTTTTTAGCATATGGCCATATAAGATTGGATCTACTATTTGCATGGTTCTGATATGAGGTACATTGTGTGTGTATGGTAAGAAGCCTCGAAGATACCATGCATTGAGAAATGATCAGGTAGTGCCACTAGCACCACGAGCTTACTATATTGTGTATCAATTCCCACTTATGTCTCACATGTTTAGCAAATGTGAAAAGTTGAGCAATTAAAATTTGTGAGAAAATGTGCAAAATTTTGCGGAATTGAGCAAAAATATGGTAAGAAATTGTTTAGAAATGTATGAAATTGTGCCAAATAAAATAGAAACAAAAGCATGCTTGTGAAAGTAGAGATAGGACTTCTCTAGTTTGTTTTCCAACAATCAAGAGGCGGCTTCACAGTCTGGGTCAATGAAGTGGTGGATTCAATCCCACATTGTGTTGTAGTAAACATCCATTGTTACCTGAAACATTCTGTAAATTTTGTGGTCATGTCTGCTATAACTGGATGGAAATGGTCAGACATGTTCAAGTTGATGAACTCTGGCTTGGAACTGCATGAACATGGGTTTCACTTTGATATTGTAGTATCTGGGTGGAAGATTTTGATGGCTTTTGCATAAGAAATATTAGCTTTCTGCATTTTAATCTTGTATTATGGGACAACATCTGATGTATGGTTAAATATCTGCAGATGTAGGATCAATGTTGTGAATGCGTTCACTGTTCTTATTGACCTTTTACTGTCTGCAGTGATGATCATCCAGAAAGTGTTCTTACATCAATGTAGATTGCTCTTTGATTCAATCTAACCATCCATTTTCATGGTATACTTGTGGTCCACTTGGTGAGCAGTCTGGCCTAATTTCTGGACCAGGGCAAGTTTAGGGAAGGCCGCCTGACAAACGGCCCAGATTCTGCATGTGTGGGCTTAGCAAACCTCAGCCAAAGCTTATTCTCTGGTCCAAGAATCAGGCCAGTCACATATCAGGTTTCTGTATGCACAATATAAGAGCAAGTGCCAGCTGAAGGAAGAACCGAGCAAGGATTTCACAAGACCTTCGCATGCCCCAAAAAAAATCAGCCATAGAACATTGCTTTTGAGGACCATTCCTGGCTTGAATGAACTTGTCAAGGCTTTATTAGGTAGATAATCTAAAATTTCCACAGCAGGGTTCTTCATGTCTAAGCAATATGAATTTATTTTTTTTACAATACTCTGTAGTTCTATTATGTTTTTATATAGCTGCTAGCCTGCTACTAAAACTTTAGTAGGCTTTTTTCACACACACACACACACACACACACACACACACACACAAAAAAAAACTTTAGTAGGCTTCTAATCATATCAATTATCTTTTCTTGTGAAATTACTGCATATGAGCCACACTCTTGATTAGTAATCATAGTTGGGCAACCGGATTGCTAGTCTAGCCTTTGTTATTGATTAGTTTGATTGAGCTAGTATTGTGTAAGAGTATAGGATAAATATGTAGAGCTGTTTATTCCTATCATTCTCAATGAAATACATGGTGTCAGTTTGGGCAAGTTATTGAAGCGGCTGTGGAGAATGTCCATTTTAGCAATCTGGTAGGCTGTTTGGATAGAGAGAAACAACAGATGCTTTGATAACATCTCTAATCCTGTGCATAGTATAATCTCCAATGCTAAATGCATGCTTGTAGAATGGGCAGTAACTGATGTTAGGTTTAAGGAGTCCGATCTTCTCTTCTTAAGGTCGCTGTAAGGTCTGCTTCCTCAGCGGACTGTCTTTTATTTTTGCTTTTATTCTCTTTTCCTTTTGTTTTGTCCTCTTCCTTTAATGAAATATGAGTGATCTTTCAAAAAAAGAAAAAAAAGAAATACACACTGGATCCCTATAGCGGTACAAGCTTAGTGATGCTTTCACTTTGTTTTGAGATTTCAAGAAACTATTATACTTTGCAGATTGTGGGAGTTGTATTTGATCTTTTCTCATTAGCTTTTGTTAAATACCTTATTTAAATAAGAAGCATTGGTGATGATGATGCTTGTGGTTGAAACCTTCCTAGGACCCACCATGACATTTAACTGCCATCCAAGCTATTCATAAAGTCACAAAGGCTTGGATGAAGGCAAAACACAAATACCAGCTTTATTCAAAACTTCTACAGCTCCCAAGAAATTTTTAATGATGGATATCTATCCTAGTGTGGCCCACTTGAGCCTTGGATCTATTCCATTTGTGGGTTTACATCCTAAAATGACATGACAAAATTGATGTATGGTGTTGATAAACCCATAAATCATGGTGGGCCGCTCACAGCCTGTTTTTAGCTGGGGGCTGTGAGCGGCCCACCATGATTTAGGAAAAACGTCTACAAGATGAAATACAATCTATCAAGGCACAAAAGGTTATTTCTGACTATTGGTTTTCGTAAAATTTTCTCATTCTGATCCAGTATGTTATAGTTTGTCATGTGATTTCAGGGTATGTTAGGGGCCTTAGGGCTAAATAGTTTTTGAAATGTCAGGTCCAATTGCAACACAAGATAAAGCAAGAGGCAGAGCAATTTCGGAAGTGAAAGGCTTCTCGTGAAAAGGAATTGCCTCAAAATCTTTTTTTATAACCTGATATTGGTGCAGGTACACTTACAAGTTGGGGCATAGGTTATTCAATGGTTCGTCCATTTGGAGTCAGACATATCACTTCGAAGCATCTCCTTATCCTGGACAGGATTCTTTACAGCGTGTAGTAAATTTTCGTGACATAGGAAAGGTAGGAACTCTCTTGGAAACCTTTCTCATGCACATAGATTGATGGTTTTGCATGTCGTATTGCTCTCCTTTCATTTCCATGAAACAATGCTTAGTATTTTTATTTATTTATTTATTTATATTCTTAGGTGGGAAGCGCCTTGTTCCTGTGGGTCTAGGAGATGATGATCAATGCATTGAAGAGGGAGCTTCACACTCCAGCTTCTGATCGTTCTTGCATTCATCTGGAATTTGACATATCTGGGACAGGACTTGTGTAAGTTTCCTTTGGATTTTATTTGATGCAACTTCAGAGCCACAATGATTATTACAGCTTTTTCTTTCGAATTATAAGATTTCTTATTGCTCTTGATGAGTTGTGACAATAATTTTGCTTACTATAAAACTTTTAAGTGGAATGGGTCATACGTGTTTCAAGTAAAAGCCACAAAACTGAATGTGGAATAGTTCTGAAGAATAGGATACTTCTGTTTATATTTGTGTCCTGGATTTTGAGAGTTGAATATATTTTGAGAATTGAAGATTGCATCCCGATTACCATAGACATGGCTGCAGACAGTTGTTAGTTGCTGCTACATCCATCGCAAGGTCACCAAAGTTGCCTAAAATTGTGAAGCTTAGGATTCCACTGTAGTCATTGGAGCAGTCATATATTATAGCTTTCCATTTACTGAAGCTGTCCCTTCTCATTTACATCCGTTCCTCAAACGGTCTTTTTAGATTCGTCATTTGAAATTCTATTTGCTGCTTTACTTGATAGTTGTGGGTGTAGAAAAGATAATTTACTTTTTTTTTAGTAGTTTGTTTGCGTTCGAACATGTACAGCTTTGCTAAGCCAACGCGCATGTCTACACAAATATGACTATATATATATATATATATATATATATATAAAGGTCAATTGCTCAGAATGGGAGCATATTCGAGTTCCTTCAAGACAAGTTTTAATCAACTCTAGTTTCAGTTATGTTGTTGGAATGCTGTTTGTTTGGATTTTGGTAATTGGTTTAACTGCTTTCACATGCTGACATGTTTAAGTTGCGGATGTGCAACATACTTGCAGGCCTTCTATCGTTCATGGTAATTTCATCAATCATCTTCTTCTCTTTTATCCTTTTTATTTTTCATAGTTCATTCTGGAAGCCCCTGTTGCTGTTAGCAAACACAAGTGGAAGGAGAAATGCACCAAGTTTCATCATTCAAAGGGAAGGAGAAATGGTAATATGAATTTCATTAGTTTATATAAAAATGTTGTTTTTCTTTTTCTCCATGAATTTCAGTTCCTCCTAAATCTAGGGTCTTAGACTAATGTCCCTAGGAATTTTTGAAAAAAAAATCCCTAGAAACATGGAGAAGATTGGTAGAAGCAAATTCATTGCTTGAAATGCAATTGAAATCCTTGAGTAAATTTGCACACGAGAACTTGGAGACATACAAACTTGTCATTGGGAACTGCAGTAATCACAGATACGAAAAGGTAATCTGCCATCTATCAGCGCTATATCCAAGGAAGTAGAAATAAAAGTTGCTCTGTATTTCTTTTGGACTAGGAGGATGCAGGTTGTAGCTATCTCGTATTAATATTTTGGCAGCTTGCAATGTTGAGTATCTGACACAAGCAAGTTTTGTAGTTTACAATTTTTTGTCTTCAAAAAAGAAATGGTTATTTTGGATAGGTAATCTGTCATCTATCAACTTGTAATGTTTACAATTATGGATAGTTTCAATATTAAAAAAAAAAAAAACTTTGATTGGAGAATTTGGTCCAAATCTTCCTAGTTCATGTCATGGGTCCATCTCTCATGGTTAGCTCCATGCTGCCTTTATCAACAGATGCAATCATTATTACGATGGATGGGCTGAGTAGCTTTGTTCTGTTTCGAGATTCCTTGTCTTTACTTTACAATTTACATGAGTTTTTTCTTAATTTACTTCGATCTTAACTTTGAATATATTTTTCATATTGTTCTACTTAATGTTTGATCTGTAACATCTGTACAATGGCTGGAGCAAGCTGCAGACCCATGCCAGGAAGTAGTTATAAAATCATTACTTGTTGCAAAAGATGTTATGCTCGAGATCAGATTTCATATGCAACAGATGGGTCAGGCAACAGGCTTTTTTCATTTTTGTCATGGTGTTATTCATAAAATGCACTTTGTTCCCTTTGATTAGCCAATACTGAAACTTTAACAAATAAATTTGCTAGCATTTTTTGTCATCTCCGCAAAGCTATAATTTAAAGTGCTAGCCTTTACTGTAGCTTATTTTGTAAATCTGATTTTGCAATGAAACATCTTCAAGCATATTATTTTCTTATGTTTTTCTTTTGATTATCTCTATTTTGATGGAATGAAATAAACTTTTGTTAATTTATTTCCATGGTTTAAAATTGTTCCTAAAATTCCTACCTAAAATTTGACCGTTGGCAACATTAAGAACGGTTTAAAACCGTTCCTAAAATTTCGTCTCTAAAATTTGAAATGGTACCCGAAACAGTTCTGAACCGTTTCTGTTTTTTTTTTTTTTTTTGCGATGCCTCATTTAGGAACGGTTTTAAACTGACCCTAAATGACAATTTTGGTGTAGTGATGTGGCACGCTAATGATACTTCAAAACAATCCGATTATCGACCACATCACTAAAATCACATCAATAGAATGATCCAAACTGTTCGAAGGTTGGCCACCTAAATGGACAATTAGAAAAGGTCGACAAGTTACTTATTTATAATCATTAAGATTGGCCTAATTGAAGCTTGTCATTTTCTCTTTTTTTGCTGAAGTATATATTTCAATAAGCCTATTACAATTATTTTGACATGCACCCTAATATGAGATAACAAGAGCTGATTTGGGGTATCACATATGTACCCGTGAATATAAAAAAAAACTCCTAATGCCTTCCTGTTCCTCCCATTTACTCCCATCAGAACACAACTAAGTCATTCATTTACACTCAATTCATTTTCTCATTTACAAGCTCCCCGTGAGGCTAAGGACACATATGCCATGTTGTCATGTGATGGTGTGGTGTGTGGACTTAGTAATCCTCTCCACCAGATATTGATTGGATGAGAGGGACGAGAGATGAGGTGGTGTTTGGTGGTGTGTGATGTGTTGGGTCCATCCGGCCGACCCGCTATATGTGTTTGTCCGCATTATTCATCTGTTTTGCCAGCTCATTTTAAAAGTATGAAACAAAAAATGAAACAAAAATGAAGCAAATTCGAAGCTCAAGTGTACCACACTATTGAAACATTGGTGATTGAATGCCCACCATTAAAATGTCCCGGGGTCACAGAAGTTTTGGATCAAGCAGATATTTGTATTTTTCCCTTTATCCAGGTCCGTGGGACCTTATTGTTGGGGGCCTTGCACAAAACCTTAGGATCTAGCCTCCCGAAACAAACCAAAATTATGGAATAATAATGCAATGAAAAACAATCAAAGCATAAACTACACAACACAAGAAATTTTTACATGGAAAACCCTCAAAGAGGTAAAAACCACGGGACCTCTTCCAGATCAACAATCCACTATGAAGTAGAGCGTTACAACCTTCTTCACTCACGTAGGAGTGGATAAACAATGAGAGAAACAAAGAAAACGGAGAGATCTCACCGATTACGAGGACATAGAAGCGCTGAGATATAGATTGCGCAGTAGATAACCTCCACGAGCATAATCTCCCTTCTATAAGCTTCCTCTCTCTCTCACCTTTGATAGCCCTAAACCCTTTAGCAAATTCCTTGTAAAGCTTTAGGAAACCCTCTTATCATACCTAGAAAGCCCTAAGTACCTCCTATTTAAAGTTTTAGGAAACTCTTTTCCACATCCCAGTTGTGAAAGGACTTGCGACACGAAATCCGCACAAAATCGCGAAACGAATTTGCGTAACTACGACTGGTCGTAACGAACCTACTACCGGTCGAGAGTCACCCACGACCGGTCGAGTACATCCTTCGACCAATCGAGCACCCCAGAAATAAATCACCCAAAGTCACTGGAGTTCAAGTCGTGTCAGGGCTCGTCTTCCACGACTGGTCGTGTACAACCTTTGACCGGCCGAGTAGGGCTCACGACCAGTCGACGACAGATAAAAAAACCTATCAAATCTCTCCCTTTTTGACCGAGGAGGGATCCACCTTCTTCAAGTTAGCCAGGTTTCTACAAACCTCAAACTTGCTATTGAGCAAAGCCTTAGTCATCATGTCTGACCCATTATCGTCCGTGTGGACCTTCTCAAGCTGTAACACCTTCTGTTCCAAAGTATCCCCTGATTCAGGGATACCAAATCTCTATGTGCTTTGACTTGGAATGCTGACTTGGATTCTTGCTCAAGTGTATAGCACTCTGACTATCACAATAGACCATGTACTCCTGCTTCAAGCTAAGTTCCTGTAGGAACCTTTTCATCCAAAACATCTCTTTACATGCTTATGTGACTGCAATGTACTCGACATCTGTTGTCAACAATGCTACGACCTTCCGTAGCTTGCTTTGCTAGGAGACCACTCCCCCTGCAAATGTGAACATGAACCCCGCTGTAGACTTCCTGGAATCTATGTCACCTGTCATATTGCATCTATGTAGCCCTCTAACACAGGTTTACTGTCACCATAGCATAGGCTCAACCTGGATGAGCCTCTTAGATACCGAAGTATCCATTTCACCGATGTCCAATGCTCTTTGCCAGGATTGGCAAGATACTGGCTGACAACACTAACCGCATATGCTATGTCTGGGCGTGTATACACCATAACATACATCAAACTTCCTACAACTGACGCATAAGGTATCTTCTGCATCTCTTCCACCTCTGCCTTCATCTTGGGACACTGTCTGTCGTTCAATCTGAAGTGACCATCCAGTGGACTAGTGACCGGTTTCGCTGCATTTATATTGAACCGCTATAGAACTTTCTCGACATACCACTCTTATAACAGCCAGAGCTTCCTGCTACTTCTGTCACGGGTTATCTCCATTCCTAGGATCTGTTTAGCTGGGCTCAAGTCTTTCATCGCAAAAGACTTGCCCAACTCCTGTTTCAGCCTGTCGATCTTCTTGATGACTTTTCCCATGATGAGCATGTTATCAACGTATAACAGCAGAACTAAGAAATCACCATCTGAGAACTTACGCGTGAACACACAGTGGTCCGACTCTGTTCTGTCATATTTATGCTTCAACATAAACGAGTTAAACTTCTTGTACCATTGCCGTAGAGCTTGTTTCAGCCCGTACAAGCTCTTCCTCAGCCTACACACCATATGCTCTTTGCCTTTGACTTCAAACCCCTCTGGTTGGTGCATGTAAATCTCTTCTTCCAGGTCACCATAGAGGAAGACAGTTTTAACATCTAACTGCTCTATCTCCAGATCTATGCTAGCCACCAACCCAAGCAACATCCGTATGGATGTCATCTTCACCACTGGTGAGAATATCTCCTCGAAGTCTATGTCTTTCCTCTGACCAAACCCTTTCACCACAAGTCTGGCCTTGAACCTCGTTTGTGAATTCTTCTACTCAACCTTCTTTTTAAACACCATTTGTTGCTCAGAGCTTTCTTGCCCTTAGGCAATTTCACCATTTCATAGGTGTGGTTCTTATGCAAGGATTTCATCTCCTCTTGCATAGCTTTCAACCACTCATTCTTATACTCGTCGGCTAGGGCCTCAGAATAATCTTCTAGCTCTCTCCCATTAGTCAGCATAATGTACTCATGTGGCGAATACCTCTTAGACAGTTGTCTATCCCTGGATGACCTCCTCACCTGTGGCTCAACATGTGGATCAAGTGGGGGCTGCTCCCCTAGTCCATTTTTTGAAGGAACTCCCTCATCCTCTGCACCTTGCTGTACTCTCACGTTATCAGGCACCACGGGAGGAATAACCGGATCCATGTCCTCTAGCTCACCTGAAGTAGGTTGGTTTTTCTCTAGCTTACCAATGTCTTCTATACACTGATCTTCAAAGAAAACCACATCTCTGCTCCTGACGAGCTTCTTCTCGGTCGGATCCCATAACCTGTAACCTAACTTTTCATCACTGTACCCAAGAACACACACTACCTGATCTTCACATCGAGCTTTGACCTCTCGTCCTTTGGTACGTGAACGGATGCCCTGCATCCAAACACCCTAAGATGACTGTACGATGGATCATGTCCAGTTCACACCTTCTCAGGCACTTCTCCATTCAACGGGGTTGATGGAGACCTGTTTATCAAATACACCGCTGTGTGCATTGCTTCTCCCCAGAACGTCTTGGGCAATTTCGCATGGGATAACATGCATCTGATTCTCTCTACAATGGTGCGATTCATTCGCTTAACTACACCATTATGCTGGGGGGTCTTGGGAACCATCTGTTCATGTCGTATACCCAGGGGCTTGTAGTACTCATGAAAGTCGCCAATATATTCACCACCATTGTCAGTGCGGATGCACTTTAATGATCTATCTGTCTCTCTCTTGACCATAGCATGAAACAATTTAAACACACCAAAGACCTCGTCCTTGGATTTCAAAGCATAAACCCAAACCCTCCTAGATGCATCATCTATAAAAGTAACGAAATACAATGTCCCACCCAAGGTTTTTGTCCTCATAGGACCACAAACATAAGAATAAACCAAATCTAATGCGTGCACTTTATTAACATGAGAAGCAGATTTAATAAATGAAACTCGATGCTGTTTCCCTGATAAACAATCAAGAGAGGTTTTGAGAGGTCTACCTGTCACGTATGGAAGGAATTGCTTCTTTGCTAGTACCTGAAGCCTTTTTTCACTCATGTGGCCTAGACGCCTGTGCCACATGTCAATGGCTGAATTTTCTGCTGCGTTCAACTCACCCTTGCACACACTGACACTTGCCTTGTAAAGGGTGCAACACTTCTTTCCTCTGGCCATGATCAATGAACCCTTGATGAACTTCCATCGCCCACCAACAAAACAACTTTCATAGTCATCATCATCTAACCTTCTCGTCGACATCAAGTTGAGATGAAGGTCTGGGATATGTCTCACATCCTTGAGAACCAATGTGCAACCCACATCGGTCTTCACACAAATATCACTGACTCCTACGATCTTCCATACGCCAGAATTTTCCATCTTCACAGTCCCATAGTCACCTGACTTGTAGCTTGTAAAGAAGTCCATGCGTGGAGTCATATGGAAAGAAGCTCCCGAGTCTATCACCCAATTGGTGTCCTGACTCGTAGCCGTGAGACATAAATCGTGATCTGCTGAAAGAATAACTACAACATCGCCATCTGAAGCAACCGCAGTGGAATCTGATTCATCTTCCTTCCCTTTTTCCTTTCTTGTCGTTCTTCTTACCACAACATTCATGCTTATAGCGGTCCTTCTTGCTACAATTCCAGCAATCAACATCCTTTCTGTTACTCGACTTGCCTCTTGATTTATCTCGGGCCTTTCCGCCTTTCCTGTTCTTTCCTCTTTCCCGTTCCTGTGTCACAAGGGCCTCTTCCTGAGTAGACTCCTGAGACTTCCTCCTTATCTCTTTATTGAAGAGACAGCTAGTTACCTGTTCCATGAATATCTTTTTGTCTAGCGCGGAGTTACTTAGAGACACCACTAATGTCTCCAACTGTCAGGCAATGAACTAAGCAAAAGTAAAGCCTGGAATTCATCATCTAGGACCATCATCATAGAGGAAAGTTGGTTCACTATATTGTTGACCTCATTCATGTGCTCGGCCACAGAACCACCATCCTTGAACTTGAGATTCACAAGTCGTCTTATCAGAAAATTTTTATTACCGGCTGTCTTCATCTCATACAACCCTTATAATTTCAGCCATAGGCTAGCGGCTGAGGTTTCCGTAGACACATGTTGGAACACAGAATCATTCAACCATTGTCTAATAAACCCCACCGCCTTTCGGTCTATCTTCTTCCAATCATCATCAGACATATCCTTAGATTTTGCCGATATGCCTAAAATTGGATAATATAAGTTCTTGCAATAAAGCAAGTCCTCCATTTTAGCCTTCCATATGATCCAGTTAGAACCATTGAGGTTGATCATCCTTGATGAGCCACCTTCCATAATCCAAAATCGATCCTACCCGTTCAATGAACTTAGATCTGATACCACTTTGTTGGGGGCCTTACACAAAACCTTAGGATCCAGCCTCTCGAAACAAACCAAAATTATGGAATAATAATGCAATGAAAAACAATCAAAGCATAAACCACTCAACACAAGAGATTTTTACGTGGAAAACCCTCAAAGAGGTAAAAACCACGGGACCTCGTCCAGATCAACAATCCACTATGAAGTAGAACATTACAACCTTCTTCACTCACGCAAGAGTGGATAAACAATGAGAGAAACAAAGAAAACGGAGAGATCTCACTAATTACGAGGATATAGAAGCGCTGAGATATAGATTACGCAGTAGATAACCTCCACAAGCATAATCTCCCTTCTATAAGCTTCCTCTCTCTCACACCTTTGATAGTCCTAAACCCTTTAGTAAATCTCTTGTAAAGCTTTAGGAAACCCTCTTGTTATACCTAGAAAGTCCTAGGTACCTCCTATTTAAAGTTTTAGGAAACTCCTTTCCGCATCCCAGTTGCGAAAGGACTTGTGACACGAAATCCGCGCAAAATCGCAGAACGAATCTGCGTAACTACGACTGGTCGTGACGAACCTACGATCGGTCGAGAGCTACCCACGACCGGTCGAGTACATCCTTCGACCGGTCAAGCACCTCGGAAACAAATAACCCAAAGTCGCTGGAGTTCAAGTTGTGTCAGGGTTCGTCTTCCTCGACTGGTCGTGCACAACCCAGTCGAAGCAGGGCTCACGACCGGTCGACGATGGGTCAAAAAACTCATCACTTATCAACATGTTGGATGACAAATAGGATTTAACGGTGGGTGTCATGTGGTATGGTTTACTTGAGCTTCAAATTTGCTTCTTTTTTGGGTTCATGCCTTAAAATGAGCTGGAAAAATGCACTTGAGCTTATATAAAACACATACCCTCTTGGTCGCCCCACATCTCACACACCACCCACGGTGGTGGTGATGAGAGATGCAACTAGAAAAGCTAGCCAACCTCTATGAGACCAAGGCGGACTCTCTGGGAAGCCTTCCACGTAAAGTTCCCGTACTGGTATGCTGGGTGAGACTCACGACGGTTTTTCTAACATATCCACCTCATTCATCCGTTTTACGATCTCCTTTTTATCCGTTTTACGATCCCCTTTTAGGCCACGTGACTAAAAATGAGGCGATCCAAAACCCAAGTGGGCCACATGAGAAGAATGTTGGGGAAAGAAATGCCTACTACTAAAATCTTACTGGAGCTCCAGCTTAACGATTATATGCCATCCATACCATTTATAACGTCATTCCCACTTCAGTTAAAGCACAAAATTACTTAGCCTAAAACAAAACTTTTATGGCCATACAATATTCAACGGTGGTCGTTGAATCCCCGGTGTGGCCAATTGAGTTTTTGATGTGCTTTATTTCTATTGCATGTCCTAAAATAAGCTAGTAAAAATGGATGGATGGATGAATTTCTTACAAACATCACGGTAGCGTGTGCTAGCATCACAGACAGGAACTTTCTTCCAGGAGACCATGCGTCATCAAATTATGATTAGCTTTTAATCTCTATGGCGTGTTATTTTGTGTTTTCATGCATCTCGTGGTTTTGCTGGCATTAAATTATATAGTATTAATTGCTTATGTCATGACTGACGAGGCCCGATCTGAATCAGATATGATATATACGATTGTCCTTGCCTCTCCCAAGACCGAGCTGGAAGCGGATTCGCTGGTGTACCACCTATACACCAGCTATATCGCTGGTGTATTGACGTCAGTAAATTCTGTAAGTCTCACCGTGAGGTATGTGTTATATCCAAACCGTCCATTCATTTGGCAAGCTAGTCTTAAGGTTTTAGACCAAAAATAAGACAGATATAAAGATCAATTGAACCACGGTGCAAATAGCAGTGGGGGATTGAACGTCTACCATTGAAACCCTTTTGAGGGTCACAGAAGTTGCAGATCAATATGAAATTTATTTTTCCTCTTCATCTATTGTATTTGTGACCTTATTAACAGATTGGATGGAAAATAAACGTTATGGTGGGCCCTACCAAATCATTATCTTCCTGCTATTTTTGGTGTGGTTCATTTAAGCTTTGGATATGAATAATTTTTTGTCTAGATCTCTGAAATGATCTCGAGAAATGGATGAACTGTGTGGATATAATAAATATATCATTGTGAAGCCCATGTAACTTTGATTTACTTTGAACCGTTCATACAACTCGGAGTTCGAGGAGCGTCGGCGCTCGTCTTCGCATGACACCGATCTACACCAGCTGTACAGCTGGTGTGTGGTACACCAACCAATCCGCTTCCAGATGAAGCGACCTTTACTTGACTGCAGAAGTACAGGTGCGGATTAGCTACTGAAAGGTTGAGTAGCCAGACTAGCTACTGAAGTGACGTCAGCAAGTTCCATGGCCCACCATGATTGATGTATGTTTTGTATCCACACCTTCCATCCATTTGGAGATTTCATTTTAAGGTAATATTCAAAGAATCAGTTAAATCTAAAGATCCAGTGGACCCCAGCACACAAAACAGTGGGACAGTGATGCCCACCATTAAAAACTTCAAAAGGCCGTAAAAGTTTTATATTAAGCTTATGTTTGTGTTTTCCCTTATTTCATGTCTTTTTTAACTTTTAAACTGGTTGGATTTCAAATAAACATTGCCTTAGGATAGTTTCAATGGTGGGAATCACTCTCCCCACTGTTTTCTTTGGTGGGTCCACTATAGAATTTTATTCACCGAGTTCTTTGGTTCGTACCCTAAAATGATATCTAAAAATGGATGAACGGTGTGGATATAACACATACATCATAGTGTAGCCCACAAAACTCGGAGACGCAGCTTCAGTAGCCGACTCGCTACTCAACCTGAAAGTACACGGATGCATTATTATATATCGGATTCACCGATTTTTTCATCTGTTTTTCCCTATTATTTTAAAACATTAGTATAAAAATGAAGCATATCCAAATCTTATATATGTAACTGTGATAATTGAACTTAGTTGTACAGGCACTAATGTCTACGTGAATGAAGATAGAAATATATATATATATATATATATATATTTTGTTGATGCAAAAAATTGGTTCAAACTCTTTCCGTACTTCGACCTACAATATAATGAAGGAGAAAGAGAGACCCTGGCTAGGGCCGGGGTCCTCCGATGCTTAAGTTAGTAAGGGCTCAAGAAGAGAAGTTTTTTAGAGTTTTTTTTTTTTTTTTTTGGTTACGTACCTTTAATCTTGGAGAGCCCTCCTTTTATAGGAGTGAAAGGTCCCGGCGTAAGGGGATTCTCTCCTGATTTACCGAGAGATTTGATCTAGTTAATATTTTATTTACGGATACTTCCCGATCCCGAGATTTCTGGGGTCGAGGATCCTTTTACAAGATTCTCGGGGCGGTGTTTAAGATTACACCGTCTCTTCCTTACTTGACTCGACCTTAATAGATTTGCAATCTCGGCTGGCTTACAAAGAAAATTGTTTACCCACTATCGGACGAATCCACATCGGTTCGGGACTGATGTTTTTCTTCAATCCGATAGCCGACACTACAACAAACCTTACATAGGTCGGTTTCATAGTCGGTCAGGTGGCTTTCAGTTTTAGGGCCTTTAATAGGTCCCTTTAGACATTGTTGCCTCGTTAACCGAGTCAACTTGATGTGTCTAATGTTTGCTCAAGGCTCTTGACTCTTTCAGCTTCAGTTGGAATTCATGTCCTCTACAAATCCGAGCTAAGTCTCTCCTTTAAGCTTTATCTAATCTCGGTCCAAACTATTGGCTCAGACTCTCGGATAGTTTCATTAAAGCTAATCCATTCCATAACCGAGTCTCCGGACTTGTCATATTTTTCCCCAACAGTAAGCCCCCTACTCCTCGTGTCAGTTATATTAGCATTAAGGAGTAATGTATTGCTAAGTCGGAATGCACTAGAGACCGAGGTTATGATGGAGCATTTATTGCTTCTTGTGTCGCTCTTAACGTGCGACGGATCGTTACTCGAGGTCGCACGAGCATACAACCATCAAGTCGTTTCGTCGACTTATGAGCGTTGGACACGTGGCGAAGACGTTACTTGCGTCAGTCGGTGCGCGTCATACGTTGGACGGGGGAATCGAAGCAGGCGTTGATTCGACTTCTCCTTAATTGTTGCTGCCACGTGACTTGGCTATAAAAGGAGGGGCGAGATCGACTTTCACACTTTCGCCCGCTCGATTTCCTTTTCGTCCATTCTCTCTTCTTCTCCTTTTCCTTCCTACTATGCTTGCAATCCGCCATTTTTCTATATCCTTGCTTTCTTCCTTCCTCCTCAACTGCATGCTTTTTGCCTCTCCGGTGAGTCTTCTCTCCCTCCCTTTTTTTCTTCGACATTTAGTGACAATGCATCCTTCAAGTCCCTGGGAGGGGATTTCCAGTGATGAGGGCGAAACAGAGCATCTTTGGAATGTTTCCAAATCGCCTTCCTTACTAACGGAGATGGCGATAAGCACCAATGAGGCTTTCCAGCTTACTGCTAGGATGTCCAGTGGGATTCCAGCAGAATGCCCCGCTCCAGAGGGTTCCTTTTTCTTGAAACATGCCCTGCACAGACCTACCCCCTTTTTCCCTGAGGATGATTTAGAAGAAGAGGAAGAAGAATTATGAACCTCTAAGTCGGCTCTTCTTAGGAGACCAACAAGGGTCGAGTTTGGGAGAACCACTAAGTCGGTTCCCCTACGGAGATCGGTTCGGTTTGCTAAGTTAATAGCCGAAGAAGGAGAGGCTGCCGAGAGTGAGGAGGTCGGAGATGAACAAAAGGGGCCGATCCCCTCAGTTTTGTCTGAGGCGGATTTGGATAAAATCCGAGTCGGGTATCATGTTCCCGACTTAGTGATTCTTCAATGTTCGCTCTCGAATGAATTGCCCGACCATCCCCCTCCTAGGATGGTCGCAATTTTTTAAGTTGCCATGCAATGTGGTGTGCGTCTGCCCTTACAACCCGCTGTTCGGAATTTTCTTTCCTGACTTAGGATTGTACTCGGGCAGATATTTCCGAATGGGTGGAGGAACTTGCTTGGATGTGCAGTGTTGTAGGCTGAGGCAGAACAACCCCCACTGACCATGGACGAGTTCCTCTACCTATACCAGGTTCGGCCGAACACTTCGCAGCCCAGCTGGTATTTCTTGAGCGCTTGGCGGAATAAGGGCGGTTCCTTATAACCGACCCTCCTACCTCTAATAAGCACTGGAGAGAGAGGTGGTTCTGGGCATGTGGTCGTTGGGAGATTGCCGAGCCTAGGCTGTTCGAACCTCTCGTTCCCCGGGCATTTTCTGAAGCAGGTGACTCGGCACGCCATTTCCCTTGTTTTGTCTTGTTGTAATCCTCCTGAGTTTGAACATATTGTGCTGATATTCCCAAGAAGAAACCCAAGCTAACAGCCAATGTTTTAGCTCAGATTAGGGGCCTGCGGATGTTGAGTCCGAAAGATAGGTCTTGGAAGTCTCTTTTACAACTAGAGCGTCTTCTTCTTTCGGGCTTGGATTCATTCGTGACAGGTATCTTTAAGCTATTCAGATGTATCTTCCTTGAATTTTTTTGACTTTGCGTTTTATCTGACACAGAGATGGCCGAAGCTCGACCCCTTCTGAAGGCAAAGTTGAAGGCTCCTCCCAGGTCAGTACTTCTGTCGGAGCCTCGGCCTCTGAAGAAGGCAAAAACTGCTCCCTCGATCGTGGAGCCTTCAGCCCCCGTCGCCACCACTTCGACAGTCCCGGCTGTAGTTGTTCTTTCTGACCCTGAAGAGAGGGTGGAGGATATTCCGATTGAGTCTCAGGCAGCTCCTGAGCCGACACCCATTGCAGAACAGGTCTCAGGGCGAAGGGAAGAGCAAAGAGGAGAGACTTCAAGGGGGGAATCGGCACCACAGGAGCAATCGTCCTTTCGTCGGGCTGTGGCAAACATGGTCCCTTGGGCTATTTCCCACGGGAGTGATAAGGAGTTCGCTTCTATCTTTGAAGCCCCTGAGACTCAGATACTCTCCCAAGCTGCGAAGATTTTGCTTCAGGTAGGGTTCAAATTTATCTCTTAGCTCCTTGTCTCTTTCAGTTTTAATCAAGCTTCGTCCTTTCCTTATGTAGCTCGCCCCTTGCTTGCTGAGAGCCTGCGGAGATTTGACCGAGGCCAAGAAGGTCTGGAAAGATGTGGCGGAAGTCGAAGCGGCTCGAAAATGGGTAGTAAAGGTAAAGGCTCAACTTGAGATTACATTGATTAAGGTCGACCATTTAACTGACGAGTTGGGCCTTACTCGGAAGGCGGCTGAAGACGCCAGAGGTGAATGTACTCGGATGACTCAGCTACTGAAGGAAGCCCATGATAAGAGTCGGCAACTTCGCCTGGCTCGTGACGCCTCTGACGAGAAGCTGGCTCGGTTGAAGGCCGATATGAAAGCAACGCTTGAGGTAGCCAGGAAAGAGTCAGGGGAGAAGGCTATAAAAGACTTCCTCGAATCTTTGGAATTCGAAGATGAGAGGGATCGCCTATACGCGAGCAGGTACCAAGTTTGCATCCAAGTGGTGAAGCAGTTTTATCCCGATCTTGATATCTCGAGATTTGAGGAGGGGCCTTCCGAGGATCCGGCAACTGAAATGGCTGAGTCTAATGACGTTGCGGGTGGTTCCAGGGTGGAATCTGATGCGACTCCAGCTCTAGAGGTTGTCCTGAGCGACCTTTGATAGTCTCGGAGCTCGGTTTTTGGTACCATCATCGGCTCCATTCTTGGTTTGTGTTCACTCCCCAAGTATAGGGTTGTGATGTAGTAATAAACTCGGTAAGACCGAGGTCGAATCCACAGGGACTGAAATCTGTACATAATCTGAAACTAATTAGAACTAGAACTAGCCTAAGATGAAATCTAAATCAACTGTAATTTGAGGAATAATGGTGAAATAGTAAACTAAAATTGGTGAAATTTAAAGGCAGGAAAGTAGGGATTCAGAGGATCCACTTGTAGAGATAAGGGAGATCTACGGTCGATTCATGAACTCAACTGTACTTCGAGTCCCATCTTCATCCAGTTGGAAGATATATCACTAAAATTAAATCTGAACTTTTGTTGATCTAGTTTTCAAGAGATAAGATGTACATTAGAATGGATTCCATCATAAAACCATGCCCATGAGACAAAGTAAACAACAAAATTAAACTAATCCACAGCCAATCAGAGAGATGTATGAATGTCAGGAAGAGTTCCGTCATCCAACCATGCCCAGGAGACAATGGTGAACAACGCTTCCTAAATTCATAATCCCTATAATGAAAGAACATGCTCCAAGCTATCATAGATCTATTGTAATTTCAGTCACAACAAACCATTAAAAACTGGAAATATTCCTATTAATCAAACTAAAATCAGCATCAGTTTATAACCATGAATCCAATCAGTAGAATCACCCCATCACGCTACAAGCTTCACCTCTTAGCCCTAGCTAAGAGGTTTAGCCCTCCATGATGCGGCTAACTCTTAAACAAGAAGCAAAATAAAAAGAAAAAGAAAAAGAAAAAAAAACTATAAAGAAAAAAAAAACTATAAAGAAAAAAAAAAAACTATCTTCACCCATCTCTCTCACGTTCCACCTTTTCTTTATAGTCAATTCCAGCCGGTGACTAGAGTCAGTTTAGACAAGAGGCAGTGCGAGTAAAGCTGCTGCGAAATCTGTTTACACAGTCGAGAGAAACTCCTGTGTAAGTCTGCGCAGCGAAAGCATTTGACGCAACCAGATTCACTCATCAACACGGCCCTGCTGTGTGATCTGTTCTGATCAGTGTATTGGGGTAGAACTCCTTGTTACTGACCCATCAGATGGACGCACTTGATCGTCCTCCAAATCTTATCTTGGTGCATCGTTAATCATTTAATTAGCTTCATTGACCCTCACTTCATAAACAAATTGGCACCGACCCTTGCCTATTTTGGATTTATCCTTTGAGTGTCCCTGATCTTCGTTCTGCTGACCCCTGGCCCACTAAATCAGTGGCCCGATCACGGCGATAGTGCACAACATTGCAGACGTGAGACTCGGGTTATAGCACAACGAAACCGACTCCCTGTTTTTACGCTTTTCTTTCGGTCTTCTTGGGTAAGATTGGACCGTCCATTGCTTCGTTTTAAATGGTCCAGATTAGCAAGGTGTAGTGTGTATTTGACCTACCTACACGATAGACGGTTTGGATTCCTTGAATAGTTACACATGGTGGGCCAGATCAATGCTCAAAACGAATGCTCTTCAGTTTGTAACGCAGTATAGAGGCTCCTTTCGGCCAGAAATATCATCCTCTTTAGAGTGTGTTCTCACGTTAAATAGATCGTACCTAGGACGGTTTCGTCTGGTCTACCTGATGGACGGTTTGGATCGGATAGATGGTCCATGATAGTGGCCCACCGACTTCCGCAAACGGGCTGCGCTCCACTATTGCGCAAAAAAAAAAAAAAAACAATACAGCAGTTGTCGTTCTTGACTTGGTCACGGGACTAGCCCGATTTAGAAGGCAACGCAGTTACCGTGCACATCTGGTGCACTTGTGCACCATGCACACCCTAACTGAGGTGGGGTCCACGGTGATGTTTCTGAAAGATCCACTCCATCCATACGTTTTATCACCTCATTTGATGGGTCGAACCCAAATTTAAAGTATATCTAGAAATCAAATGAGCCCAAAATCAATGGTTTATGGGCTGATCCGTCCATTGGGCCACTTCCAGAGGGATCCACTGGCTGAAATTCGACGTGTATGGTTAATTTGGAGTCCTCAAGCCCTGTATAAAGATTTGAGCTGATCGGATGGTGGGAATCCTGTGTTCTTACATTTTGGATGTCTTTCAGGCCTGTTTAAGGTGAGTGGCTGGAATTTCTCTGATCTCTGGTGTGTAAATCCTCGATCTTGGTCCCATGAAGTCCCATCCAATGCCTTGGTGATGCCAGAGCGTTAAATCTATGCTTTTAGCATCCTTTTCAGTCCACGCTTCTAGATTCACCTTGCATCACAAACATGATTAAAATAACCTGTTAAGCAGTATCATGTTCATCAATCCAGGTAGTAAATGGGGTCTAATATGCAATATTTGACCCTCAACACAACCCCCAACCAGTATTTTGCTAGTCTCGAGCAAAGTATGCGAAAAATAATTTCAGAAATACAGGATAATTCCTGTAAACTTGAGTGAATGATGAAAAAGAATCGAGATGCAAAAATGCAAAGATTCGTGAATGTTGGTCGTTTCTTTCTCCTGAACTCCAGCGCACGGTAAACTTCATAATCAAGTTCAAAATGTTAATCCCTTACTTAGAACAATTTTAAACATTGAGTACCATGAGTGTATACTGTAATCTTGGCTTATCATCATTAAAATTCACTTCTTTATTATTGGTAACCAACAAGAGAATTCATGATAATCAAAACTTGTCTCATAGATCATCTTTTCATTCTTCCAGCTTTTGATTTTTTTATTAAAAGAAATGCCAAGAAGGGGAATCAAATCCTCACCTATAGGGAGCAAACCTATGGTGAAGATAAATCGCCCAATTTATTCCAAATGTCAACCATGGGGAATCAAATCTACACTTATGGGGAGCAAACCCATGGTGAAGTTCGTTCGCCCAACCCTTTCCGCGGGCAGCTATCTTGTAGCTAGGTACTTTTTTTTTCTTTCTTATTGAACAGGATGGACAAATTTCTTCGGTTGGTTCCTTTCAGGCTTACTGATTACCAAGTCAATCCTTCAATATTGAACTGAAACCTCAATGCATAAGTGAGATATGGTACGTGAAATCATGACTCAGTCAATGTTTAAAACTTCTAATCATGGATTAACAACTCAAACTTAACTGTGAAATCTAACAGACAACTGAATCCAAGAGTCATAAATTACCAATATCACATATCTTGTAATTTTAAATCCAAGATGACCGTCAAAATCACTTCGACTTCACAAGAATTTCCATAAAAATTTAAAATTTTTCACAAATTTTGTTCAAGACCAAGAAAACACCGATTAGGTAACCTAATCTCCCACCCCCAACCAAAAATCTACATTATCCTCAACGTGAAAGATATATGAGCATGCGATGCACATGGGACAACGAAAGTAAAGGAAAAGTGATGGGAAGATAGTACCTGGATAACGAATCGAGAGAGACTTTCCAAGAGATAACAGTATGAAAGCTGGTCAGCACGAGAGTGAAGACATGAAAGCAAACTATCCTAAAACAATGCAGGAAGCAAACTAACCTAATGGCATAAAACCATCTAACCTAGAACAGCATAAAGCAAACTATCCTAGTCCTATGAAAGCATAGAAAAACTACTGAGTCATGCCGCAAGGTTCCTCTTCCGGCCAGTATCGTGATAAGTTTCTCAATAAGTTCCTCAACAGGATCATCCAAAAGCCCTTTTTGCAATAGGCTTCGACGCCCTGGAGCATGACTTTCCAGAGAGGCTTATGTACCTCATAAGAAATTTTTCGTTGAAGTGCTTGAGGCATCCAGAGTATATATGATTCACCTGTGATAGAAGAATTTTCAACGTTAATATCCCATGGTGAATCAGAGACTACAAGTAAATAAAGTTTTTAAAACTTCTTAAAAAGTGATGTAGTCTCAAAACATTCCGAAGTATTAGACTCCGGTTCCATTGTCAGCTCTTCCTCCTTTAATGGTAGACGTTTAGGATCAGGAGAAGGAGGGGCTTCAGAGTAAGGGTTCTCTCGGTCAGTGATGACTACCGAGATGTTGGCTTGCAAGGCATCCACTATTTCATGTATCACGGGGTCGTCAGAATCCACAAAGTGTGCCACGCATGTAAATGTGGGAAAGTTAGCTGGGAGTGACTCGTCTCCTGCATCGAAATCTGTGATGATGAGCCCAAGGATTCCATCTTCTTTTGAAGTAGATGGACGTATGCTCGCTTGCTCTTGCCCTTCACAGACAGATGGACAGTCAATAGGCGAAGAATTGATGTGAAGACTCTGGTCATTGAAGCTTCTCGGTGGAGGCATTGAATCGTCTAAAGTGTGTAGCTCAAATTGTGGCCTTAACTGGGTAGTTTCAAATTCTGGAGTCATATCAAGCAAATCGTCCATCACCTGAATCATATCATCATTCAATTCAGGGTGATGGTCCAAACATGCATCGCAAGGGTTAGAAGGATTAGTCGAAAGTGGTTCATCCTCCACATTTAGATCACTCATGTCAGACAAGTGGAGTAGATCATTATGGTTGACAGCTTCCTGAACCTCTTGATCATTGGTAGGGGCCACACTTGAAATTGGTTCCAGGGGAATTTGGGCTGAACATTCATGATCATCATCCCAATACGCATCATCATCTAATTCCGTGTAGTGCACAATTAGGATGGGATCACTTTCCTCACATTCTATACCTAAATTCGGTTGAGGTTCGAATAAACTAACCTCTACCTCATCATTGAGATCATGTGTGTTATGTAAGGAAGATGTGTCATCATCACTATATTTGAAAGACACCCATATATCTTCACCAGTCTTTTGAACAGTCATCGAGATCGACTCATCGGGAAATTGAACCGCATACTCATTAATGGAATCCAACTCCTCATTCCAAATTCCAGATTTCTTCAAAAGCGAGTGAGGATCGCTTTGTATTTCTGGATTGGGTTGTGGTTGGGATGAGCGAGCTTCCTCTATCCTTTCGAGGCGTGAATTGAGTATTTCCATTGCTTTTCTAATTTCCACAAGACAAGCCATGTTACGCTGAAATGAATCCTCTTGGATCATTTCTGGTTGGATCTCAAAGGTAGGGGATCCAAGAGAATAATCATTATAACATGTTGTTGGTTCATTTTCCCAATTTTGATGTTTCCACTGGTTATAGTCATACTGATCATAGGTGGGAGAATCTGCTGGTTGGTAATACTTATTATCACTCATGATATAATCACGCATTGTTTTCTTTTTATCAGATGGGTGATAATAATTCTCACAACCATAGTTATGATAACCCCAACACTCGCGTACTGTTTTGTTAATCCGTGGGGTGTAATTGTTCTCCTGCATATAATCACGTAAGGACTTCTTAGCCGGTGGATCTTTATATTCTGATCAGTTCTCGATGATAATTTTAGAAAAGTTTTGAGACATAGGTTGATTGCTATCATCATCATCCCAATATAGGTTATTCTTCTCAGCATACTGACGTTCCCACTCATGCATATATATAGTGTAACCCTAACTCTGAATCTAATCATAGGAAAAAGAAAAGATCCTGCAACAATATTGAAAGTAAGAGGAGGAGAAGTTAGAAGGAAAGTACTAATTGAGAAGTTCCTATGTTAAGATCCTGTAAAAGAAAACAAAAGAGATTAGCTTCTAAAATAGAAAGTCTAAAGTTAGAAAGTTCCTACAAAATAGAAAATTAGTTTCTAAAAAAGAAAGTTCTCTAAACCTAGAAGCTAAGTTAGTTTCTAAAAGGTAAAGTTCCCTAAATTTTGAAAGTTTCTAAAAATAAAATAAAGGAAAGATGAGCTAGTTTCTAAAATTAGAAAGAGTCTCGAAAAAGGGAAATAACTAACTTAGTTTCTAAAAACAAAAGAGGAAAGTTCTAAAAATAAATTAGTTCCTAAGATAGAAAGTAATGTTAGTTTCTAAAAGGGAAAAATTTTATAAAATAAATGAAAGCCTAGAAATAGAATTTTTTTTAAAAAAAAAATAAAAAAAATAGAAAGTTAGTTTCTAAGAAGGAAACCTAGAATAAGAAAGTTTCTAAAACTAAAATCCTAATCCTAAAAATAGGAAAGTAGAGAAATTAGAAAGGGATTACCAAATTAGAAGTTTATGTCAAAATCCTACAAAATAGGAAAACAGATTATTTTCTAAAAACAGAAAAAATTCTAAAATTAGAAAATCCTCATCTTAAACTAATCTTAAAATTAGTTAACCTCAGAAAACGTAGCCGTCAATCCCCGGCAACGGCGCCAAAAACTTATTCACTCCCCAAGTATAGGGTTGTGATGTGGTAAGAAACTCGGTAAGACCGAGGTCGAATCCACAGGGACTGAAATCTGTACGTAATCTGAAACTAATTAAAACTAGAACTAGCCTAAGATGAAATCTAAATCAACTGTAATTTGAGGAATAATGGTGAAATAGTAAACTAAAATTGGTGAAATTTAAAGGTAAGAAACTAGGGATTCAGAGGATCCACTTGTAGAGATAAGGGAGATCTACGGTCGATTCATGAACTTAACTGGACTTCGAGTCCCATCTTCATCCAGTTGGAAGATATATCACTAAAATTGAATCTGAACTTTTGTTGATCTAGTTTTCAAGAGATAAAACGGTTGTACATTAGAATGGATTTCATCACAAAACCATGCCTATGAGACAAAGTAAACAACAGAATTAAACTAATCCACAGCCAATCAGAGAGATGTATGAATGTCAGGAAGAGTTCCGTCATCCAACCATGCCCAGGAGACAATGGTGAACAACAGGGCTTCCTAAATTCATAATCCCTATAATGAAAGAACATGCTCCAAGCTATCGTAGATCTATTGTAATTTCAGTCACAACAAACCATTAAAAACTGGAAACATTCCTATTAATCAAACTAAAATCAACATCAGTTCATAACCATGAATCCAATCAATAGAATCACCCCATCACGCTACAAGTTTCAACTCTTAGCCCTAGCTAAGAGGTTTAGCTCGCCATGATGCGGCTAACTCTTAAACAAGAAGCAAAATAAAAAGAAAAAGAAAAAAAAAAAACTATCTTCACCCATCTCTCTCACATTCCACCTTTCCTTTATAGTCAATTCCAGCCGGTGACTAGAGTCAGTTTAGACAAGAGGCAGTGTGAGTAAAGCTGCTGCGAAATCTGTTTACACAGCCGAGAGAAACTCCTGCGTTAGTCTGCGCAGTGAAAGCATCTGGCGCAACCAGATTCACTCATCAACACGGCCCTGTTGTGTGATCTGTTCTGATCAGTGTATTGGGGCAGAACTCCTTTTTACTGACCCATCAGATGGACGCACTTGATCGTCCTCCAAATCTTATGCTTGGTGCATCGTTAATCATTTAATCAGCTTCATTAACCCTCACTTCATAAACAAATTGGCACCGACCCTTGGCTATTTTGGATTTATCCTTTGAGTGTCCCTGATCTTCGTTCTGCTGACCCCTGGCCCGCTAAATCAGTGACCCGATCACGGCGATAGTGCACAACATTGCAGACGTGAGACTCAGGTTGTAGCACAGCGAAACCGACTCCCTGTTTTTACGCTTTTCTTTCGGTCTTCTTGGGTAAGATTGGACCGTCCATTGCTTCGTTTTAAATGGTCCAGATCAGCAAGGTGTAGTGTGTATTTGACCTACCTACACGATAGACGGTTTGGATTCCTTGAATAGTTACACATGGTGGGCCAGATTAATGCTCAAAACGAATGCTCTTCAGTTTGTAACGCAGTATAGAGGCTCCTTTCGGCCAGAAATATCATCCTCCTTAGAGTGTGTTCTCACGTTAAATAGATCATACCTAGGACGGTTTCGTCCGGTCTGCCTGATGGATGGTTTGGATCGGACAGATGGTCCATGATAGTTGTAAGACCCGTGTACTAGACCGTACCGTTCCGTAGACTTCCGCGGTCTTCCCGGTCGAATTCCGGCAACCTTCGACCCTTACCGGTATCTGCGCACGACCCTGATTCACACGCTGTCAACCCGAGTCGACTCAACCTAAGACTTGTATCCTTGCGACCGCACCGTCGCCGCGGTTCCGATGCCGCGACTCGCTCGCCGATCCGATCCTCTGATCAAGAGACGTGGGCCAGCGTTCGGTGCGAGGAAAACACCGCGCGTTGCGAAACCCAAGAGAATCTCTACGATGAGTCACATCAATCCATCAACCCATCAATCCATCAAGGGTCAAGTACACATCACTCTTCACCCTTTCCCAAGCAAGCCTCAAAGTCAAAAAGTTCTTACACAAGCCATGCCTCTCTTACACAAATGGCCAACAAAGTAAAAAAGGTGCTCTTACACACCCATCACCACCACATCCATCAAACATCACCCATCACTTCACTCCCTTTTACAACACTCTCTCTCTTCATTTGCAAACCATTCCCAAGCTAAAGGAAAATCTCATACGTATGAGCCTCTCCCTCTCCTTCAAGGCTCCAAGTGTGGTCCACCTTTCCCCATCTCAAAACCTCTCATCTTAGCCATCCATTTCCCATCTCCACCATCAAAGAGGAGCACAAGGAGACCGGCAAGCCGAGGGAGCAAGAAGATTAAGTGGTGGGTGTTTGTAGCTCCTTATTTCCTTCATTTTTGTCGATTTAGGGTCCATAATGTGGGACCCACGTACCTTGATGTAATTTTGAACGAGGGGCCCATAGTGGCGGGGTCCCTCCATACTCACCGATCTCTCTCTATGTCTCACTCTCTATTTCTCTCTATTTCATTTTTTTTCTTTTTTTCCCTTTAGACCATGTGATGGTTGTGTGGTCCACTTGGATGGACCCCACCATGAGGTAGGTGTTGTATTCAAACCATTCACAGGTGGGGCCACTTGAAATGTGTTGTACCCACACCATCCTTTCATTTGGTGGCCCACCCAAGTGGGCCCCACCTCAAATGCATGTGGCGCCAAGCCCGTCCAGACGCTGGACGTGGCCTGGGAATGACACAAATATCAGCTTGTTATAAGCTTTTGGGGTGGCTCTCCTGTGTAGGCCCCACCTTGTTGTATGTGTTCAATCCACGCCGTCCATCCTCTCCACAAGCAGGTTTTAAGCGTTGAGCCGAAAAATGACGTAAATCCGATACTCAGGCGGGTCGTACCATAGAAAACAGTGTATTTTACCGTTCAAAACTTCTAAGGCCCACCATACCTCACCTATACACCAAAAAAAAAATTCAAACTTTGGACTCTTTTGATGTATTCCGGGCCCAAGAATGCAATGGACGGGCTGGATCTCCAGGAAGTGGGCCCCACACGCTGTTCCTGCAAGAAAAAAAAAAGGAAAGGAAAAAGGAAGAAGCAGAGGCTTCTGCCTCTGCCGTGTCAGGCGGGCGCAGGCAGCGCCTGCGCGCTGGTTGGGCGGACGGACTGGGCCACCCACGGCCCTTAGCCGTGGACCCCACCATGATGTATTTATTTTATCCACTCCGTCCATTTGGTGGGCCACGACCTGAAGTGGGTCCCCTCCAAATTTCGGGCCCATCCATGACTCAGGTGGCCCACATTATAGGAAACCGTGTGAATTGAATCCTACCATTGAAACCTTTTTTTGAGGCCATAGACGTTTTGGATCAACCTGATATTTGTTTTTCCCCTTCGTCCAGGTCCTTGTGACCTTATGAACGGGTTGGATGGCATGTAAACATTACGGTGGGCCCCACGTGGGAGCCCACGGTGATGTATGTGTTGTACTCCACCGTCCGCTGGACGGTGTAGCCCCTGTTATGTATGTGTTTCCCCACCGTCCAGTGGACGGTGGGGTGGGTGTGTGTGGGGTGTGTGCATGTGTGTGTGCGTGCATGTGTGGATATATATATATATATATATATATATATATATATATATATATTATATATTATATATATATATATATATATATTTGTATATATATATATATATTATATAAATATATATATATATATTATATTATATTAGGTAATGCCGGATGGTGGGATTTCATGGGCCCCACCATGATGTATATGTTACATCCAATCCGTCTATCCATTTTGAAGGGCCATTTTGTGGCTTGAGTTAAAAGAATGAGGTAGATCTAAACTTCATGTGGGCCCATGATGTCCGAATAAGGGCCACCTCTGTTGATTGTAGACCATACGTCAAGGCCCACCTGATATACTTAAAGGCCCATGGGTTAAGGCCCATTGAGATGAATTAGGGCCTATGGGTCAAAGCCCATTCGATGTACGTATGGGGCCCAATTGGTGTGGCCCATCTGATACACATATGACCCATGAGGTTAGGCCCATTTGATGTACTATAAAGGCCATGGGTTATGGCCCATTGCAATGTACTTAAGGCCCGTTGGTGAGGCCCATTATTGCGGCCCATTTGATGAATGTAAGGCCCATGTGATACGACTCATTTGATGTATTTAAGGCCAAATGGGATGTACCGAGAGTCCATTGCAATGTGTGATCCCTACATGGTTTATGTAATGATGTTTACAACAGATAATGCCTTGGGAGCGATGTTGATTTGACGTCCACATTGCGGGTATAGTGTTGGTTAAATGTCCGCATTATGACTCTCCCTAGGGCCATCGATAGGCCCGTACTGGTTGTGCGTAGGCCGTCCATGTCTAGGCCCATCTGCGTTGCACGAATAATTCATTACTTTATAACATGTGTAGTATAGTTCCATGATTCATGATCATACGCATCATATGTATGCTTGACATGAGAAGTGACTGATCATAGCATATGTCTTCGGGCAGGTTGTTTAGGGGCTCCCGGTTAGGCGGTGTTGCCCTACATGAGCGCACGATACGCGTAGGATTGCTGTATGATTGGATAGTGTGTTTCATGCATTCGCATTGAGTGATGTGGTTACTGTATGCCCTAGCGACATCAGGGCCATAACCTCCACAGGCGTATCGTGGTTGGCAGGATTGGATACTGGAAATCTTGTTCTACATGGGGTCTATGGATATCCCTGGGTGAAAGTCCCTAAACCCTTATGGTACCAAAAGGTTGCTCCAACGTCTAGACCGAGTGGGTGCATGAGCGCCGATTGCCGATTACCAGACGGCTGCGCTTTCCACTGTGTCGTGGTCGGTTGGAAGAGGGTGCGACCTTACCCGCCCGAGTGTAGGGGGAAATGCTAGGCTGAGTCTGACCAGCTCGAGGAATGGGTCCGCTGTCGACGAGCCGCGCCCGATATTGGCAGGCGGATAGTGAGGTCTCTTCCACTTACCTTATTGCGCGCGATGGGGCGGCAATCTGGTTTAGAGTGTACTAGACCCGGGTGATATTCCAGATTTGAACTGTACTGATATGTGGACTCAGATGATGATTTGTATGCTTGAGTTGCATTTCGCATTGCATGGCCTTGGTATGGCCGACATCATTCATGCCTTGCATCGCATAGCCTTGGTACGGCTAGTGGTATTCATGGATTCATCAGCATGTTCCGCTTTACTTTGATACTGTGTACCTGCATTACTACCTTGTGCACACACTTTCACCACCCTCTAAGCTTTCCATAAGCTTATGCACGACCGTTGCGTGCAGGTGACGCGAGGACGCAGCAGCGCTGAGGCGAGAGCGCGGAGCTGATCTTTTGGAGCTTCTTGTCTATTCTCATTGTATTTCCCTTTATGCTCAGTGTACTTGTAAAGTTTTTGATCATAGTGAAAATGTGATGGAGTTTTTGGTTGTTGTTTGTGGGTTATGCCTTTGGTTATGCTGATTACGATTCAAACTGATATATAAATCTTCCTCGTAGCATCCCAGGATCGGAACCTGGTGAATGGGCGCCGGGAGCCGAGAATGGGGTTCTACGGAGGCTGTCGGCGCCAGATTCGGCGATCGGGAATTTTGTGAGCCCGGTCCCCGAGTTTGGGGCGTGACAGAAGTGGCCCACTGACTTCCGCAAACAGGCTCCGCTCCACTGTTGCGCAAAAAAAAAAAAACAAAACGATAGTTGCCGTTCTTGACTTGGTCACGGGACTAGCCTGATTTGGACGGCAACGCAGTTGCCGTGCACATCTGGTGCACTTGTGCACCATGCACACCCTGACTTAGGTGGGGTCCACGGTGATGTTTCTGAAAGATCCACTCCATCCATACTTTTTATCACCTCATTTGATGGGTCGAACCCAAATTTAAAGTATATTTAGAAATCAAATGAGCCCAAAATCAATGGTTTATGGGCTGATCCGTCCATTGGGCCACTTCCAGAGGGATCCATTGGCTGAAATTCGACGTGTATGGTTAATTTGGAGTCCTCAGGCTCTGTATAAAGATTTGAGTTGATCGGATGGTGGGAACCCTGTGTTCTTACATTCTGGATGTCTTTCAGGCCTGTTTAAGGTGAGTGGCTGGAATTTTTCTGATCTCTAGTGTGTAAATCATCGATCTTGGTCCCATGAAGTCCCGTCCAATGCCTTGGTGATGCCAGAGCATTAAATCTATACTTTTAGCATCCTTTTCAGTCCACGCTTCTAGGTTCACCTTGCATCACAAACATGATTAAAATAACCTATTAAGCAGTATCATGTTCATAAATCCTGGTAGTAACTGGGGTCTAATATGCAATATTTGACCCTCAACAGTTTGGTACCATAATCAGCTTTTTTTTTTTGGTTTGGTACCATCATCAGCTCCATTTTTGGTACTCACACCAGCCTTATGCAAGCTCGAGAATAGTCTTAGCCGAGGAAGAGATTCGTACGTTGTGGCCGATCTTTCTTTTTGCCCCCAACCCTTTCTAGTCTAATCAATGTAACGTTGAAGCAAGATATAACCCGATGTAACAAACATATCAATAAATGAATATGATCAGTTTCATTTTATTCATTTTGACTCAGTTTACATGCATGTTATTTTCGAGCCTTTTTCATTGCTTTGCTATACCGACTTTAGGGGTAATAGATTTTTAGATGTTCGACATTCCACGGATGAAGCAATAATCGTTCAGTTAGGTCTTCTAACCGATACGTCCTCAGTCGGATGGTACCTGAGACAATATAGGGTCCTTCCCAGTTGGGTCCTAGTGTACCCGAGCTAACTTCCTTTGTGTTGAGAAACGTCTTTCGGAGAACCACATCCCCAACTTGAAAACGTCTGACCTTGACTCAGGTATTATAAAACCGAGCTACCTGCTGTTGTCGAGCCCCCACATGTAGCCGAGCTCTTTCTCTTTATTCGTCCACAAGATCAAGTCCGAGGGCTAAAAGTTCTTCATTATCCTCTGCATTGAAGGAACTGACTCGGGCTAAAGGCAACCCAATCTCGACGGGAGTGACGACCTCCGAACCATAAGCAAGGGAAAAAGGAGTTTCTCCCGTGGTGGTTCGAGCTGTAGTTCGATATGCCCACAATATCTTCGGGAGTTCTTCAGCTCATGCTCCTTTGGCTTGGTCAAGCTAAGTTTGGAGATGCTATTTGATGATCTTATTGACCGCCTTAACCTGTCCATTCGTCTGAGGATGTGTAACGCCCTGAAAATCGGGGGTCGAGCAGGAGCCCAACTCCTGAGTTCCAACGCATCACTTATGCAACATAGAAAGTGATGATTAAATGTTGTCCGTATTAGTACATGAAACATGAATGAGATTATACCAAAACATATCATACTCCAGAGACAAGTAAAATTGCAAGCGGAAGACTGTGATAGATATATAAAATATATAAACTGTGGTAAGTCTCCAGAGTGTGATAATGTTACCAGGTTAAATAATTACATGTACAATTCCAACATATACAAGAGGTGTAGTGTCAACTAGTCAACATCCCAGAAATTCTCGTCGATCAGGACACGGCTCACATGAACCCTCTTGAAAACTGCATGTAACAGAATGCCTCCTCGTCATCCTCGAAGTCCGGCTCTGCCTCGTAGGCATCGCCACCACCTGCAACTAAGACAGGGTCTGGTTGGTATGTACAACACCATCCCGTAACGTGGCAGTGAGTGATCAACTCAGTGGAACTATAAAGCAAAGGTTAACATGTTATCAATTCAGTCAAGCAGTAATGATAAAGTAGCACAACAATTATGTCCTAAATACTCTTGATTAATGCAAAATGATATGTAAGAATGATGCATGCCCTCGCCTACACTCCCTTAGTGTCTTCATCTTACGGCGCGCATGACAACCACCCGAAAGTGCTCTTTCACTCCAAAGCACATGCAATGCGGTGCATGCACGTGATTAGCCAGTTCTTATTAGTCCTTTTCATACAACAGGATTATGAAACTAAAGTACCTCCCTTGTATCATTTACCCAAACAATGATCTATCTAGGGTCGTCAATCCTAGTTAATCTCATACGATAGGCAAGTTCAGGTCACTACCACCAATGCCCTACCAACTGATAGTCTATTTTCGAAGGCTCGTCGCCAACTCGACTGGGGACCACAGCTAGGTTGTACCGGGGTAGACCTATTTCACACTCGAGGTCACTACAAAGGGCTCGTCACCTGATCAGTGTAGACTGACAGCTCGAATACAGTGTCTCATACCACCGTATTTGGCTCACGAGTTTGGGTTACTCACTGGACACTACAGGGAGGATTGTAGCCCCAACGTAGGCCGACAGCTTAACCACGGTGTCCCATACCACCATGTCCAGCTCATGAGTCTTAGCGGATCGAGGTACCAATGTTAAACGGGCTTTCCACTAGTAAGTTTGGTACCTTAGATTTAAGCAGTAGCGTCCATACATGGTGAACATACATCGGGCCAATCGGGTTGCTTGACCAGTTCGACTAGTACGAGCGTACGCTGAAGTAGCCGACAAGGTACCACTGTCGACAACCATCGTACGACTCGAATTCATCGAACGTGTCTTATGTGGTGAAATAACCTCAGCCACATAATAAAGGCCTGTTATCGATTGTCTGGACTATATAATAGCCCCAACCACATTCAATTATAACAAGTAATCATATGAGATAATCAAAGCAGTAATGAACAAGTGATTCAAATCCTACGACTATTTGAGCATTTGATGAAGTACAACATAAACATGAATCCACACATATGCATTCCATAAGTAAAACAATTAATATAAAACAAATTTCATGGAGGAAATCATACACATCGTTAAAGCAGTTGAGAATCCTATCTCAATAGCCACTTAAAGTACAATTTACCAAGTGCTTACTCATACAAACATTTTTACAAACACTTAGACTACACCTATCAACATACATGATGTATGCCGATCACAACGTGTATTAGGGCAAATCCTTTCACTAAGGAGTTGTCACGAATACAACCTGTATATACCCATGACGGGTTATTATAGTAGGTAGGAATTCAAATTCCATACTTATTCAATCATTTCCACAAACACTTAGACTACACATTTCAACCTACAGGGTACAACTCAACTTTAAGCTATATTAGGGCGAATCCTTTCATAAGGAGTTACCGTATATACAACTATCACATAAACACTACAATTAATCATGGCAATCACAAATCCAAATTCCGTACTTATAAGATTATTTCAACAAACACATGGATTACCCTATATTCAACATAGTTCATATATACCTGAAAAGTGAAACAGACATCGCATTTTGCATGTGAAATGACACCCACGTCACTCATAAATCATTAACCGACATTGAAAGCCTTGAAAATCATAACCTATACGTTCATAGTCCGAACCTTTCGCCGGTAGACTCGTAACGAACTCAGTTTAAACACTAAGCCTTTGTATACGGCACAACGACAACCTATAACAGGGAATAGGTTAGCTATTCCACCATCTGTTCTATTTGAATCTCTAAAACAGGTTAGGGTTAGGATTTCTTACCCAAGTACGGAGTCGGAATCGCCGGAATAGCGATACAGAAGCAGTAGCTAAGCACGTGGAGCGATGGGATTAAATCCCAGGAACTTGCTCCCACTTTCTCTCTCACTTTCGCTCTCTCTCTCTCTCTCACTCTCCTTCTCTCTTTGCTCTTTTCTCTCTCCTAGGTTTTCCAAATTTGTATGGAATGAGAGAGAGAGAGGGTTTAAGCCCTTATATAGGTCCAGAACTGACCAGAATGGCCCCAAGGCCAAGGTATACTTAGGTTATAGCCAAAACTCATCTATTTCGGCTCAACGGAGCACTTCTGGAGGCCTCCTTTCTGCGTGTGGTCAAACTTAAGCTCCCTGACATTAGATTAGGTCGAGTTAAGTTTTTTGGTCCGATCGGATTTACAGATCGACCATGGCAGACCAGTTTCAGTTCAACGGTCACCGGTATTCGATCAGGGCCACAAGTACACTGACACGTATGGAAAATTTCTCCTGATCCGAGGGTGTATTTAGGTCAGATTCTGACGGTCTGAATCCTTATATTTGGACCGCAAGTGACATGTCTCAGTTTACTAAAGTTTGGAATTTATTTCCAAAAATATTCACGTTTCTTACACACTTCGCTCCGGGCTCAAGTTGTGCATTTCTGGACATAGTCAGGACTTGATTTCCGAGATGGTTGTCAAGCCCAGTAAGGCGGTCATAATCATTTAGTTTTATGGAAATTGGACTTTCGACGTGAGGTCAAGGTTCGATACGGAGTTTCAATGTACTCCCGAGAGCAACCGGGTAATGAGATTGATTCTAGATTATAGGGTAATGTAGCGTTGATGATTTTACAAGTTTTGGGTCTTGCAGTTCGTATTTAAAGTGGTTCAAGCGAATTTCACAGTTAATCTAGTTTAACACTTAGTTAATTTCGTCTAATTTCTAAAGGATTTAGTCTGAGTGATTCTGCCTGAGGTGGTACTCGTGTCTTTGTACGGATTTTTTCAGGACGTTATAATCTACCCCCCTTGAAGAATAATTTTGTCCCCGAAATTGCCTAAGGGTAATACGTAAAGGTTTACATACGTGTTAGGGTATATAACAACTACATCAACCTAGCTCATATTGGTCTACCCCCCTTAAAAGTTTCTATCTTTGAGGTTCGAAAACAAATTGCCAAATCATTGTTATCGTGCTAAGTGTTTGATGATAAAGTTTGCCTAAGGGTGGTATGTTCTACCCTTTATGATTGGGCTAATATGGAAAGTCAGTTGTGGTAGGCTCGAACTCGATACGTCGATTGCCCGCCTGACCAGGGCAGACAACACATTGTATCCCTTCCTAATCCTGATGGATCCTGGTCTTCTACTCGGTCAAAGCAGTGAGTCCTTTGGTAATCACCCAGGATTGAGAATTGAATTAAGCCGCGAATGCCTCGTACGGATATGGTTCTGAAATTCTGAAATCTGATTATCTTAAGTATTTAAGAAGTATTATAATTCACCAGGAGGTTCAAGCCTCATGTCTATAAGGTTGTCCTTTGAATCTTGTTCAACGAGAGTTCTTGTTTACCCTATGTTTAACTTAGTGGATAATAAGTTCTCTCTAGTACTCATAGTCAAAAGACTATTCTCCCCCATTTCGATCATATGGCTAGGAAGTTAGGAGCAGATTTGCACTTTGGTTTCATTAACTTCGGGAGGTAGAGAAGAGTCGAAAGTCCTAAAATATTGCAGAAGTTTGGAATGCTAGCAACATAAGGCCACGGGAAGGGAAAGAAAAGGGACATCTTCTCGACGCGGTCTGAACCTTGAGTTCACAAGGGAATAAGAACTTATAATATTTTACTATAGTCTGCCTCTAACATGAGCTTACGGAGTATTAAACTATGAAACTCAATCCTACCCGAGGGTCCTAATTTAATTACACAAAGACAATTAATATATATATATATATATATATATATATCTATATACAGATATGCATATTTATGTGTATAATTTAAATTTAACCACAGGATGATTCCTAGTAGGATTACAAATGATTCCTAAATAGACACCAAATACTAAAGTTTAATATGAAAAGGTATGACCAGCTATTGGCAACTCGAAGTTGTAGAACTTTTCCGTTTCGACACTTCTATTATTTACAACATATTTGTCCTCTCTAGTTACCATATTATTTTTATAATGAGGATAGTAATCCATTGTTAGGCCTATTCCTTCATACGATTTGGTTTAATAGACCCAGTGTCTGCCAATAGGAATACAGATGTACCTTGAATGTGAGCAGTGACCTCAAAGGTCAAAGGCGCTGCAGTTGTTGACTCAGGTGCTTCAGCTGCAAGTGCATGCACACGGGCTTATTGAGGATGGTTTGGTTGCGCTGTCATAGGTCTTTGAGGTGACTTATTCTGAGGTACAGGTGGTCGGTAAAATGGCTGCACTGGTGATACAGATCGTAGAGGTGGAGTCGCTATATCACGTGGTGGCCGACGGTCGATCTTCTGAGGTGGCGTGACACCGTTGTCTTTCATCTTGGTGAAACAAAAGGGGTCAGTGTGTCCGCCTTTATCACAATATGTACACCAACGTTTCGCTCACCTTTGCTGGGTAGACGGAGCCATGGGCCTGGGAGGCAAGTCTACATGTGGCCTCTTACCTAGGACTGACCGGTCCTGTGATTCGGGCTGAGGCCTAGGGCCCATTGGTATACGCGTCTGAGAAACGCTATCTCCCTCTTGTTCAGCTCGCAGAGACGTGTTGACTAGCTCGACATAATTAGGAATGCTAGCGCAACACGTCTGAGTGCGGATATCGGGCCGCAACCCATCTGAAAAATGCTGCATTTTCATCGGTTCATCTGCTAGTATCGAAGGGGCATATTTGGCTAGCTCCGTAAATGTGTTCTCGGCTTCAACATCTTAGAGATGAGATCTATCTAGTACTCAGCCTCGGGTATGTGAGTACCCGCAAAAGTGGGAGGCCGTAAGCGCTGGAATTGCCCAAAGGTGCTGCTGGCACTGAGTTCCTAACAGGGTGCATAGGTGATGCAGGTAGAGTCACACCCATACTCTGGACAAAAATACCAGCCATGGAGGTCAAAAACTGTTGTTGTTGCTACTGCTGCTGTGCCTGCTACCGCTGATACTGTGCATGTTGCTGCTACTGTTGTGCCTGCTATTGCTGCTTCCACAGCATCATCTGCTCCAGCCTATCGGTAGGAGGAGTCGACTGAGGTATGTGTGGCGTCGAGGTAGATGCGCGGTTCTGTTCCGTAACCGGTGGTGCATAAGGTGTTGGCCCATTGGTGGGGCCAGTGGCCGGTCGTGAATCCGACATCGTTTCAAAGTCCGGGCCCAAACTAGGGTCCATATGGCTACCATTCAGGGAAGATGCCCCGTCAATCAATCTGTCAAGTACAAGACGAATCGTACCCTAGTGGTTTTTGGAGGCATTCCCTATATACAACATAGGGTGCAACACGTGTAAGATTCAGCATAACATTACTCAACTTGTCAGCATTCTACACATTCTATCACAAAAGGAGCTTCATACATTTCATTTAACCAAAATCATCACAATACATGGGATGTTGCCTTACATGGATCATGACGGAAGATGCATGTGAGCTAACCTAACAAAGCTCTTGAACACTAAAACATACTAACCACTTTACCGTCCTACTAAGCCTATCAAGGCTATAACATAGGAAACAAGAACATAAATAAGACCTAAAGACGGCTACAATATAGGAGCACCCTTGTCCTGCATGCAGCACAGGATAACCCTTAAGGTGCGAGACACCTTCTTGACTTTCCGTTTCATAAAGGCATCGCTCTCTCCAAGCCTTTGCCTTACTTCGGCCCGGGTCTCCACAACCTCTTGTCGTAAGGCAGGCCCTCCTTTTTTTCTTCCTGCTCTCCTTCTTCCCTTTTTTCAGGGCGTTGAAACTCGGGAGTTGGGCTCCTGCTCGACCCCCGTTTTTCAGGGCGTTACAAGTTGCTTTAATACCAACTTGTAACGCCCTAAAAATCGGGGGTCGAGCAGGAGCCCAACTCCCGAGTTCCAATGTATCACTTATGCAACATAGAAAGTGATAATTAAATGTTGTCCGTATTAGTGCATGAAACATGAATGAGATTATACCAAAACAGCATATCATACTCCAAAGACAAGTGAAATTGCAAGCGGAAGACTGTGATAGATATATAAAATATATAAACTGTGGTAAGTCTCCAGAGTGTGAGAATGTTACCAGGTTAAATAATTACATGTACAATTCCAAGATATACAAGAGGTTTAATGTCAACTAGTCAACATTCCAGAAATCCCCGTCGATTAGGACACGACTCACATGAACCCGCCTGAAAACTGCATGTAGGAGAATGCCTCCTTGTCATCCTCGAAGTCCGGCTCTGCCTCGTAGGCATCGTCACCACCTGCAACTAAGACAGGATCTGGTTGGTGTGTACAACACTGTCCCGTAACGTGGGAGTGAGTGATCAACTCAGTGGAACTATAAAGCAAAGGTTAACATGTTATCAATTCAGTCAAGCAGTAATGATAAAGCAATACAATCACACATCTCCAAGTACTCTAATTAATGCAAAAATGGTATGTATAAATGATGCATGCCCTCGCCTGCACTCCCTCTGCGATCTTCATCTCATGGTCGGGCATGTCAGTCACTTCCTCAGTGCTCTACCCAACACCAAACGGCACATGCAATGCGGTGCATGAGAGTGCTTACCAAGTTCTTATTAGTCCTTTTCACACAGTAGGATTGAGAAACTAAGGTACCTCCCTTATAACATCTCCCAAACTATAAAGCAATACAACAATCATGTCCTAAATACTCTTGATTAATGCAAAATGATATGTAAGAATAATGCATGCCCTCGCCTACACTCCCTTAGTGTCTTCATCTTATAGCGTGCATGAAAACCACCCGAAAGTGCTCTTCCACGCCAAATCACATGCAATACGGTGCATGCACGTGATTAGCCAGTTCTTATTAGTCCTTTTCATACAGCAGGATTAGGACACTAAGGTACCTCCCTTATATCATTTACGCAAAGAATGATCCATTTTTGAAGGCAAGTTCAGATCACTACCACCAACGCTCTACCAACTGGAAGTCTATTTTCGAAGGCCCATCGCCAACCCAACTGGGTACCACAGCCAGGCTACACCGGGGTAGGCCTATTTCACACTCTAGGTCAGTACAAAGGGCTTTTCACCTGATCAGTGTAGGCCGACAACTCGAATACAGTGTTCCATACCACCGTATTCGGCTCACAAGTTTGGGTTGCTCACTGGACACTACGGGGAGGCTTGTCGCCCCAGTGTAGGCCGACAGCTCGACCACGGTGTCCCATACCACCATGTCTCTGAGTCTTAGCGGATCGAGGTACCAAGGTAAACGGGCTTTCCACTAGTGAGTTTGGTACCTTAGATTTAAGCAGTAGCGTCCATACATGGTGAACATACATCGGGCCAATCGGATTGCTTGACCAGTTCAACTAGTACGAGCGTACGCTGAAGTAGCCAACGAGGTACCACTGTCGACAACCATCGTACGACTCGGATTCACCGAATGTGTCTTATGTGGCGAAATGACCTCAGCCACATAATCAAGGCCTGTTACCGATTGCCTGTACTATATAATAGCCCCAACCACATTCAATTATAACAAGTAATTATATGAGATAATTAAAGTAGTAATGAACAAGTGATTCAAATCCTATGACTATTTGAACATTTTCTGAAGTACAACATAAACATGAATCCATACATATGCATTCCATAAGTAAAACAATTAATATAAAACAAATTTCACAGAGGAAATTATATACATCGTTAAAGCAGTTGAGAATCCTATCTCAATAGCCACTTAAAGTACAATTTACCAAGTACTTACTCATACAAACATTTTTACAAACACTTAGACTACACCTATCAACATACATGACGTATGCCGATCACAACGTGTATTTGGGCAAATCCTTTCACTAAGGAATTGTCATGAATGCAACCTGTATATACCCACGACGGGTTATCATAGCAGGCAGGAATTCAAATTCCATACTCATTCAATCATTTCCACAAACACTTAGACTACACATTTCAACCTACAGGGTACAACTCAACTTTAAGCTATATTAGGGCGAATCCTTTCATAAGGAGTTACTGCATATACAACTATCACATAAACACTACAATTAATCATGGCAATCACAAATCCAAATTTCATACTTGTACGATTATTTCAACAAACACATGGATTACCCTATATTCAACATAGTTCATGTATAACTGAAAAGCGAAACAAACATCGCATTTACATGTGAAATGACACCCACGTCGCTCATAAATCATTAACCGACATTGAAAGCCTTGAAAACCATAGCCTATACGTTCATAGTCCACACCTTTCACCGGTAGACTCGTAATAAACTTAGTTTAAACACTAAGCCTTTGTCTACGGCACAACAACAACCTATAATAGGGAATAGGTTAGCTATTCCACCATCTGTTCTATTTGAATCTCTAAAACAGGTTAGGTTTAGGATTTCTTACCCAAGTACAGATTCAAAATCGCCGGAATAGCGATACAGAAGCAGTAGCTAAGCACGTGGAGCGATGAGATTGAATCCCAGGAACTTGCTCCCACTTTCTCTCTCTCACACACACACACACTCTCTCTCTCTCTCTCTCTCCTTCTCTCTTTACTCTTTTCTCTCTTCTAGGTTTTCCAAATTCGTATGGAATGAGCGAGAGAGGGTTTAAGCCCTTATATAGGCTCAGAATTGACCAGAATGGCCCCAGGGCCAAGGTATACTTTGGTTATAGCCAAAACCCATCTATTTTGGCTTAATGGAGCACTTCTGGAGGCCCACTTTCTGCGTGCAGTCGGACTTAAGCTCCCTGACATTGGATCTAGGTCGAGTTAAGTTTTCGGTCCGATCGGATTTACAGATCGACCATGGCGGACCAGTTTCAGTTGAACGGTCACAGGTATTCGATCAGGGCCATAAGTACACTGACATGTGTGGAAAATTTCTCCTGATCCGATGGTGTATTTAGGTCAGATTCTGATGGTCTGAATCCTTATATTTGGCCTGTAAACGACACGTCTCAGTTTACTTAAGTTTGGAATTTATTTCTAAAAATATTCACGTTTCTCACACACTTTGCTCCGGGCTCAAGTTGTGCATTTTTGGACACAGTCGGGACTTGATTTCTAAGATGGTTGTCAAGCCCAGTAAGGCGGTCATAATCGTTTAGTTTCGCGGAAATCAGACTTTTGACGTGCGGTCCAGGTCCGATATGGAGTTTCAATGTGCTTCCAAGAGCAACTGGGTAATGAGATTGATTCTAGATTATATGGTAATGTAACGTAGATGATTCTACAAGTTTTGGGTCTTGCGGTTTGTATTTAAAGTGGTTCAAATGAATTTTATAGTTAATCTAGTTTAACACTTAGTTAATTTCGTCTAATTTCTAAAGGCTTTGGTCCTGAGTGATTTCTGCCTGAGGTGGTACTCGTGTCTTTGTACGAATTTTTCCGGGACGTTACAGGATGGTGGGGCGATGAATACACATTTTTGATCCCGAGATTGTCACACATCTTGCGAAAGCTCTTATTGTCGAACTATTTTCCATTGTCAGTAACAATGGTTCGGGGTACCCCGAACCGATGGACAATGTTCTTCTATACAAAATCAGCAATCTTCTGTTCGGTTATTTTTGTTAGTGGCTTAGCCTTGGCCCACTTCATAGAATAGTCCACAGCCATAACAACGAACTTGGTCTGGCCTTTTTCCATAGGGAGTGGCCCTATGATGTCGATTCCCCACTATGCGAAAGGCCAAGGTCCAGTCATAGGCGTTAGCGCTTCGGGAGGTTGTCTCGGGATAACCGCGAATCTCTAGCATTTGTTGCATCTCTGAACGAGCTTACGAGCGTCGTGTTGGATAGTCGGCCAGTAGTATCCCTGATGTAGGACCTTGTGCGCTAGTGATCGTCCTCCTGAATGATTTCCACATATCCCTTCGTGGATTTCCCATAGTACATAGTCAGCTTCACTGGGGTTAAGGCATCGCAGCAATGGAGTATAATAACCTTTCTTGTATAAAGTTCCGTTAAGTATAGTGTAACGGGAGGCTCGGACCTTCAGTTGTTGGGCCTCGACACGGTTTTCAGGTAGCTCACCTTTGTAGAGATATTGGACGATCGGATCAATCCAAGTAGGTTCCAAGTCAATCATTTGTACGGTTGAGCTAACTGGTTCGTTAATACTCGGTTTAGCGACGTAATCGATCGGAACAAACCTGGGTAGGTCGTCTTCATCGGCAGAGGCAAGTTTCGCTAATAGGTCGGCTTTGACATTTTTTGTTTGAGGGATCCGAGTGACGATACAAAACTGAAAGCCGCTAATCAGCTCTTTAGCTTTTTCCATGTATGCTTTTAATCGTTCTTTCCGTGTTTGATACACACTGGTAACTTGGTTGACAACCATCTGAGAGTCACTAAAAACATTCAGATGCGTAACGCCCAAGCTGGCCGCGAGTCGGAGGCCGAGTAACAACGCTTCATATTCGGCTGTATTATTCGAAGCTTGAAATCCAAGTCTTAAGGCATACTGCATGTAGGTATGATCAGGAGTTTCCAAAACTACTCCTGCCCCGTTTACCTTAGAGTTGGAGGAGCCGTCGACATACAGCTTCCAGGGAATGGGGTTGGGCGATGACTCGGGAGAAGCAGTAGTCGACTCTTCAACAGGCTCGGTCGAATGTTCAATCAACAGGTTGGTTTGTGGTGTCACTTCAGCAATGAAGTCGGCCACGGCTTACCCTTTAATCGCTACTCTCGGCTTATACTGAATGTCGAATTCGCTGAGTTCGATTACCCATTTCGTAAGTCTGTCGGATGCCTCCGGTTTCTGTAGAATCTAACGTAGTGGGAGATCGGTTATAACGACAATGGTATGGACTTAGAAATATGGTCAAAGTCGGCACGAGGAGACTACTAAAACTAGGGCCACTTTTTTCAAGAGTGGGTATCTTGTTTCTGCTGGTAATAGTGTTTGCTGACATAGTAGACCGGTAGCTGTTTCCCTCCGTGCTCTCGTATTAGGGTCGAGCTAACTACTACCTCAAACACTGCTAGATATAATAGCAGAGCTTCTCCTGGCTCGGGTTTTGATAAGAGAGGCAGAGATCCGAGATAAGACTTTAGTTGCTGCAATGTTTCTTCGCACTCTTCCGTCCAATCCACCGTTTGTCGTCCCTTCAATTGTTTGAAGAACGGGAGACATTTATCCGTGACTCTGGATAGGAAACGATTAAATGCCGCACTCGTCTAGTCAACCTTTGAATGTCTTTAATCGTTTTTGGAGATTCCATGTCGAGCAGGGCCTTTATCTTTTCCGGGTTCACCTCTATTCCTCGTTGACTCACCAGAAAACCGAGGAACTTTCCCGAGCTTACACCAAAGGCACACTTACTCGGATTCAGCTTCATTCGAAACTTGCGTAAGATAAGGAACATTTCTTCTAAGTCGGCTATATGGTCGGCCGCGTGTACGCTTTTAACGAGCATGTCATCAATGTACACTTCCATGGTTCGGCCGATCAGCCGAGTGAAGATTTTGTTCACTAATCTTTGATAAGTCGCACCGGCATTTTTCAAGCCAATGACATCACTCGGTAACAATAAAGGACTTTGTCAGTGACAAAGGTTGTTTTAGATTTATCAGATTGATGCATTACAATTTGATCATACCCTGGATATGCATCCATAAAGCTAAGGAGTTCATGCCCCGCAGTAGTATCTACCAACTGGTCTATTCTCGGAAGAGGAAAGTTATCCTTTAGGTAGGCTTTATTTTGGTCGGTATAATCAATACAGACTCGCCACTTCCCATTGGCTTTCTTCACAAGTACGACATTAGCTACCCATTCCGGGTAGTATATCTCTTCTATGAATTTTGCTTTGAGGAGTTTGCTGACCTCCTCTTTAATGATAACGTACCTTTCGGGGCCGAGTGGTCGTCACTTCTGTCGGATTGGTCGATAGGTCGGATCGATATTGAGTTGGTGCGTAATCACTGACGGGTCGATCTCGAGCATATCTTCATGGCTCTATGCAAATACATCAGTATATCATCGGAGCAGTGCTATCAGATTATCTTTCAATGGTGATTGCAAAGACGAGCCAATTTGCACCATTTTGGATCCATCTGTCTCATCCAAAGGCACCGAGATAAGATCTTCAACTGGCTGCCCTCGTTCATGAGTCTCGACCCGGGGGTCTAGTGACTCGATCATCGATACTTCCGTTGGAGCTTTTTCGGCAGAAATTTTTACAGCTGTCATGTAACAACGTCTCGCGTCTTGTTGGTTTCTTTTGACGACTCCTACTCCCGAGTTAGTCGAGAATTTCATGGAGAGGTGGTATGTAGATACCACGGCCTAGAAGAGACTCAGAGAGGGTTGACCGAGTATAGCATTGTACACGGAAGATTGGTCGACTATCAGAAAATCAACCATTTTCGTTGTTTGATGCGGAGGGTTCCCGGCTGTGAGTGGCAGTGAGATAATCCCTTATGGGAGTACCTGTCCTCCCGAGAATCCGACCAATGGGGTACAAACTGGTCGCAATGCCGATCGTTCAACTCCCATTCTATCGAACACTTGAGCGAACAATATGTCAGCCGACGATCCCGTGTCGACTAAGATGCAGAACACCTTTCGATTCACGATGGTGAGAGTGACAACTAATGCGTCATCATGAGGGTGACAGATACCCCGGGCAACCTCATCCGTAAATGAGATACAATATTTTTCTCTTTTCTTTTCTTTTGAAGGTCGAGCTATTATCATGAGTTCTGACTCGGGTCGACTGAGGCTTCTAGCGTGGTTTTTTCGAGCATTATTTGAGTCGCCTCCGCCTCGAGGACCACCGATGACCGTGGGTCGGTTGTTACCTGGACGTCCTTCAGCTGTCCCGGTTCTTGCAACATGTTCAGTGAGTCGGCCTTCTCGGATGAGCCTTTCAATCTCTTCCTTTAGGTGATAGCAGTTGCTCGTATCGTGCCCGTGATCTCGATGATAATGACAATACTTATCTTTATTCCACTGATTGAGATTGCTTTGGAGCTTGCTGGGCCAGTTTACGAAGCTTTCACTTTTGATTTCCATCAACACCTGCTCCTGAGTCTTGTTCAGGGGGGTATATATGGAAAACCTTCGGTCGGGTCGTTTGTCCGACTTTTGGTCATCGCGTGCCTGATCATCCTTACACTTTTTTCCTCCAGTCGAGTCGGCTTCTTTTTTGGCTGACTTTTTTTTAGAGGATTTTGCGTTCTGGGCTGTCTTACGCATGATTTGCGTTTCTTCAGCGTCCACATATTTGTCTGACCGAGCCATAAACTTTGTTAGTCTCTGGCAGGTTCTTATCTAGAGATGCTAGGAATGGCTTATCTTTGACCCCTTGTATAAGTGCGTTGAGTGCCGTTTCTTCTGAATGTTTTCTAACCTGAAGAGACTCAAAGTTGAAACGCTTGATGTAATCTTTCAATAGCTCTCCCTGCTTCTGAACTATATTGTTCAAGTGTGCAGGGGGCTTCAGTTTCTTTTTCCACCTATGAAGTTGGTGAGGAAAGCATCGCTGAGTTCGATGAATGAACTAATAGACCTCGGTTTCAACTGCTTGAACTAAAGTCGAGCTACATCGGTCAACTTAAGAGAGAAGGCTTGACACATTACAGCATTCGAGACATCATGCAATTCCATGTAGGTTCTTAAGCATTCGATCTGCTCCGTTGGGTCGGTCTTCCCAGTGAAAGGAGTGATTTGAGGTAGCCGAAACCTTTCTGGTAGCCGAGCCTGCATTATTTCGTCCACAAAAGGGTATGCTTTTGCCTCGAATTTGGTTGGATGTATACTCCGACCCTGTTTCATGTCCGTCATCTCTTTCGCCATTTCTTCCCTTACTTCCTTTTTGAAGTCTGGATTTCAGCTTTTCAAGGCTCGTGGCTATCCGCTATACCATTAACAGGAGGCCGGTTGCGCCTCCTTCGATCTATCTCATGTCGGAGATCGGTAGGAGGTAGGACGGCTGTAGAAGAGTGAGCCAGTGCTGGCTCGGGAGAATCCCGAGGCTAACTCGGTTGATGGAATGATCGGGGAATAGTAGGCTGAGGGTCAGCTGCTGGTGAGGGGACAAGTGTTGCCTGCCCTTGCTGAAGCGGCTGCATCTGTTGATGGTACATCTGCTCCAGCATCTTCTTCATCACATTCATATCAGACCGGATCTCCTGAACTTCCCGATCAACCGCCCATTGTTGCGGTTCCGCTAATTATTGGTTCCAACAAATGTTGTTCGTTGTGCCGTAGAACCTTGATGGTTATTGGGTGGATTTTGAACTACGCTTGCGCCCGCCGGTCTTGTGATAGCAACCTCATTCAATTCTTCTTCTTGAACTGTCCTTCTAGTTGTCACCATAATTTCAATTGTGATTGGAATATGAAAAATGGTTTTTCGTACGATTCCCACAGACGGCGCCAAACTGTTGATGCAAAAAACCGGATCAACCTCTTCCCGTACTTCGACCTGCAATATAATGAAGGAGAAAGAGAGACCCTGGCTAGGGCCGGGGGTCCTCCGATGCTTAAGTTAGTAAGGGCTCAAGAAGAGGAGTTTTCTAGGGTTTTTTGTTACGTACCTTTAATCCTGGAGAGCCCTCCTTTTATAGGAGTGAGAGATCCCAACGTAAGGGGATTCTCTCCTGATTTACCAAGAGATTTGATCTAGTTAATATTTTGTTTACGGATACTTCCCGATCTCGAGATTTTCGGGGTTGAGGATCCTTTTACAAGATTTTCGGAGCGGTGTTTAAGATTACACCGTCTCTTCCTTGCTTGGCTCAGCCTTAATAGATTTGCAATCTCGGCTGGCTTACAAAGAAAGTTGTTTACCCACTGTCGGACGAATCCACATCGGTTCAGGACCGATGTTTTTCTTCAATCCGATATCCGACACTACAATAAACCATACATAGGTCAGTTTCATAGTCGGTCAGGTGGCTTTCAGTTTTAGGGCCTTTAATAGGCCCCTTTAGACATTACTGCCTCATTAACCGAGTCAACTTGATGTGTCTAATGTTTGCTCAAGGCTCTTGACTCTTTCAGCTTCGGTTGGTATTCATGTCCTCTACAAATCCGAGCTAAGTCTCTCCTTTAAGCTTTATCTAATCTCGGTCCGAACTATTGGCTCGAACTCTCGGATAGTTTCATTAAAGCTAATCTATTCCATAACCGAGTCTATGGACTTGTCATATTTTTCCCCAACATATATATATATATATATATATATATATATATATATATATATATATATATATATATATATATATATATATAAGGTACAATGCGCTCGAGCTGATTTTAACGCCCCATGAGGTCGAGCTGTGTGGGCCCCACCGTGATGCCTTTCGAACATCTATCCCATCAGTCAGATGCACCATTCCATCGTGAGCCTAGGTCTCAAAAATCAAGTCAATCCGTGACTTTTGTGGGCCACACCACATACAGAAGTGGGGAGGGGCCGTGCACCATTAAAACATTCATAACCATTTTTTAGGGCACACTGAGATGTAGTTTGCAAATCCAGCCCATCCATTATGTGTGTCCCACTTGAAAAAGGGTTCAGACCAAGTTTCAGGCGCATGCAAAACTCAGGTGGGTCCCACCAGGTGTTTTTATATGTTTTAACGGTGTCTTCACGTAATTTATATGGTATGACTCACCTGAGTTTCGTATACGGCTTATTTTTGGGATATCCCATAATTTAAAGGGTACCCATCAAATGCACGGTGTTGATGGTCAAAACACATCACGGTGGGGCCCACACAGCTCGACCTCACGGGAGCTTATCGTCAGCTCGAGCGCATAGTACCTTTTCCCATATATATATATATATATATATATATATATGGGAAAAGGTATTATTCACTTGAGTTGATTTTAACGTCCCATGAGGTCGAGCTATGTGGGCCCCACCATGATGCGTTTCGAACAACAACACCATGCATTTGATGCTTCCCCTTTAAATTATGGGATATCCCAAAAATCAGCTGTATACGGAACTCAGGTGGGCCATACCATCTAAAGTCATGTGAAGACATGCCAAAAACATATAAAAGCACTTGGTGGGGCCCACCTGAAATTTGTATGTGTCTGAAACTTGGTCTGAACCCTCATCCAAGTGGTACACACATAATGGATGGGCTGGATTTGCAAACCATATCTCGGTGGGCCCAAAAAAAATGGTTATGAATGTTTATATGGTGCACGGCCCCTCCCAACTTCTGTATGTGGTGTGGCCAACATAGTCACGGATTGACTTGATTTTTGAGACCTAGGCCCAAGATGGAATGGCGCATCTGACTGATGGTGTTGATGTTCGAAATGCATCACGGTGGGGCCCACATAGCTCGACCTCATGGGACGTTAAAATCAGCTCAACCGCATAGTACCTTTTCCCTATATATATGAGAAATGCTCACACACAACTTAGTTGGACATTTAATTTTCGTCCAACTAGTTGATTAATTCAAAGACCAATTAATGCTATTTAATACCAAGAAAGAAAAGTTATTCTTAATACGAAAAGTAGCCACCGGTGGTGGCCCCACTATAGTGTTAAAGTGAAATCCACCCCAACCATCAGGTGAGTCACCCTGTATTAGATTAGAACCGTGGATTAAAAAATTAGCATCATCTATGATTTAAGTGGACCACATGATTGAAAACAATGTACAAGGAAAACTCACTCTCCAAACTATTTTCATTGGTTTGGTCCACCTGAATCACGTATGCCCTTGATTTTTGGACATTAGGCATAGATTTTTAGTGTGTCATCTTAATGGCTGGAGTGGATGTCACATGCTTGTTATGTTGAGCATAGTAAAAATCAAGGGTGGACGTCTCTCGCAATGCTTCCTTGCGGTGGCTGAATTCAATTAAAGGTTAGCATGATTTATTTTATTTTATTTATTTATTTATTTATTTTATTATTATTATTTTTTTTTGCTCCAGACCCATAATAGGATTACGCATATAATTATTGGAGTGAATCTTACTTATACATCATGGTGGGCCTGTAAAAATAGGAGGGTGGTTGTCCTCGCTGCGGCACCACTCGATTAAATAGATGAATACCACCAGAGATGAGTGATTTCAAGTCACAATGGTTGGTCATTCAGATGGGCCTGCTATGGTATTAATTTGAAATCCACTTCCACCGTCAAGCGGATCACCCAATGTTAGATCAAGGGACTTAAAATCAGTCCCCACATGATTTATACGTTTTATCCACGCCATCCATATATATTTTCAAATCATTTTAGGGTATGATCCCAAAAATGAGGCAGATCCAACTTTCAAGTGGACCACACCACAAGAAAAAGTGAGATTGAAAGCCTACCTTCAAAAACTTTTTAAGTTTCACAAAAGTTTTGGATTAAGCTGATATTTGTATTTTCCCTTCTTCATCCAAGGTCTATATGACTTTATGAATTGGTTGGATATATGGAAAATAAACATCATGGTCGGCCCTAGGAAGATGTCAACACCGATCATCATTGTTCCCACTATTTCTTTTGGTGGGGTTCACTTGAGCTTTGGATTAGCCTCGGGGCCATGCCTTCAAGTAATATCAGGATGGTCGGTGTGGATAAAACAAATACACCATCGTGAGGCAGACATATCTTTGCCATCTATAGACGACAGCAGTGATATTTATCTTTCCTTGGAGCTTTGACTATTTTCTGGGAACGGGTGCAGGAGGGACGTCAGCAGTGATATTTTACGGGGCCATACGTTGATGTGTATGTGAGATCAAATCTGACCATTATATGTGTAATCAAATCCGACCATTAGATGTGTAATCCCATGATATGATAGTAGCCAAAACATCAAGATGATATGTTATTAATTTGAGGCACACAAAGGAAAATAGTTGGGAGAGACGTCCACCCTCCATTTTTACAGGGCCCACTATAATGTTTATGTAAAATCCATTACACTCATTAGATGCGAAACCAAAAGATTGGCTTAAAGGCTAAAAACTCAAGCTCAAATGTGATTCAAGTGGGTCACATTTAGGGAATAGTGTAGAGGGTCAGATTTTCTGATAAAATTTTTCCAATAAATAGGGCCCAACTGAAATAAAATGGGCAGGTTTTTTGGCCCTGGGTCAAACAGAGGGTGACTCACCTGATGGTTGGGGTGGATTTCACTTTAACACCACAGTGAGGTCCACCCAAGCTGGGTACTCCTTTTGAGAAGTAACCTCGAGCAGCTTCTCTCCGCATGAGAGCATTTATTAACATTAGTTGATATGTAAATTAGGCAATGGATTTCAAGAGAAAATGGGATGAATTAGGGAGCTGCACTCATGTAATATATTTATGCGTGCAGTAAATGTATATGAAATCTAGTTCATTAATTAGGTAGGATTTCTTTTAAACATGCTAATGACATAAATTATTATTTTTAATGATTAATGGTATGATATCTATTTACAAAAAACAAAAAAAAAACAAAAAAAAACAACAGAGCTATTAGAAATTCATTTTAGCCGTACATATTTAACTTGTATGTGTGGCTTCATTGATGATGATAGTTTATTAAATTTTAGCAGATAAAATATAATTAATAGGCCTTATTTAATGGACAGGCCAGATCTTTGACATATAATTTCTATCATACTTATGTAAAACTTGATATTACGGATCTCACATGTGGTATATTACTTGGGGATAGAAAAGTAATTTTTTTCTATTAAATACACAGCTAGTTGGCCCACTTTGATTTGTCCAACTAGTTGTGTGTGAGCATTACTCATATATATATATATATATATATCCAAAACTCATAGATATCTAAAACTTTTATGATCCATTATAAGCTGTTAATGGTTAATCACCATTGTTTCCTATGATATAGATCCTCATAAATTTTGATTTGTTTTATTTTTAGGCTCAGGCTTAAAATCATCAGAGAAAAATGAACGATGGTGCCTAAAATCATCTGAAAAAAAATGAATGACAGTCTAGCTAGTGAGTCCGGATCCTGGCTTGCCACAGACAGGGAGCTCCTGTTTTTTTACAATGTGATTGCGTCCCATCATCTGATATTGTATTTAATGTAGCCGTATGTGCTGATAAAATTTGTGATAATGTCGGCCACTCGTAATATTCTAAAACATAATATTTTTGTTTGTAGCAAAAGAATTATCCAGATTCATTCATCGCATGAAGGATATGTGCACTCAATCATGCTGGCTTGTTGATGTCATTGGCAACCTTCTCTCTCCTCCTTTATTTCTCACTGACCTCTTGAAAAATATCTACATTTGTCTCCTTGCCCATGCCACGTTCCCCGCACTGTATAATATTATACTACTGAAAGTCTATTTATAGGAGACCACTCTCTCGGAACACTCAACCCAATCAGTTTAGGTGATCCAATGGCTCTCATCAGCACTACCCTCTCAGCATGGTTTCCTCTTCTTCTACTGATAACAATCCCTTCTCTCTCTCTTCCTTCTCATACATAAAAGGAAAAGTAAAAGACCCTCAAAACTCCCTCCAGGTCCATCTGGCCTTCCCATCTTTGGCAACTTGCACCAGCTCACTTCCTTGCCTCATCGCAAGCTCTGGCTACTCTCTAGAAAGTATGGCCCACTCATGCATTTGCAGCTGGGCCATGTACCAACCCTCATCGTTTCTTCAGCGAGAGTTGCTAAGGACGTCCTGAAATCTCAAGATCTTCATTTCTGCAGCCGGCCGCCACTCGTCTCATTCAGAAAACTCTCTTACAATTTCTCTGACGTGTCTTTTAGACCCTACGATGAGTACTGGCGAGAGATGCGAAAGATCAGCATCGTTGACCTGCTTAACACGAAAAAGGTGCAATCCTTTCGAGACGTTCGAGAGGAGGAAGTCGCGAAAATGGTTGCTTCGATTTCTTCATCCTCTTCACGTGCGGAACATGTCAATCTTAGTGAGATGATGATTTCTCTCACCTACAACATAGTTTGTAGGGCTGCTTTTGGTAAGAGCTACAATGAAGGAAGTGAAAATGAGAAGATGGAAATTCATGAAGTGCTTAAGGAGGTAGGAATCATTTTAGGGAGTTTCTTTGTTGCTGATTATTTGCCGTGGATGTGGTGGGTTGATGTGATCACGGGGTTGAATGGACGGCTGGAGCGGTGTTTCTCTAAGTTGGATGATTTTTATGAAAGACTCATCAACGAGCACCAGAATCGGAATAGGCCTGAAGCCGAGGAGGATGACTTTGTGGATGTATTGCTTCGTGTGCAACAGAAATCCCATCTAACCAAAGATCAAATCAAGGGACTTATTATGGTAATCCACTCTTTCTTCTTTGATTTCTTTATCATTGCATGTTTGAGTTTAATGTAAATTGGTTAGTCCGTTCAGGATCTTCTGGGTTAGATCTGAACTGTACATTCATAAATCTGATGGACATCTGGACTATCATTTAGGAACCGTATAAGGTCAGATCTAGACTGTCCATTTGTGGACCTTTAGGATCAGATCTAAGCTATTAGTGACGCAGGGATGGGCGTATTGAGGTCAAGCACGTCTTCCCTGATTTTTTATTATTATTAAAAAAAAAAAAAAAAAGTTCACCTTATGCTTTTCAGCCAAAAATTTTCTATTTGGCTTAACCATGTTGTTCTTCCAATTTTTCTAAGCAGTGCAAAGATGAATAGTAGAATTTTGACCGTGGATATGATAGAATCCTATAAGTTCCGCGTGGACAACCTGGTATAGCGGGGTTAGTTGGCTAAAGTAGATTCTCCTATCTAAAATCATATATGGCTAGTCGGGTAACTCACTCTGGTTTGGATCACTTCTGTCTATCTTTTCTAGTCTATGTTGGTCTTCTTTCAATTATCCATGCCCTTTTAGGCCTATCCTCTTTTTTTATCTCAGCCTTTTACATGATAGGCCTGTCCCGTTGGAATGGTTGTACATTAAGTTCTCGTGAATAAAACTCTTCAGTTTAAATAATAATTTTTTATTTTATATAATAAAAAAAAAAAGGTCCATCGATGGATTCCATCCATTGCCATGTAGCCTGCATGACAATGGTTGCTGCAATTCGGAACTGAGATCTAGTAGCCATAGATTGTAGTTGGCTGGCTGACTGGCAGATCCATGACCAGCGGCTTTAGCTTTATGTATTTTAAACGAGGGTAAACCGCTGCCGGCAGCCATGTCCGATAGCAGCACCGTCGGCAACCCTGGCACTGGCTTCGAAATCGAGATCCGGCGATGTTTTTCGAAACCTTAGCCGCATCTTATCCGGCAGCGACTTGAAAGGGGTAAAAACCCATTGGGATCAACGAAAATGGGTTTTCTTCGTCGCCTTTTAGGAGCGTTGAAGCCATCACCGCCGGCTGTTTAGTTTAGATGGGGGAGAAGGGAAGCCCAATCGTCGATCAACGGCTGTGGTAGCAGTTGGTGTTGGGATGCCTTGCACAAACCTTAGGATCTAGCCTCCCGAAACAAACCAGAATTATGGATAATAAAAGCAATGAAATAAATCAAAGCATCAATCACACACCACACAAGAGATTTTTTTACGTGGAAAACCCTCAAAGAGGTAAAAACCACGGGACCTCGTCCAGATCAACAATCCACTATGAAGTAGAACGTTTACAACCTTCTTCACTCACGCAGGGAGTAGGAGTGGATAAATAATGAGAAAAAAAATAAAACGAGAGAGATCTCACCGATCACAAGGACGTAGAGCGCTGAGACGACGGCTCCCTTCCACAAGCTTCCTCTCTCTCTTATCTCTTTCTCTCTCACCTTTGATAGCCCTAAACCCTTTAGCAAATCCCTTGCAAAGCTTAGGAAACCCTCTTGCTATTTTGTGATACCTAGAAAAACCCTAGGCAACCCCTTTTATAGTTTTGGGAACTCCTTTCCGCATCCCAGTTGCGAAAGGACTCAAATCCGCAGTTCGCGCAAAATCGCGGAACAAACTGCGTAACCTACGACTAGTCCTGGAAATTCAGGACTGGTCTTAGCCTCCTACGATGGTCGTAGCTCACCTACGACTGGTCGTAGACCACCTACGACCGGTCGAAGCTCACCTACGACTGGTCGAAGACCTCCAAGAAAAACATACGAACTCGCTGGACTTTGAGTCGTGCCAGGGCTCGAACCTAGACCGGTCGAGCGCCTCCCGACCGGTCGAGCGGGACTCAGGACCGGTCGAAGACGGGAAAAAAACCCCATCAAATCTCCCCCTTTTGACCCAGGAGGGATCCACCTTCTTCAAGCCAGCCAGGTTTCTACAAACCTCAAACTTGCCCTTGAGCAAAGCCTTGGTCATCATGTCTGACCCATTATCGTCCGTGTGGACTTTCTCAAGCTGTAACACCTTCTGTTCCAAAGTATCCCTGATCCAGTGATACCGAATCTCTATGTGCTTCGACTTGGAATGCTGACTTGGATTCTTGCTCAAGTGTATAGCACTTTGACTATCGCAATAGACCACGTGCTCCTCCTGCTTTAGGCTAAGTTCCTGTAGGAACCTTTTCATCCAAAGCATCTCTTTACATGCTTCTGTGACTGCGATGTATTCGGCCTCTGTCGTCGACAATGCTACGACCTTCTGTAGCTTGCTCTGCCAAGAAACCGCTCCCCCTGCAAACGTGAACATGAACCCCGATGTAGACTTCCTGGAGTCTATGTCACCTGCCATATCTGCATCTGTGTAGCCCTCTAACACAGGTTTACGTCACCATAGCATAGGCTCAACCTGGATGAGCCTCTTAGATACCTCAGTATCCACTTTAACGCTGCCCAATGCTCTTTGCCAGGATTGGCAAGATACCGGCTGACAACACCAACCGCATATGCTATGTCTGGGCGTGTACACACCATAGCATACATCAAACTTCCTACAGCTGACGCGTAGGGTATCTTCTGCATCTCTTCCACCTCTGTCTTCGTCTTGGGACACTGCCTGTCGCTCAATCTGAAGTGACCATCCAGTGAGTACTGACCGGCTTCGCTGCATTCATATTGAACCGCTCTAGGACTTTCTCAATATACCGCTCTTGTGACAGCCAAAGCTTCCTGCTGCTTCTGTCACGGGTTATCTCATTCCTAGGATCTGTCTAGCCGGGCCCAAGTCTTTCATCGCAAAAGACTTGCCCAACTCCTGTTTCAGCCTGTCAATCTTTTGATGTCTTTTCCATGATGAGCATGTCATCAACATATAACAGCAGAACTAAGAAATCACCGTCTGAGAACTTACGCGTGAACACACAGTGGTCCGACTCCGTTCTGTCATACCCATGCTGTAACATGAACGAATCGAACTTCTTGTACCATTGCCGTGGAGCTTGTTTCAGCCCATACAAGCTCTTCCTCAGCCTACACACCATATGCTCCTTGCCCTTGACTTCGAACCCCCTCTGGTTGGTGCATGTAGATCTCTTCTTCCAGGTCACCATGGAGAAAGGCAGTTTTAACATCTAACTGCTCTATCTCCAGATCCATGCTAGCCGCCAACCCAAGCAACACCCGTATGGATGTCATCTTCACCCATGGTGAGAATATCTCCTCGAAGTCTATGCCTTTCCTCTGACCAAACCCTTTCACCACAAGTGGCCCTTAAACCTCGTCTGTGAATTCTTCTGCTCAACCTTCTTTCTGAACACCCACTTGTTGCTCAAAGCTTTCTTGCCCTTAGGCAATTTCACCATGTCATAGGTGTGGTTCTTATGCAAGGATTCCATCTCCTCTTGCATAGCTTTCAACACTCCTCCTTATGCTCGCGGCTAGGGCCTCAGAATAATCTTCTGGCTCTCCCCATCGGTTAGCATAATGTACTCATGCGGCGAGTACCTCTTGGACGGCTGTCTGTCCCTAGATGACCTCCTCACCTGTGGCTCAACAGGTGGATCAAGTGGGGGCTGCTCCCCTGGTCCATCTTCTGAAGGAACTCCCTCGTCCTCTGCACCTTGCTGTACTTCCCCGTCATCAGGGCACCACGGGAGGAGTAATCGGATCCATGTCCTCTAGCTCACCTGAACTAGGCTGGTTCTTCTCTCTTACCAATGTCTTCGATACACTGATCTTCAAAGAAAACCACATCTCTGCTCCTGACGAGCTTCTTCTCGGTCGGATCCCATAACTTGTAACCGAATTTTCATCACCGTACCCAAGAACACACACTGCCTGATCTTCATATCGAGCTTGGACCTCTCGTCCTTTGGTACGTGAACGGATGCCCTGCATCCAAACACCCTGAGATGACTGTACGATGGATCCTGTCCAGTCCACACCTTCTCAGGTACTTCTCCATTCAACGGGGCTGATGGAGACCTGTTTATCAAATACACCGCCGTGCGCATTGCTTCTCCCCAGAACGTCTTGGGCAACTTCGCATGGGATAACATGCATCTGATTCTCTCAACAATGGTGCGATTCATTCGCTCAGCTACACCATTATGCTGGGGGGTCTTGGGAACCGTCTGTTCATGCCGTATACCCTGGGACTTGCAGTACTCATGAAAGTCGCCATGTATTCACCACCATTGTCAGTGCGGATGCACTTCAATGGTCTACCTGTCTCTCTCTCGACCATAGCATGAAACAATTTAAACACACCAAAGACCTCGTCCTTGGATTTCAAAGCAAACCCAAACCCTCCTAGATGCATCATCTATAAAAGTAACAAAATACAATGCCCCACCCAAGGTTTTTGTCCTCATAGGACCACAAACATCAGAATAAACCAAATCTAATGCATGCACTTTATTAACATGAGAAGCAGTTTTAACGAATGAAACTCTATGCTGTTTCCCTGATAAACAATCAAGACAGGTTTTAAGAGGCATACCTGTCACGTCTGGAAGGAGCTGCTTCTTTGCTAGTACCTGAAGCCCTTTTTCACTCATGTGGCCTAGACGCCTGTGCCACATGTCAATAGCTGAATCTTCCGCTGCGTTCAACCCACCCTTGCACATACTGACACTTGCCTTGTAAGGGTGCAACACTTCTTTCCTCTAGCCACGATCAATGAACCCTTGATGAGCTTCCAGCGCCCCACCAGCAAACCGGCTTTCATAGCCATCATCATCCAACCTTCCCGTCGACATCAAGTGAGGCGAAGGTCTGGGATATGCCTCACATCCCTGAGAACCAATGTGCAGCCCACATCAGTTTTCACACAAATATCACCGACTCCCACGATCTTGATACGCCAGAATTTCCCATCTTCACAGTCCCTAGTCACCTGACTTGTAGCTTGTGAAGAAGTCCCTGTTGGAGTCGCATGAAAAGAAGCTCCGAGTCTATCACCCAGTCGGTGCCCTGACTCGTAGCCGTGAGAGAGATACATCGTGATCTGTAGAAAGAATAACTACCATGTCGCCATCTGAAGCGACCGCAGTGGAATCTGATTCATCTTCCTTCCCTTTTCCTTTCTTGTCGTTCTTACGACATTCATGCTTATAGTGGCCCTTCTTGCCACAATTCCAGCATTCAACATCTTTTCTTTTGCTCGACTTGCCTCTTGATTTATCTCGGGCCTTCCCGCCCTTCCTGTTCTTTCCTCTCCCCGTTCCTGTGTCACAAGAGCCTCTTGCTGAGTAGACCCCTGAGACTTCCTCCTTGTCTCCTCATTGAAGAGACAGACAAGCTGGTTACCTGTTCCATGGATATCTTTCCGTCTGGCGGAGTTGTAGAGACACCACCAATGTCTCCCAACTGTCAGGCAATGAACTAAGCAATAGTAAAGCCTGCAATTCATCATCCAGGACCATCTTCATAGAGGTGAGTTGGTTCACTATATTGCTGACCTCATTCATGTGCTCGGCCACAGAACCACCATCCTTGAACTTGAGATTCACAAGTCGCCTTATCAGAAATATCTTATTACCGGCTGTCTTCCTCTCATACACCCTTGTAATTTTAGCCATAGGCTTTTCGGCTGAGGTTTCCGTAGACACATGGTGGAACACAGAATCATCCAACCATTGTCTAATAAACCCACCGCCTTTCGGTCCATTCTTCCAATCATCATCAGTCATATCCTTGGATTTTTGCTGATATGCCTGAGATTGGAGAATATAGGTCCTTGCAATAAAGCAAGTCCTCCATCTTAGCCTTCCATATGGTCCAGTTAGAACCATTGAGGCTGATCATCCTTGAGCCACCTTCCATAATTCAAAACCGATCCTACCCGTTCAATGAACTTAGCTCTGATACCACTTTGTTGGGATGCCTTGCACAAACCTTAGGATCTAGCCTCCGAAACAAACCAGAATTATGGATAATAAAAGCATGCAATATAAATCAAAGCATCAATCACACACCACACAAGAGATTTTTACGTGGAAAACCCTCAAAGAGGTAAAAACCACGGGACCTCGTCCAGATCAACAATCCACTATGAAGTAGAACGTTACAACCTTCTTCACTCACGCAGGAGTGGATAAATAATGAGAAAAAAATAAAACTAGAGAGATCTCACCGCTTCACAAGGAGCGTAGAAGATGCGTAGAGACGACGGCTCCTTCCACAAGCTTCCTCTCTCTCTTATCTCTTTCTCTCTCACCTTTGATAGCCCTAAACCCTTTAGCAAATCCCTGCAAGCTTTAGGAAACCCTCTTGCTATTTTGTGATACCTAGAAAAACCCTAGGCAAACCCTTTTATAGTTTTGGGAAAACTCCTTTCCGCATCCCAGTTGCGAAAGGACTCAAATCCGCAGTTTCGCGCAAAATCGCGGAACAAACTGCGTAACCTACGACTAGTCCTGGAAATTCCAGGACTGGTCTTAGCCTCCTACGACTGGTCGTAGCTCACCTAGACTGGTCGTAGACCACCTACGACCGGTCGAAGCTCACCTACGACTGGTCGAAGACTCCAAGAAAAACAGCAACGAACTCGCTGACTTTGAGTCGTGCCAGGGCTCGAACCTACGACCGGTTCGAGAGCCTCCCACGACGGTCGAGCGGGGACTCAGGACCGGTCGAAGACGGGGAAAAAACCCCATCAGTTG
>JAJHSJ010000003.1:24448827-24506327 GCA_021015155.1 Magnolia officinalis | reverse complement strand
CACTACGCGTACACTAAGAGACAAATACTTCAAAGAACATCCAATATTTAAGAAGCACCTAATGGCCGTGTTTGAGAGATTAGTTGACACCAATAAGCATGATGACGTTGTGAAGGTTGCCCTACTTCTAGTTGTGGAGTGCTTTCTTAGGGGAACTGAACCGAAAACCAGGTGCAACATGGATTATATTCACCTGGTGGACTCGTTAGATGATTTCTATATGTATCCTTGGGGTAGTTTGGGATACATTACAATGTTGCAAGGAATCGAATCTGCCGTTGCCGCATCAAGTTCCCTCGGTATACTGTATGTGGTTGCATCCTTCCTCTACAAGTAAGAACACCTTTTATTTTCGATATGTTTTCCCTCTATAGTCATCTTTGAATTTATGTTGTTGAAATTTCATTCTAATAGGTATGGGCAGTAGAGATATTACCGGCCCTACAAGAGTGTGTTGTTTCGTATATTCCCCATCAAATTCCACGCTTCATTCAATATCGAGGCTGGAAGTGTTTGAGGTACAAAAGAATACATGCTATTGTCCGGAGTAAAGCTGTAAGTTTATATATGTCCATCATTTACTTTGCTTAACTTGACAAGCTTATCAATTTTTATCGTAATATTACTCCTTGTTCTTTTGCAGACGTCGGTAGTGATGAAATTAGAACCAACGCTACGAGAATGGGAAACGGATGCCGTTCGCTCGGTGCGTGACAATTTCCAGGTGAGATGTTATGAAAAATGCACTATATTTTTATTTTTTGGCTAAAGTTATCCTTACATTTTGTAGATCACTCAAACACAAGAATATGATGAGGAGGATCGCGAGTCAGAAGATAGCGATGAGAATGGCGTGGAGGGAGAGGGACCGAGGGAGGGTATACCAATGGGGGGTGTTATGAAGAATGTTGTTTTTATGGATGAATTTCGGATTGAGAGGGAGGAGTTGAAGAAGGAGAGGGATGAATTGAAGAAGGAGAGGGACGAATTGAGAAAAGAGAGGGAAGGGGTGAGACGGAAAGAAGCAATGATTAATGAGAGGGAAAATATGTTACTGAAAGAGAAAGAACAATTGAGGATGGAGAAGGATTTATTTTTTGAAGAGAGGGAAAAGTTAGCATATGAGATAGAGGAGTTTAATAAGAAAAGGAAGGTAGTCGTACACAGACGGGATCTTGTGTGATGGAAGAGGAGGGTGAGGAGTTGAGGAAGAGAGGGGAAGTAAATGATGGCCCACATACAAAATCCAGACACGGGGATCTGGATGGGCAATCGTATAGTAATGCCAAAGTTGAAGTCTTGTATGCATCCACTTCTCATCCCGTTTATAAAAGGAGAACCAAAAGGATACCGAAGCCGTCATATTACAAGATATCTCCGTACTTGTCTCTGTCTGCAATCGATACAACCCCGGGGCCGGTTCCCGAAACGGAGCAAGTAACAGCTTTTGCAACTTCTCCAATACCATTTCCTCTACAGATGGATCCTTTCAGGATACTATCCACACAGGAGGTGAAAGAGGCAGAGGACTGGTACGAAGCAAACAAGGCCAAGGCAGAGGGGAAATGGTTTAGTACGATATGGCTGAAAGATGCATGGGTTGATAGTGAGGTACGCTTTACTAATTTATTCTCTATATATATTGATTGACATATAATTATGTGTTATATTAATCTATGATTAACATTCTACTGCCCACAATCATTAGGCTATCGACACATACATTGAGTTCCTTTCGAGAAGGCATAACGATCTTTCAAAAGCATATCCTCAGGATTGCAAGTTTTGTCCTACGTTTTTTACGGTAACTGTTTATTGCGTTAATCTGTAATCTCATTGAAAATTTAATTTTCTTACTTGTATTGAACTTTCATCATGTTTGTAACAGCAATGCCTTGAGTCTTGTTTGCCTGTCATGAAAGCATACCAGGCCTCCTCCTCGGCCTCAGAACGGCAGGAGCTATTAGGTCATATGGGTACGGCTTATGCAATTGCCAAGCAGCGTGATCAACCACACGCCAAGCCAATTTGGCGTTATGAACGGGTAATGCATTTGTCATAGAGCATCATCCTTTACTGATATGTCTTCTATCGTGTTTGACTAATATATTACTTTGTGAATCATGAACAGGTCTATGCGCCCATAAATCACGAAAATACACATTGGTTTCTACTAGTCATCTACCCTAGAGCAAGAGAAGTTGTTATTGTCGATAGCTTGTGCACAAATCTAATGCCAAAGTACAAGCAAAAGATGAAGAAGATCACTGATGCACTCCCCATTCTCTTTCATGCCACTGGAGACAGCACGGCGTTTGAAGGGCAGAAGTGGACCGTCATAGTCGATGAATCTGCGCCGAAGCAGAACAATGGTTATGACTGTGGTATATTCGTTATGAAGTACATCGATATTTTGTGTAGCGGTCTCACCTTGGCGGGAATAGACATGCAAAAATTCACCGCCGATTGGAGGAAGTCAGTAGCATATGATTGTTTGTCTCTAGTTGGTAGATGATATTTGTCCAGTGCCCCCCCTTGAATTTGGAAAGATGTTGTATACACTGTATTATATACATCGTTGAATATACATTGTAAGTTATGATACAAAGGGAACTTTGTAAGTTATGATGTATAGCATATGTTGATTATCATGGTTTCATACTTGATCCAAATATTTTGTATCACAAATACTTACATAAAGAGACTTCTGCAGTATCATCTTGATCCAAATATTTTGTAGTGCACGAGAAGGTTTTAATGGTTAATTAGCCCATAATAAGGGGTCACACATGAAGCCTTGGGAGTGTATTAGGTGAGACCCTGGATACACCGAGGTGGGTGGAGCCTGATTGTGAGGCTCACAGTGATGTACGTGCCTTAAATTCATGTTGTCCAACCATTTTCAAAGTTTATTATAAGGCATGATCCAAAAAATGAAGTATGCCAAATTCTTAAGTGGATCACACCACGAGAAACAATCTCGATTGATTCCCTAACATTAAAAACTTCATGGAGTTCACTTGAATGTGTTTTTGCCAGCCAACCCGTTGATAAGGCCACAAAAATCTATATGAAGAGACCACTCAAATATCATCTTGATCCAAAGCTTCTGTGGCCCATGAAAAGTTTTTAACGATCAATTACTACTGTTTCCTTTACTATAGTCCATCTTAGATTTGAATCAATTTTTTGGATCATACCTAGAAATAAGTTTCTGGATGTAGTCATATATTAAGGTGGATTCTAGGATCCACCGAAGCCGCACCTAGCTAGGCTGGTAGCGGATTGGGTGAGACCCAAGTCGACGAAGGTGGGTGGGACCTGAGTGTGAGGCTCACGTTGATGTATGCGCCTTAAATTTACAGATTGAGTAGTAACCTGTGGTCCGTCTAGGAAGGGGCGTGGACTCTGAGGGGTCAACGTGTTGTGTGGGTTTCATCCAAGCTTTTTTTTTTTTTTTTTAAAAAAAAAGAAAAAAAAAAGAAGGACAGATGCAAGGCTTAAGTGGACCACACCACATGAAGCAGCGGTCATAAATGACACTCACTGTTGAAAAGTTCCATCTCAAAATCCTTCAAGTAGATCGTATATGATCGATGTGTGTACAACAAACAAATCCAAGATTTAAACATATTGCAAGTAGCAATCGTCGATATAATCGACATATCACCGATTTAATCGACACAAGGCATCGATATATCGACATGTTGTAGATTCCATCGACATATCGCATATAAGAAATGCACCGTCGATGTAACCTTCATATCGTCGATATATCGATTCTAGTCATCGATTATATCTACATATCATCGATGGAATCGACATAAGTTATCGATAAATCGACAACATTTCGATAATATCGAATTCGGTCGTCATTTGTCCAGCAAGTAATTCCCGGAATTTTGTTTTTCATCGATATATCGACACCATGTCGATATATCGACGATATATGGATATCGATATATCGAAAACGTGTCGATAATATCGAATTCGGTCGTCATTTGTCCAGCAAGTATTTCCCGGAATTTTGTTTTTCATCGATATATCGACACAGTGTCGATATATCGACGAGATATATTAAACGATATATCGAAAACGTGTCGATAATATCGAATTAGATTTCATTTGTCCAGCAAGTAATCAGCGGAATTTACGTACTTCATCGATATATCGACAATGTGTCGATATATCGATAGTGGCGTACATCGATATATCGAAAATATGGCGATAATATCGAATTTGGTTTGGAATTGTCCAGCAAGAGTTGGTTCAAATTTCTATTGTATCGATATATCGCTAATATGTCGATATATCGATACTTGTCGATGGGATCGACATATCATCGATATAATCGACATAAGTTATCGATGTAATCTGCATATGATCGATGTAATCGTTATAAGCGATCGAGTAGATCGTCAATTTGACGATAATATCCAATGTTGATGAACGGATTTGATCGATGTATCGACATGTTATCGATATATCGATGGGCTACTTTTCGATATATCGACGTTATGTCGATAAAATCGAAATAGGACCGTAAGTGTCCAGAGGCGAAACAATAAAAAAGGATCCTGACGATATATCGATATGTTGTCGATATATCGACAACATGTCGATATATCGATGGATTGCGATTTTCAAAAAAAAAATGCAATAACTGCTTTCACCAACCGGCAGTTATTGCACAAAACGGACGTTTATTTGCTAGGCATTCTTCTCTAGGCTTCCCACAACTTCATCTCCAGCGGATTTCTCGCCCCAAGTTGCGCTTAATCTTTGGACGATTTCCAACTTCGCCACAACTTCATCTCCAGCGGTCCAACACAAGAGTGTGTTCTTCTTCTTCTTCTTCCTTCTTCATTTTTATTTGTTTTCTTAATGCACATGAAAAACATGCACAAAACACCTTGGTGTGGGTCAATCATCAATATTGGCTAACCTTTGATGTGGGTTATCCATCATGTGGGGCCCACCTTGGAAGTGGGTTGACCATTGGGCCCTCTTTGGATGTGGCCATTAATCATTAAGAGTCAACCTTTGATGTGGACCATTGGGTCTACCCTGATGTGTGTGTCTCACCTTTGGTGGGGATAGTCCATTGTGTGGGCCCTACTATTGATGTTGACAGTCCATCATGGGAGGCCGCCTTTGATATGGACTGTGCAGCGGGTTGACAGTCCATCATGGGAGGCCGCCTTTTCTAACCTCGTGATGGTATTCTGTAGCATGGTAGTAATTCCATCCAAGTATGAGTTCAGTCAGTCTTCTCCATGCTTTTGTCCAATGAAAAATGTTATTTGCAAATTATAGATGGTCTTTCTTTTCATGAACTGCTCAAGTTGGAAGCTAGACGAGTTGAACTTGATTTTTGTCTTCAACTCACCATTTTTAGGCAATAAATTATTTTTTATAGCATTATATATATAACAAAAGGTACTATGAGGTCGACCTCATGTGAGCTTCCCATGAGGTTGAGCTCTTTGGGTCCCGTTGTAATGTGTGTCCGACATCCACACCATCAATCGGATGCACACTTCCATGGTGGGCCATGGGATTAAAAATCAGGCCAATGCATGACTAAGGTGGGCCGCACCACAGACAACAGTTGGGAGTGGATGCCCACCCATTGAAACTTTCCTGATTGTTTATAGGGCCATTTAGGATGTGGTTAAGGCATCCAGCCTATGCATTGTGTGTGTCTCACTTGGATGAGGGTTCACACCAAATTTCAGGCCATTCCAAAACTCCTCATCAAGTGCTAATAGATGTTTTAGGCATGATTTCACATGATTTCAGCTCAATTCCGGATATGGCCAATTTTTGGGACATCCCATAACCCTAGAGGGGACACACCAAATGCACGGTGTGAATGTCTGACGCATCACAGTGGGGCCCACGAGCCTCAACCCCATAGTACATTTTCCCATATGTGTGTGCGCGCGTGCATGCGCATGCATATCCTATCAGCAGTTTCTAATAGTTTTTCCCCCACACTTTCATCAGGGGAAGGATCTTGATAAACCTGTGGCTATTTATGAAACATTGTGTAGCCAACTGACTACTATTGATGTTGACAGTCCATAATAAGGGTTGAAGTCCATGAGATGGGCTTTCAGTTGCAAACAAGTAACTCTTTTCAACTTTAATAAACTGAATCCCTATCCTCTCATTGTGTGATGCAAAAATCTTCTTTATTTTTTAATTGACCTTTTCACTATCCCGTTTAAGAGCATTTGTGGAATATGGGTGGCAAAGGACTGTGCAGCGTTGGCTTTAGTCTCCCAAGGGCCCGTTTGGATTCACCCTTTGAAGGGATGTTTGAGGCTTAAACACCGCCTTGTTTTACAAACGTGTCGTCGATGTTGTGCACCAAATGCACTTTTTTAAGACCCATTCTCATCTCCCGCTTGATAAAATAAGTGCTAGAATGCTCACTCAGATTAGTGTTTTTTGCTGAGTTAAACCGTAAAAACAGGTACATTAGTTCAATATTCGATTACAAATCATGATTAGGACAGGTATATATCGATATTTCGAGTTTACTGGACATTTTTTTTTGTTTGAAACAGACAATATCATCACTACAGATAATGGCAAAGGATAAAGGGAAAAAGCCTATACTTGGAGAGTCATCCAGGGGAGCTCGTCAAAAAATTCGATCCAGACCTAGACTGGAACAGTCAGAGGAACGGACCTCTCCAATCGAGTCGCCGGCTAGGCGAGCTCGTACTCAGACGAGTGCTCCAATTCAGGACCCCCATCCACCAATCCAACCGGAACAAGTTATCCAGCAGGTTCCTCCTCCTCCTGCGAACCTGTACGAAAAATTCCGTGCTCGAAAAATTGTATACGAAAAAAAAATCGACCGAGCGTCCATCCAGCGGTTTGGGATTATTGAGATTTTGGAAAAGGTTGGGTGGATTAAGATCTTAGATTTTGGAGGGACGGTTCGAAATGAGCAAGTTCTCATATTTCTATCATATTGTCACTCTCCGGTATTGCACCCTCCTTCCTTTCAGGTGACCATTGGAGAGAACTCCGTCACCATTGATACTGGGGTAGTTGCACATCTTTTGGGGATTCCTGTCACATCTCGAGGATTAACTGATCACGACATCGATGACCCAACTGTACGGTTAGCAATGACGAAGTTTTTTTGTAACGGTCAGGATGTTCCGTGGAATAAGGGTAATGCACTGAGATCATCGCACATGGAATTCAAGTATAAGGTGCTACACAATATCTTTTGCTTAAATGTTTATCCAAGGGAGTCGAACAAAGTCGATATTACTTCGTATATGTTAGACATTCTATACAGCATCTGTCATGGTATTCCTCTCTGTCTGCCCACAATCATTACTCAAATTATCGCCGACAACATAGCGACCACGAGAAGGGATGCCATAGGCTTCCCACACCTTCTATGTTTACTCTCCCGTCATGTGGGGCTGATGCCCACCACTGACAGACCCAGACCCGTGAGAATGTTTACAGAAAACAACATCAAGCGCATGAAAGTGGGGAAGAAAGGGGCATCGGCATCAGTGAGGCGCAGTGAAGTTTTGATGGGCGAGACAGACGAAGAGGCAGCGGAGACAGAGGCTGCAGAGACGGACGCGGCTGAGACAGAGGCAGCCGACACCGAATATCCCACGGAGGGCGAGCAACGTGAGGAGGCAGGGCAACCATATGGTCCTACCAGTCGAAGGATGCCGTACCGCAACCGCCGGGCATATATTGTTAGGCACATGGATGAGCAGGATAGACGAATGTCACGACTGGAGCGGTTTTCTGAGGCCATCCAGAATAGTATCAACCGGGTCGAGCGTAAAATTGATAACCTTATTGCCACAATCACCTGCCGGCGTGATGATGTCGCTCCACCGGGTGGCGGTCCGTCCAGGTAGACTAGATTTACACGGGAATGATGGCTTGTGCATCAGGTATCTTTTTGGTAAGCCAAGCCTATAAAAATTCATATGCTCAAAATGTTTCTTTAAATCATGGGGTGAATTTTACTTTGACTGATGAATGGATGTTGATTTTAGTGCCCAAACTTGGGGATCTTATTTTGATTACTATATATGGTGTTAGGCTGAAATTTATTTATGTACTTCATGTTATGTTGCATGTTCTCATTTTCATTCGGTACATATCTGATGTTGATGGATTTCAATGGTGTGCATATGTTCCTTCCTGACAACTTTAATACATCGACATTAGCAAATGATTTCAGATAATGTTTACAAAGTACACTAAAACAAAAGGCGATTTCCCAATTGCTACTCAATGTGAAATTGTGAAGTTGGATTCGTTCACTCAAACTTTGAAATGAACACTCGGTAATTTTATTTTTTGGAGTCCCAAAGTAGAGCCAGTGATCAAATCTGCCTTTATAGGTTACAGTGCCTGCATCTTCGCATACGGACAGATAGGCACCGGAAAACATTAGGAAAGGTATGATTGCCCATTGATGAGAACTAAAGGGTATATTTGAACTTTCAATTAAGTTCATGCAATCAGTTTGTGGAATCCTTCTAGAAAGTTGTAGAACTAAAGGTCGTATTATTGTGACTTGTGATGTATCTGCACGCGGTGTTGATTATCCAGATGTCACCCTTATTATGCACGTAATATCAAATATGGATAATTTCTTTTTACAATATAAGGAGGCATTTTGAATGCATATATAGATAGGGCTGACAGTTGGTGCATTTTTACACGATATGCTATACATGAAGATCAACTAGAAGCAATATATAACTTTCAATAGTATGTATCATACAAAGTACAAAAATTACATCAATCACATGATATGCTATACACCGGATATCGGATACTTGCACGACCGTCGATTATGCCCGGTTTGTTTGCATCGCCCACACTTTACTGTTTTCGATTCCTCTCCACGCGATGGAATTCTAAGCTTTTTGGGTCTCCCAGCTGACCTCCTCTGTCTTGGGGGTTTAATTTGCGCACAATACTCCTTCATCCCCGCAGACATTTCCCACTCGCCCTTGTCGCGTACTGGATACACCGATTCGCTATACACGGCCAGGTAATTATGCGCCGTGTAGAATGGGGAGCAGTATGAGTAGTGATCCAATTTATAGTTTATGCAGGCTGACAGGACATGCATGCAAGGGTACCCCTTCACGCCAAACTCACGACATGTACATGAAAACTCACTGAGCTTCACCGTATCGTTATAATCTCCAATAACATAGTACTCATCTCGAGAAATAGCATGGCAACGAACTTCTCGCGCCTTCTGCACGATATCCTTTAACTGTTCTCCGCCCATGGTGTCAATGGACCGATAATTGACGCCGCGAATTCTCGTCTCTTGTAAAACAATTCCTGTATCTTCAATATTACAGCCTCTATCAATTTCGTAACGGGGTATTCGCGTGCTTTTTTGAAAAGGGCATTAACGCATTCAGAAATGTTCGTCGTGACCAAGTTGAATCTTTTTCCTGGAAAGTGCGAAGATGCCCATCTCTCGTACCCGATTTCTGTCAGCCATGCATGTACTGGGGGATTGGCCATTTCGATATCATGCATTAGTTTTTCAAATTCGGCCCTCCTGCAAGTCTTCACAGCCATCCAGTAATACATCTCCAACGACTTGTCCTTAAAAGTGTCCACCAAGTTCCTGTAGATATGGTACGCACAATACCCATGGATTGCATGCGGGAAGACTTGAGGAACCTCTATCATTAAACCTTTATGTCGGTCCGATATAATGACAAGACCCTCCACAGACCCTAACACATTGTTAAGGTGGGTAAGGAACCAATTCTAACTACTGCTGTTCTCTGATTCCCCAATGCCAAACGCAAGTGGAAATATATGATTGTCCCCATCTAAGGCCGTGGCGATGAATAGCACACCCTTATATTTGCCCTTTAAGTGTGTGCCGTCAATAGCCAATACCCTCCGCAATGATTTCTGGAAACTTCGAATGCATTGGCCGAGAGCTAGAAAACATCTCTCGAACCTCCAAGTCTGTTGGTTTATAGAAACGGCAGTTACTGTCCCTGGGTTTGCCCTCCTCAACTCATGCAAATACAAAGGGAGTTGATTGTAGGAGTCTTCATAAGACCCCATCACGTGATTAATTGCAAGCTCCCTAGCTTTCCATGCCTTCCAATAACTGATACGAATATTATATTTCTCTTGCATGGCGAAGATAATGTCACGTGGCCTCAACCCTAGGCGTTGTTCAATGCGGCTAATAACCAGATCACACGCTAGCTTACTGCTGGCTTGCCGGTGATCGCTCTTCATCCATGCCATGCCGCACGTGTGTTTTGACGTATAAGTCCGTATTTTAAATATACCTGTATCATTCACCCGAGATGCATGAACCCTCCATTCACATGCATCTTCGAAGCACACCACGGTAAATCTGCTCGAATTTGAGTAGAGTACTCTATACTGAAAATTATTCCGAATTGCAAATTGACTCAAAACATACTGGCACCGACTCTTGTCCTTAAACGTTTGCCCTTCAGCTATATCAGTTGGTTCACAATCCAGATCAGTATATTCCAGCATTTTTGCATTGGTGAGCGCATCATCATCAAATGGCACGAGAACTTGACGAGTCATGAGGTTTGATGTTTCAGGGAGATCTCGAGACGGAATGTCGCTTACACGCACAGATGGGATGGTGGATGATGATGGCAGATCTATTATGGATGCTAACGGCGGTGTCTTGTATTCATAATTACTGTGAATGTCAACTGCACCACTGACTTGTCTAGTCACGAAGTTTACTGTTTTTGGCGGCTCTTCTAATTGATCATTGCTTGCTACCACTTGTATTGGAGAAGGAATGTGTTTGAATTCCACGCCATAATCCTCAGCCACACTGTCCACATATGTTGTGGTATTGATGTGTTGGATTGTTTCGATGACTAATGGGATGAATTTTTCCGAATGCTCGAATTGGTAAGTCAAGAACTCTTTGACGTCATCGTCGTCTTCGATTTCTATTGGAGGCATTGATTTGTTGGTGCAAGGATTCAATACTTTCATCCTAATATCACATTCTTCTGGTATGCTCTTAATAATCTTGTAAATTCTAGATCGAAGCTCCTCGTACGTAGTCTCGAGACGTAGTGTCATTTGTTTTGATGTTCCACCCGTGTACGAGTATTGCTTATTTTCAAATTCTAACTCCCCGCCAAAAGAGCACATGATTCTTGCAGCCATTATCTGAAAACCAATACAAATGATTTCAGTCAGCAAAATGAGAAGAAAACCCTTCGTACTTCTGTTATTCGTTGGAAGAGAGGGCAGGGGAAGCACCTGCTCGTTTTTTTCCGTCAAGGGGAGTGAAAGCTACGCTGACAAGCAGCAGCAGTGAGTTGAGCAAAAAGAAGGGGTATTTTCCTCTAGAAATTCAAAGTCCGCATGTGGAGCTCTAACTTGCAAAAGAAGGTTCGTCTTCATTCATAAAAACAACTGGCTTGGAGATAACGGCATCTTCTTCATTGCCTGCACCGATGGATTTAAAAACATTTTATAAGAAAAATATATCTTGTATCCCACTAATGCATTTGTCAACGGTGAAAATCATTATGCCCCGCTGTTTCCCATGGTATGATCCAATTGATCTTTTGACATGCTTCAATTCCGGGCTAAACTGCAAAAATAAGTTGGAAAAACGGATGGACGGAGTGGATAAACTACATACATTCAATGTGGGCCCAGCGGAGTTTACTTAGTACAATGGTAGAAGACCACCGGGGCAAACTAGAAAAACAGCAAGGCAAACTGAAATATCAGCGGGGCTACCTAGAAAAACGGCGGGGCAAACTAGAATATCAGCGGGGCAAACTTAAAACACAGCGAGGCAAAGTGAGATAACAACGGGGCAAACTAGAAAAACAGCGAGGCAATGTGAAATATCTGCGGGGCAAACTAGAGAAACAGCGAGGCAAAGTGAAATATCAGCGGGGCAAACTAGAAAAACAGCGAGGCAAAGTGAAATATCGGTGGGGCAAACTAGAAAAACAGCGAGGCAAAGTGAAATATCGGCGGGGCAAACTAGAAAAACAGCGAGGCAAAGTGAAATATCTGCGGGGCAAACTAGAAAAACAGCGAGGCAAAGTGAAATATCTGCGGGGCAAACTAGAATATCAGCGGGGCAAACTAGAATATATCCCACATGTTCGATTCGGTGAGCATTTCGAAGAGCGATCACCGTTTATTTTCTGTAAATCGTGTTAAATTAGTGTACCATTGTTACAGACATGGATGATTTTCTTGCGTTGAGAATGATTCTCTGTGGATAACAAAGAAAAACTATATCTTGTATCCCACTATGGTTTCAGCGGTGAAAATCATTATGCCCCGCTGTTTCCCATGGTATGATCCAATTGATCTTTTGACATGCTTCAATTCTGGGCTAAACTGCAAAAATAAGTTGGAAAAACGGATGGACAGAGTGGATATACTACATACATTCAATGTGGGCCCAGCGGAGTTTACTTAGTACAATGGTAGAAGACCAGCGGGGCAAACTGAAATATCAGCGGGGCTACCTAGAGAAACGGCGGGGCAAACTTAAAAAACAGCGAGGCAAAGTGAGATATCAGCGGGGCAAACTAGAAAAACAGCGAAGCAAAGTGAAATACCGGCGGGGCAACCTAGAGACACTGCGAGGCACAGTGAAATATCGGCGGGGCGAACTAGAAAAACAGCGAGGCAAAGTGAAATATCTGCGGGGCAAACTAGAAAAACAGCGAGGCAAAGTGAAATATCAGCGGGGCAAACTAGAAAAACAGCGAGGCAAAGTGAAATATCGGCGGGGCAAACATCTTCTTCAGCGATTTTTGTTCAAACTCTCCCTCTTCAATTAGAATGTTTTCTCCCCAATGCATGTTTGATTTTCCAATTTCATATGAAATGCAAAGGAGCCATCATTACCATTTCCGAGTGTTTGTTTAAACATAAAATGTGGCTCGTATATCGAGAGTCAATTACACTTGCAAAGGATGGAGGTGATGTTATATATAATCCTTACATTTTCACGCTATAAAGGCATCATTACAGTCAGATGCAAGTGATGTGAGTCATGTGACCAATGTTGTCAAAATCGATATCGTGTCGCAAATCGTAGTAGGGGTTGAATTGTATCGAATTACAAATCTTATCGTAAATCATATTTTTACGATATCCCAAAATAGAAAACTAAAAATGACCCTTACAATCCTATTAAAGATCCTCATATAACCTTTATATATATATATATATATATATATATATATATATATATATATATATATATATACACACACACACACACACACACACACACACACACACAAATCAAGCCCATTCATACATGGAATCTATGTCTGTTACATTGTTACAGACATGGATGATTTTCTTGGGCCCACTATGGTTTCAACGGTGACAATCATTATGCTCCGCTGTTTCCCATGGTATGATCCAATTGATCTTTTGATATGCTTCAATTTCGGGCTAAACCGCTACAATAAGTTGGGAAAACGGATGGAGAGCGGGGCAAACTAGAAAAACGGCGAGGCAAGCTGAAATATCAGCGGGGCAAACTAGAAAAACGGCGAGGCAAAGTGAAATATCAGCGGGGCAAACTACAAAAACAGCGAGGCGAATAGTGCTTAAGTAACATATGCTAGCACAAGTCTTTCTCAATATCAATCATTTTGGCACTTGATTTTTTCATGTCAATTAATTGGTGGACATGAACATGTTATTTCATTAGCAAGTAAATGAGTTCCTCACTATATATGTAAAATATTAGCGGGCCAGACATGAGATCAGCGGGGCAAACATCAAAATCAGCAGGGCAAACTCGAAAATCATTATGTCCACTGTTTCCAGTGGTATGATCCACTTGATATTTTGGTATGCTTCAATTTGAGGCTCAACACCTTAATTTAGAAGGAAAAACAGATGGACGGCGTATATATTCTACAGGAAACCGATTGACTACTCCCCCTACCACCAGCCAATGGCTGGTGTTCGGTGCTCTGTGGGCCCCATCATGATGTATGTGTTTCATCCATGCCGTCCATCTATTTTTATAGATCATTTTATGGTATTATACAAAAAATGAGGTATATCCTGATCTCAATTGGACCACATTACAGGAAACAGTGTTTAATGAACATCGACCATTGAAAACTTTTCGGGCCATAAAAATGATCTTAAAAAATGGATGAACGGAAACCTCTTTTTTTTCCTGTAGTGTGGTGGTACATCTGAGATTTAGATCCCTCTTATTTTTAGGATAAACCTCTAAAATGATCTGTAAAAATGGATGAACGGAAACGATGAAACACATTGTGATTGGGGGGCCCACAGAGCACCGACCACCAGCCACAGGACTGGTGTGGGCCCAGCTGAGTGGTGTATCATACCTGCGGTATGTGATTTCTTCCCTGGACCGACCATTTTCAGAAGACGACAAAAACGCTGATAAGGGGGGCCCACCAAAAGGAGCTGCGCTGGTCTGTCTCGTGGAAACGGAGTGAGAAAAGGGGGTGATGAAGTAATGCAACGTGAGGTAATGGACAGTGAAAGCGGCAGTGAAAAGTGGAATGAGAAGAGGGAGGCTCTGCCGTTTTGCAGTGGAAAGAGGGGTATTTTCGTCCAAAAAAAGGGTCTCCGCACGTGGAGGTCTAACTTGCAAAATAAGGTTTGTCTTCTTTCACAAAACCGACTGGCTAAAAGGTGGGGTCCACTTCCCTAATTTTCTCATTTGAGAATTGTATATATGAGATTTGTATATACCTCATTTTTGGTAGTTTACCATAAAATTATATGAAAAAAAATAGATGGATGGCATGGATGAAACACATACATCATGGTGGGCCCACAGAGCACCGACCATCAGCCATTGAATGGTGGCACGGGGAGTAGCCAATCCGTTTCCGAGGATGTGACGGATGATACTCAGAAATTGCATACGTGGCATGCAGGATTGGGAAACGGATTGGCCGGCGGTCGGTGCTCCGTGGGCCTCGCCATGATGTATGTGTTTCATCCAATTCCGTTCATCCATTTTTAAAGATCATTTTAGGGTTTTTTGCAAAAAATGAGGGGGATATAAATCTCACGTGGACCACACCACAGGAAAACAATAGTGATTGGATATCTACCATTTAAATCCTCCTAAGGCCCAGTGTAGTGTTTATTTGACATCAAATCTGTTGATTAGGTCATACAGACCCAGATGAAGGGAAAAAACAAAGACCAGCTTGATCCAAAACTTTTATGCCCCCAAAAAGGTTTTAATGATCAACCATCATTGAACACTATTTCTTGTAATGTGGTCGACCTGAGAGTGGGATATAACTCATATTTGATCTCATACCATAAAATGATTTAGAAAAATAGATGGAAGGCGTTGATGAAACAAATATATCACCGTGGGGCCACAAAGCACTGACCATCAGCCATTGGCTGGTGGTATGGGAGTAGCCAATCCCTTTCCGCAGGATTGGTCCCACTTTATATTTTGAGCTTTGTTCAGCAGGATTGATACCTCGTTTCAACACTTGAGGTCTTGGTATCGATCCCTAGTGGGGGTGGCTAACATGGAGTGTGTGTTCTGACATGGTGTGTACCAACAAGTTAACAAAAAAAAAAAAAAGATTGGTCCTGCTTTATATTTTTTGAGCTTTTTCGTACTGTACGCGTCACATTTAAGCCAACAACCTTATCACGCCCGATCCAAACTTATTCTACCAAAATACGCCCGTGGTGTATGGGCGACTTTTCACCGGACCAAAATACCCCCACCATTCTTTTCGGAAGCAGATTGGCTGGTGTGCGAAGACGAGCGCTGGCGCTCCATGAACTCGGACATGGAGGACGTGGATTTCCTGCGAAAGCCTTTCGCGAACTCGGAGATGGAGGACGCGGATTTCCTGCGAAAGCCTTTCGCAGGAAGTTCTTGCACAAGGATGCGGGGTGGGATCCACCGAGATGTTTGTGTAAACTCTACCCCGTCCATACATTTTGAGAGCTCATTTTAGGACGTGAGACCAAAAAATAGGTGTATATAACACTCATGTGGGCCACACGAGAGGAAACATTGGGTATTCAGTGAGAACCGTTGAATCATTCTTTTGGCCATAAAATTTCTATATCAAGCTATATTTTTGGTGTTTTCACTTCATCTCATTCGGAATGACATTATAAACGGTTTGGATAGCATATAAACATTAAGATGGAGTCCAGGAAGGTTTCAATGATGCGAATTTCTTTCCCTAATTTCCCCCCTGGTGTGACCCACTTGATTTTTGTATGCACCTAATTTTTGGTCTCATGTCTTAAAACCAGCTCTCAAAACCGATGGATGGAATGAATTTCTGTCATACATTATAGTGGGCCCCACCCAACGTACTTGCGCAGGAACTTCATGTGAAAGGCTTTCGCAGGAAATCCTTGTCCTTCAAAAGAGATCAAAGTTACATGGGCCCCACAGTTATGTATTTATTATATCCACATATTTCATCCATATTTCGAGATCATTTCGGAGCGTTATCAAAAAAAAAAAAAAATTTCATATCCAAAGATCAACTGGACCACACCAAATAGCAGCGGCAAAATTAATTTTCATTCCTAGGGCCCACCATAACATTTACTTTCCATCCAATCTATTCATAAGATCACAAAGACCTATGTGAAGAGGAAAAACAAATTTCATATTGATCCAAAACTTCTATGACCCCTAAAAGGTTTTCAATGGTAGACGTTAAATCCCCCACTGCCTTTTACAATGTGGTCCACTTGATAGTTAGATCTATCTTATTTTTCATTTCAAGCTTTAATATGAGCTCGCCAAATTGATGGACGGTTTGGATATAACACATACCTCATGATGGGACCCATGAAAGTAGTGGGGGATTGCACCGGCCAAAAATAAATAAATCTACTCCAGTCTGTGGCAGTACCGTCATACCAACGGTAGTGACACGGTAGACTGTGCAATTTTATTTTATTTTATTACAAGGAAAACTTTTTCCCCCTACATTTTTCTCTAATACATATTTATATAAATATGTATATATAATCATATAAAAAAAAATCTCTTTTTTATTCATTTCTTTCTTTATTCATTTAACAAGCATGTCTCCAAAATCAAAATAAGTTACTTGATGTACCATATATGATTTTGGGGGTAGGAAAAGCTACTTTAGCCAACCAACCTGATTATTTTCCAAGATTCCATCAGGTCGATAGTCGAAAATCAATTTCATTCACTTCGCGGTCAATTTCAATCATTTCATTCACTCCGTAGTCAATTTCATTCAGTTCGCAGTGAATTTCATTAACTTCGCAGTCAATTTCATTCACTTCACGGTCAATTCCAATTAGTTCGTGATGAATTTCATTAACTTTGTGGTCAATTTCATTCACTTCGCGGTCAATTTCACTCACTTCGTGGTTAATTTCATTCACTTCGCGGTGAATTACGTTAACTTCGTAGTCAATTTCATTCATTTCATTCCTTTCTCGGTCAATTTTAATTAGTTCCGCTATTGGGTGGTGCTTTCCATCATTGGCCTTCATCGGCCTTATCAGGGTAGGATAGATTACACAAAGGTAAGAAGAAGGATTCTGGCTACAAAATATCAACATTTCTCCTAGTCAATCATGTAACTCATTAAAGTCTATCAACATTCCTACACAGTGACTAAAATTCACCGTATAGTCAATAAACTTCATTGCGAAGTAAGTGAACTTCATCGCAAAGTGAATGAAATTCACCACGAAGTGAATAAAATTTTAGGTGGACCACACCACAAGAAACAATGATCAATGGCCATTAAAAACTTTTTATGGGCCACAAAAGTTTTGGACCAAGCTGATAGTTGTGCTTTGCTTTCATCCATGTCTGTGTGACCCTATCAACATGTTGGATGACTAATAAACTTCGCGATCAATTTCATTCACTTCGCAGTCAATTTCACTCAATTCATTTACTTTGTGGTGAATTCTCTTCACTTCGTGGTCAATTACATTCGATTCACAATTTCCTTTACTTTGCGGTGAATTTCATTCAATTCATTTACTTCGCGGTGAATTTCATTCACTTTGCTGTCAATTCCATTCACTTCGCGGTGAAACTTCCTTCACTTCGCGGTAAATCTCATTCACTTCGCACTCAATTACATTCACTTCATTTAATTCGCAGTGAATTTTCTTCACTTCGCGATCAATTTCATTCAATTCGCGGTGAATTTTCTTCACTTCGCGGTCAATTTCATTCAATTCGAGGTCAATTTCCTTCACTTCGCGGTGGATTCCATTCAATTCATCTACTTCGCAGTGAATTTCCTTCACTTCATTCAATTCGCAGTGAATTTCACTTATTTCGTGGAGAATTTCATTCAATTCATCTACTCCGCGGTGAATTTCCTTCACTTCGCGGTCAATTACATTAACTTCATCCACTTCATGGTCAAATTCTTTCACTTCGCGGTCAATTATATTAACTTCATTCACTTTGCGGTCAAATTCCTTCACTTCACAATGAATTTACTTCACTTGCGGTCAATTCCCTTCAATTTGCGGTGAATTTCCTTCACTTCGTGGTGAATTTCATTCAATTCATCTACTTCGTGGTGAATTTTCTTCACTTCACAGTTAATTCCATTCACTTTATGGTAAATTTTCTTCACTTCGCAGTGAATTTCCTTCACTTCGCGGTGAATTTCATTCACTTCACGGTTAATTTCATTCACTTCGCGGTGAATTTTCTTCACTTCGTGGTCAATTTCATTCACTTTGCGGTGAATTTCATTTACTTCACGGTCAATTTCATTCACCACGCGGTCAATTACCTTCACTTTGTTGTGAATTTTATTCACCTCGCGGCCAATTCCATTCACTTCGTTCACTTGATGGTGAATTTCATTCACTTCACAATGAATTTTCTTAACTTCGCGGTTATTTTCAATGGCTGTGGTTATAATATATAACCATAGGAAACCCAACTTTTAGAAATCATATTTTTGGTAAAGCAAGGGCATTTTGGTCCAATAAATGTACATCTGTAGAGCAGATGAGTATTCTTGGAAGTTAAGTATAAGAAGGCTTAGTAAGATGCATGGCTCATAAGTGAGTCGTACAGTGGGAAAAATCTCTTACAGTTTTTCTCAAATTAAAATTATCCTTGAATTATTTAGCTATGGGTCGGTGGACGGTCAAAAATGAAAGTAACCCTGGTGCGGTGGTCCAAGAAAAAACAAGTATCCAACAAATATCCAACGGTGCATGTTGAATTCATGTATTCCACTTGCATAATTCCTGAGTGCCGGCGTATCAAACATCATGTTCCGACAGTGTCACGTTCAGCCGTTTGCATGGTGGATGGTGTACCACACACCACCGACCTAGCTGGTGTATACGTGTCGTGCGTATACGAGCGCTGACGCTCCTCGAGCTCGCGCGCGGATTAGGTGCTACCCCACGTGTTCGTAGCTCGGGACAGGCGGAGGCTACCAGGGCAACGGAGAGTCCAACTTGATATATGAATTTTATCCACACCGTCCATCTATTTTTACATAGCATTTTAGAGTACGAGATCAAAAATAAAGCATTCCAAGTCTCAAGTGGACCACACCACAGGAAGAAGGCTAAGGATGCTCACCATTGAAACCTTTTTAGGGTCTACCATGTTGAAACCTGTTTATATGGTCACATGGATGAAGTGAAAAAACAAATATCATCTTAATTCAAAACTTACGTGGCCTCAATAATTTTTCAACGGTAAGATTTTAATCCTCACTTTTGTGGTCCATTTGAACCTTATAACTTTGATATTTACGAATAATCTTTTAAAATACTATGTAAAAATGGATGGATAGTGTGGATAAAATTCATATATCAGGTTGGCCTCTCAGTGGCCGTGGGAGCCTTCGCCTGTCCCGAGCAACGAAGGGGCGAGGGTGGTACCTAATCCGCGCCCCTCGAGCTCCTGGCGGTAAGAACGGTTCAAAGGAGGTTAAAGTTATATGGCCCCTAAGATGTATTTATTATATCCACGCCGTTCATCCATTTGACAAGATCATTTTAGATTATGATCCAAAAAAATGAGTCATATAAAAAGCTTAAGTGGATCACACCACAAATAAAAGTGGGGAGAATGATTCTCACTCTTAAAACATTCTTAAGGCCCACGAATAACGTTTATTTTCTATCCAATCGATTTATAAGGTCATAAAGACCTAAAAAAAATATCGTATTGATCCAAAACTTCTGTGACCCCTGAAAGGCTTTCAGTGGTAGATGTTCAATTACCCACTGCTTTTTTGTAGTGTGGTCCACTTGATCTTTGGATCTATTTTATTTTTCAGTTCAAGCCTTACAACGAGCTCGAAAAATGGACGGACAGTTTGGATATAACACATACCTGATGGTGGGACCCACAGAACTTAGTGACGTCAACACACCAGCCAGTTCGGTGGTGTGTGGTACACCAGCCAATCCGCTTCGATGCATGATCTCGTTGTGCAGGAATCTTGGATAACCGAAAGTTGGGTTCAGAATACCACAGTGGCCATCTTAGAATTTGGACAACTCTCGATTTCATTTTTAACCATTCATTTTGATACCCATCAATTGTATGGTTAGAATTCTTCATAATCGTGACTTTAAAGACATGCACTATCCATAATATGCCCCACAACTTGGATGGTCTGGATAGACCTCAAGGAGTGTCACATGTGAAGAGGATGAGTCACCACCGTTTTGGAGATAGGCTACCTGTCATAAGAATCTGTAATTATAAACAGCTGAAGAATCGGAAACGCCAAAAAGAGGCGGAGTTATTTGATACTCTGGCGATTGTGATGGTTGATACGCAGGGCCTCATAAAATTTACACGCGGCATATTTCAACTGAAAGTAAACCGCCCAAATTGCGGGGCCAGTGTAGGTAACTCACCGTACCCAAAAACTTACATTATCTAAACCAATAATTGTTGGACCCTTGTTTCCTAAATTTGAACGTTGGATACTTTTCATTTCAGCCGTCCGATAGATGTCCGCTAATGAGCTTGTTAGGCAATAAAATTCGTGCACAATTTTTCCTATTGTACATCAAAACTGAGACTCAAAAGTGGGACACTTTTTGTTTATTTAGCTGTACCACGTGTACAAACTCTCAGTGCCTGCGTATCAACCATCCGCCCCTGCCAGAGTAACCAAACAGAGAGGAGGCTGCACAGCTAAGCACAAGTAAAGATATTGGGAAGTAGCCGCCCAAGTCCAGAATGCCGGCGGTTCCTACTCTCGCGCGCGTTCGATGTACCTGCCGTCATCCGATTGACGTGCGGCTTAAAAATCAGGTGACTCTGTCATCGGGTGGACTCACATTCGTCAAGAAATGGACGGCTGGAAATTGGAAAAGTGGATCAGCAGTTCGATTTTAAGTGGAGGTAAAGGGGCCCACCTGATGAACATACCACCCTTATTTCGCAATGCACACAAAAGCCATTCATCAGGTGGAACCCATCAGGTGGGCAACACATGTTCAATAAAAATTGAAAAATAAAAGAAGAGGGCCAGCGGTTCACATTCATCGTGTACATTTTCGTTACTGCGTCTGCGTATGACGCTTGATACACAGGCATGTGGAAATGGCATACATCGCATATATATCGCGAGGGAGAAAGAGATGCTCTCACACAACTTAGTTGGACATTACATTTTCGTCCAACTAGATGTGCATTTAATGAAAACTTTCTTCTTAATTAATGTAAATGCTTTCATTGCCTACTAATTTCATTTTAACATAGAAAAGTGGCCACACGGCTCGGGTGGGCCATCATAGTGTTAATGTAAAATCAACCCCGACCATCACGTATGTCACTCCATTTTAGAGTAAGTTCTTAAAATTTATCCCCATCCCTAGCTCAAGAGGACCACACTATCAGAATCAGTTCATGGAAAGGTTCACCCTCCAAACAGTTTCCCCTCCTGTGGCTCACATGAATGATATATAAATCTGATTTTTGGGACCTAGGCTTACTTTTGGTATGACATCTAATGGTTGGAATAGATTTCAAAGTTTCGTCCTAATTGGCCCGGTAAAAATCAAGGGTAGATATCTCTCTCCTAATTATTCTCATTGGTGTGGCCCATTTGAATTGCTGGTTAGCCTGACTTATTGACATTAGGCCTATTACTTGATTATACATCTAATGGTCCGAGTAGATCTTACATACATATTAAGTATATCTTTAAAAAAAAAAGAAAAAAGAAAAAAAGAGTAGAAGTCCATAAGATGTGTGTTTCCAAAACACATAGTACACGGCGGACTGCGTCCTACGGGCAGGGCTCTGTGGGGCCCACAATGATGTAAGTGTTTTATCCATGCTGTTCATCGTTTTTCTTAGATCATTTTAAGGTATGATAAAAAATATTAGGTAGGTACAAGTCTTAAGCAGACCACAACGAGGGGATTGAACGTCCACCATTAAAAAGTTTTTTGGGAGCCGTGGAAGTTTCGGATCAAGCTTATATTTGTGTTTTCGCTTGTATAAGCTGGCATATGATTTATCATGAATGGTTTCCTCTTTTATGTACATTTCTATATTAATGTATAGTGTGCACAAATCCATGCATATTTGTAAGTATTATTGAATTGTGCATTTTTTTAAAAAAAAGCTTGTTAGTACACTCCATTGTCAGTTCACACAACACTGTTAGCCACCCCCACTAGGGGACGATACCAAGACCTCAGTGTTGAAACGAGGTATCTTTCATCTATTATGGCAAGGTATTCTATAACAGTAATGGTGGCTATAATGGCTACTGCTGTTATCATTATGATGTGAGCCATAACGGTCCTTATGGATATATATTTTTAAAATTTTATTTTGAAGAAACCTATTTCAGCTCCGTAATGGACCATTACGGGCTTTTATGGGACAAATTTTCCATAATGGCCGTCATGACCCCGTGATGTGTAATGGTACCACTTTTACTATTGCACAACCATTTTAGGACACCTTGGTTTATGATGGAGAAAAAGGTTGTCAACATTGCCTTTTGTATCAAAACTTCATTCCGTTGGCTAACGGTTACACTCAAATGAATACCCACTTTTCATCTTCAGATATTCGAGTCCAATCTCTTCCGTTCATATATAACATGTGGTTTTGTAATTCGGCGTCTTCCTCATTTGTGAAGCTTTTGTGTTTACCACTTTCTGGAAACAGGCGGTGACACCATTTGCCATGCTTTCACGTGCTGCAGCTGGAATAAGAGGACAACACTGGTAAGGACCTCACTTCATTTCAACATCTATGATAACCTGATATTTCATAGGCAACACATCCACATCGTATCATTTCCAGTGCTTTCATCTGAAATCCACGCCGCATCCATGAAAAACCACTCTTTGTTCTTGAGGTTTATGCACAATGCTTGGCAAAAGAAACCTTTCAGAAAAAAAAAAAAGTCGATGAAAAAGAAAAAGGAAAAAAAAAAAAAAAAAAAAAACCAGAAGAGCTGGGCACAAGAATATATAAGTTTTGCCCCACCACTAAGTTTTTTCACCGTTACAAGTTGGGCCCATTATTCTATGATCAAACCGTTGATATGCTGTGCCCACAGTGGATATGATCACCCCAAAAATCTTCCCAATCGGATGAGCCTTGCATCAAATCATTGGCGTCTCTTCAGTTGAATGTGGGCCATTTTTGTATTTCCTTGTGATGTGATGTAAGGAAGGATGTGAGGTCAAGCACCGTCTTCCTCAAGAGGATAACTATTCAAATCCACGGAACTTCTCTGGACTCCTCACAGAGACTTCTCGAATCCACGAGGAAAGAAAGCAAGAAAGTAGAAATAAATTCTAATAAATTCAAATTGATTGATGAATGAATAAAAATGAGTTCACAACCCTTTGAATAGGGATACCAAGCAATGGGAGAGAAATCAGAATCAAACTAGACTAAAACTCCTAGAATTCACGACTTACTATAAATAGTAAACTTACTATTTATAGATGGTCATGACGTCTACTAGTGCGCAAGGTGGCCAAAAATAGTAAGTGTCCTATTTGGCTTCACCAAGTTGTTCTCCTAAATTTTCTAAGCTCCTTTTGCATTGGGTGCAACTCCTAAAGCCCAACGGATGAAGAGTTATAATCAACCTAAAACTTACTATTTATAGTAAAAACGGAATTAAAATAGGGAAACGACCGTCGATCTGGTGGTATTTCCCAAATCCGGGTTGCGTAACCCGGCATAGCAGGGTTGGTTGGCTAAAGTAGCTCGTTCTACCCCAAAATCATATATTTTACGTCCAATAACTCATTCCGGATAGCGAGATACGCCTGATTTAAGGTCCGATGGTCCGGATCACTTCTGTCGTCAACCGGGCCTTTTTTGATCCATGTTGGCCCTGTAACTGTCCGCGACCCTCTCTATATCACCTTGACTATACATTTATGAGACCAATTGAAGTGTCGAGTGACGTAGGGAAGAACGTTATGAGGTCGATCACCGTCTTCCTCAGGGATAACTACTCTAAATCCACGGAGCTCTCTGGATTCCTCACAGAGTTTCCTCGAATCCATGAAGGATAAAAAGAAATAATTCTAAAAATTTCTAAAACAAAAATTTGAATAAGTTGATTGATAATTATATATATATATATATAAAACGAATTTATATTTCTTTAACTAATGAGCTCAAACCTAGGACGAAGTTTTAGACTCAAACTTCCTAAAAACATGACTAACTATAAATAGTAAACTTACTATTTATAGACGGTCACCATTCCTACTAGACTTCATGGTTTTGTTTTCAGCCAAAATAGTAATGTCCAATTTGGCCTAACCAAATTATTCTCCTAAAATTGTAAGTAAGCTCTTTTCATGTTGGGCATGACTCCTACAATTCAAAGGATCAAAAGTTATCATCGAACTAAAACTTATTATGTATAGTAAAAATGAAAATAAAATGGACTTTTGACCGTCGATCTGATGGAACCTCGCAAATCCGATGTGGGCAATCTGGCGTAGTGGGGTTGGTTGGCTAAAGTAGCTTCTCCTACCCCAAAATCATATATAATATGTTGAAAAACTCATTCTTGTTTGCAAGGTACGACTGTTTGAAGGTTCTGACTGTGCTGATTATTTCGCCTCCAATCGGGCCTTCTCTGATCCATCTTTTCCATGAAAGTGTCGGTGACTTGCCCTACATCATCAAGATGAACTAATTAAGGAGATTTCTGGTGCATAGGGCATCAACAAATCAATAATCACTGAATCATGTCCTCCATTCATAGGAACTGAAAAACCCAAACAAACTCAAAGCACTTCTGTTTCACATCACAGTTGCTACCAAGAGTATCCTTTTTGATGTTTTTGTTTTTCATTCTGTTATCAATTCAAATCATCAACATGCCTGGGAATCCGAATGCAATTGCTGAGTGCCTGCAAGCTCTGATGCCTGCCCTTAAGCATGCTTTCCGGCAGATTAATTAGGGAGACAAGAGAGAGAAGCATTCGCGTCATGTCCCACATTTAGCAGTGGCGCCAGCTGATGTGTGGGAACAAAGCTTTAAGTTGGCTTCTACTGTGTCACAATCTTCCAACTGTTCTTGTTCTCACTGAAATGTGACCCATCTCATGGAAAGCTTGGATGTTGTAAACATGTGCCATATTGTCATGTGGAGTGGTGTGTACATGAGCAGTGCTGGGGTCTTGCAAGATCGAAGTTGTTTAGTAGGGATCTTGTAGCTGCAAATAAGGCCAAGTATTAAAGGTCTGGGGTCCTTTGTTTCACTCACATGTGGATAGGAAGAGTTAGTTTTCTTTGAATTTGAGTAGTTAGTATTTTTCTTTATTCTTTTTTGTAATGTCTCGGAAAAATCCGTACAAAGACTCGAGTACCACCTCAGGCAGAAAATCGCTAAGGATCAAATTATGGAGAAATTATATGGAAATTAATTAAGTACTAAACTGAATTAATCGGTAGATTAGCTTGAACTGCTTTCTATACGTACTGCAAGACCTAAAACCATTAAAATCGCTAACTCTACATTACCTAGAAACCTAGGATCAATCTCAAAACCCAGTTGCTCTCAGGAGCATCCTGAAACTCCGTATCGGACCTGGACCACACGTCGAAAATCCGATTACCGTGAAACTATACGGTTATGACCGTCTTGCTGGGCTTGACAACTATCGCGAGAATTGAGCTCGAATGGTGTCCAGAAATGTACAACTAGAGCCCTGAGTAAAGTGTGTGAAAAACGCGAATATCTATAGAAAATGAACTCAGATTTAAGTGAATTGGGTCGTTCGCTTGCAGGACAAATTTAAGGTTTCAGATTGTCAGATTCTGACCCAACTACACCCTTAGATCAGGAAATTTCCCTACACAGGTCAGTGTACTTGTGGCCCTGATCGAGTGACGTTGACCGTTGAACTGAAACTGGTCCTTTGCGGTCGATCCACAAATTCGATCGGATCAAAATCTTAACTTGACATAGATCCATTGTCAGGGAGCTTTCTCCAGACCGTACGCTGGCAATGGACCTCCAGATGAGCTTCGTTGGCCCGAAACAGACGACTCTTGGTTATAACCTAAGTATACCATGGCCCTGGAGTCATTGACATCAGTTCTGGGCCTATATAAGACCCTAAACCCACCCCTCTCTCATTCCATACGAATTTCCTAAACCCTAGGAGAGAGAAGAGAAAAGAGAAAAAGAAGAGAAGGAGAAGTGAGAGAGAGTTGTGGTTTGTTGCTGGGATTCATTCCCGCCACTCCACGTGCTGAATCACCTCTCCCGTGTCGCTATACCGACGAATCTGAATCCATTTTTGGGTAAGAAATCCTAACTCTAATATGTTTTAGATATATAAGTGGATGAATTGGTGAAATAGCTAACCTATTTCATGCTATAGGCAGCCGTTGTGCCGTAGACAAAGATGTAGTGTTCGAACTGAGTTCGATACGAGTTTACCGACGGAAGGTGCGGACTATAAACGTTTAGGTTATGGTTTTCAAGGCTTTCAATGTCAGTTAATGATTTATGACTGACTTGATTGCTGTCACATGTGCTTAGATGCGATGTTTTCCGTGTATTGCACATACATATGAACTATGTTAAATATAGTGTACTCCATGTGTTTGTTGAAATGTCTGAATGAATATGGAATTATGATTTATGCTTGCTATGATTATTGATTGAGAATACATGATTGTTGTATGTGTGGCAACTCCTTTGTGAAAGGATTTGCTATAATATATGTTATAACTACTTTATTACATGTATGTTGATGTGTGTAGTCTAAGTGTTTGATAAAATGCCTAAATGAGAAAATGTATTTAATGAGGGTGTTGAGATAAGATTCTCAATTACCTTATATATAATTACAGTTTTCTTCATGTAACCTATCTTACTACTACGTGCTTTGTGGATGAAATGCCTATGTATGACCATATGTGTACTATGTGTTTGTTAAAATGCTCAAATGAGATTTATACTGAGATTGGTTGTCACATGCTGTTTAACTATCACACATGAATGCCTATTGTGTATGAATATGATTGGGACTACGCATAGTCCAGGCAATCGGTAATGATTCCCGAATTAGTGGCTGAGGTCGTATCACCACACAAGACACGTTCGATGAATCCGAGTCAAACGTTGTTTGTCGACAGTGGTTAGGCCACGCGGAGTACTTACGCACTCCATGTCGATTAATTCAATGTGCGCTCGTACCAGTCGAGCTTATCTAAGTAACCCGATTGACCTAATGTATGTTCACCATGTATGGACACTACTGTTTGAATCTAAGGTACCACTTACAAGTGTAAAGCCAGTTTAACCTTGGTACCACGATCCGCTAAGACTCATGAGCTAGACATGGTGGTATGACACACCGTGGTCTAGCTGTCGGCCTACGCTGGGGTGACGAGCCTCCCCGTAGTGTTCATTGAGCAACCCAAACTCGTGAGCCGAATACGGTGGTATGGGACACTGTATTCAAGCTGTCGGCCTATGCTAAGGTGACGAGCCTTTCCCGTAGTGATCTCGAGTATAAAATAGGCCTACGATCAGGTGACGAGACTCTCGTAGTGACCTCGAGTGTGAATTAAGCCTATGCTGAGGTGATGAGCCTCCCATAGTGACCTATAGTGTAAACTCGCGAACTTGCCTGTCGTATGTGATTAACTAGGATTGACGACCCTAGATGGATCATCGTTTGGGGCAATGATATAAAGGGAGGTACCTTAGCTTTCCGAACCTGCTGTATGAATATGTCTAATTAAGAACTTGGTTAACACGACCATGCACCGCATTGCATGTGCCTTTGGCGTGGGCATTGAGCATAGTGGGAGTTTAACATGCGCGACCATGAGATGATGTAGCAGAGGGAGTGCAGGCGAGGGCATGCATCATTAATACATATCATCCTTGCATTAACCAGAGTACCTAGGAATGCTTGTTGTATTGCTTTATCATTACTGCTTGACTGAATTGATAACATGTTAACCTTTGCCTTATAGCTCCACTGAGTTGATCACTTACTCCTACTCTGGGACAGTGTTTTAAAATACCAACCAGACTCTGTTGTAGTTTCAGATGATGACGAGGCTTACGAGTTGGAGCCGACCTTCTATGACCACGAGGAGGAGTTCTCCTACATGCAACTCTTTGGCGGGTCTGTGTAGACCTAGAGTTGCGTTGCAGGGATCGTAGGGATACGGACTAGTTGAATATTACACCTTATCATTTTGTAAATTTTGGAGTTATACATGTAATTATTTAACCTAGTGACGTTCATACTCTGGGGACTTACAATCACTTATATGCTCTATATATTTATCACAGTCTTCCGCTTGCGTAATTTAACTGTCTCTGGAGTATGATATGCTGATTTGATATAATCTCACTCATATTTAATGCGCTAATACGGACAACATTTAATCATCATTATATATGTTGCATAAGTGATGCGTTGGAACTTAGGAGTTGAGCTTCTGCTCGACCCCCGATTTTTGGGGCGTTACAAGTTGGTATCAGAGCATGATTTGGATTAAAATGGACCTGGGTTATGGTAACACGACGTACATTGACGTACTTTGACTTAGGAGGGAGCGTTAAAATGTAGAAATAATCATAGGATCCCAAGTTTCGCCTGTCGGTGATCATATGACCGTTGAAGCAAAAACTAACCATTGAAATCGGACCCGTAGGCATCTGTGATCATGCGAGATGATCCCAATTCTTTTCCAGACTGTCCATCGACGAGTTTAGGCGATGATTCGGTGTAACCCACACTTAAATAACCTGAAAAGCGTGAATATACGTGAGATGTGACCCGAAACCACATCGAATGGACATCGGGGCCCAAACCACATGAAACAGTGGAATCCAGGGGAGACCCGCACATTTCCGGTACCCTGGGGGGGATGCCATTGCCCTAGGTCCATTAGACCCGATGGCATCGTGCCAACCGCGAGGCCTCGGGGTTCGGTTCGACAGGGCCTGTCAAGCAACAGCGGGCTAGTCGAGCTGGCCAGTGTACACGTGTGTAGGGCCCACGAAATCGTGTGGGGACCCCCTTTTCCTCCCCATTTGCTCCCTTTCCTTCATTTCCACCCCTCCAATCTCTCCAAACCTCCAAAATTTTCATTTTTTCTCTCTCAAATCCCCCCTCCAATCTCATCTTCTTCCTTTTCTTACACCCACCTTCACCATCCTCTCAAACTCATCTTCTACAACCACCTATCTCCCTCATTTCTTCCCATTTGAGCACTCAAACCCTCCTTGGTGTCTCAAAAACCATAAGGTCCAACAACCCATCCTATCCCTCCATTTTCTTTCACTCTCATGGCTCTTTTTGAGCTCGTGGCGGTCATATTTTTGCTTTCCACACTTCTTTCTCTCATGGGGAAGATGAGGGCTTCCACGGATGAAGCCAAGCCTAGCCGCCCTACCCGTTCAAGGAGGCAGAAAGGCACCGAGGCTAGCACAAGCGCCAACTGGGAGCTAAGGGCGAAGCGGGATCTCGATCCCCACCTTCCTCTCGAAAGAGCTCTACTAACGAATATGGCACATGGAAGGTTTCAAGGCCGTAGGGTTCTCTTTGAAGCACATGTGGACGAGAAACTATTCGGACTTTATTCGGCGATGGATCTCCTGTCGGACGCCAGGTAGGGTCCCATATTTTAGGGCAAGTCTCGTTCGAATGAGAGCACTGTCCAAGCCTTTTACACCTATATACGAGAGCCGCTTTACGGAGCTAGCTAGATACGCTTCTTTGATAGTAGCGAACGAGCCGATGAAGATGCGGTAATTTTCTGAGGGTTTGCGGCCCGATATCCACACTAAGATGTGTTGCGCTAGCATACCCAACTATACTGAGCCAGTGAACATGTCTCTGCGAGATGAGCAGGACGAGGATAGACTATCCCGTATACGCGTACCTATGGTTCCTAGGCCTCGACTGAATTTGCCGAGTAGACCATTCCTTGGCAAGAGGCCACGTGCAAACTCTCCTCCTCGGCTTACGGCTCCATTGACACAGCCGAAGTGACCTAATGTATGGTGCACCTACTGTAAGAGGTCGGGCCATTCTGACACTTACTGCTTCACCAGGATGATGGACAACGACTTCATGCCCCCTCAGAAGATTAATCGTCAGATGACACCAGCTATCTCGGCTCCACCCCTACGTTCAGTACTGCCTGCACTACCTTCTTACAGGCCATCTGCACCTCGATTTAGGCCACCTCAACAGCCTATGTCACCACAACCGAACCTTTCTCAACAAGCTCGGGTGCACTCACTTTCAGCTGAGGCATCCGAGACCGCAGTTACAATACCTTTGGCTTTTGAAGTCACAACACATATTCAAGGTACACCAGTCTTCTTATTGGTGGACACCGGGTCCACTATCTCTATAATATCATGCGCAGTAGTCAAGCGTCTGGGGTTGAAAACTAGTCCTATGGTTGGGTTGAGACTCCTTACCGCCATAGGGACTTTCTCAGACACTACCAAGATGTGTAAGGGTTGTTCGATAGACTTAGGGAGCAAAACAGTACTCGTCGACTTGATTATTGGCCCGCTATGTTATTACGATGTGATCCTCAGTATGGATTGACTCACCGAGATGAAGGCAGAGATCGATTGTGATACTAGGGTGGTGACGGTCCATGGACCTAAAGGCACGACCTTTACATTCTCAGTTCAGGTCAGTTGGTACTACCGCATTAGTTGTTATGCTACCTTGCTAGAGAAGGTTGGTGGTCCGACACTTGGGACATGCCAGTAATTTAGGATTTTGCGGACGTGTTCAGAAAGATACCTAGATTACCTCCTCAGTGCGAGATCGATTTTACCATTGATCTAGTGCATGGTGCGACACCTATATCTCTATCGATGTATCGCATGCCTCCATGTGAGATGGAGGAACTGAGGAGACAGATCGATGATCTGTTGGATGCAGGCTTCATACGACCGAGTGTATCTCCTTGGGGAGCACCCATGTTGTTTGTGAAGAAGAATGATTGATCATTGCGATTGTGTATTGATTATTGCAGGTTGAATCAAGTGACGGTGAAGAACGAGTATCCTTTGCCTAGGATAGATGATCTGTTCGAATAGTTAAAGGGGACATAATATTTCTCGAAGATCGACTTACAGTCAGGGTATCACCAGTTGCGCGTCAGGGATGAGGACCTACAGAAGACAACATTCAGAACCAACTTTGGGCACTACGAGTTCCTTGTGATATCATTTGGAGTCACAAATGCACCCGCCGTATTCATGGATCTGATGAACCGGGTGTTTCGGCCGTATCTGTACCGATTCGTCATCATATTTATAGATGACATCCTCATATACTCCAAGAGTCGGGAAGATCATGATGAGCCATTTGAGAACATCGCACATATTCGGGTTCAGCCACTTATCGATGACCGAATCATTGTGGCTCAGAAGGAAGATGAAGGGTTGACAGAGTTGAGAAAGCGAGCTAGCGGCAATGAAGACTCGGAGGGTAGAGTTGGTATGGATGGGGGTTTATGTTATCGTGGCCGCCTATGCGTCCCAAACCTTCATGACTTGAGAAGAGAAGTTCTCGAAGCTGCTCACAATTCGAAGATGGCGATGCATCCTAGTAGTACGAAGATGTATCAAGACATGAAGCATTCATACTGGTGGGACAACATGAAGGCCCACATAGCGAATTACGTGTCCCGTTCTCTCACGTGCCAGCAGGTCAAGGCAAAGCATCGCCGACCTCCTGGATTGCTTCAGCCTATGCCCATAGCAGAATGGAAATGAGATTTCATTTCTATGGATTTCATCTCAGGGTTACCGAAGACGAGGAAGAGACATGACTCCATTTGGGTGATTGTGGACCGGTTGACTAAATCGGCTCATTTCCTCTTGATTAGATTCTCAAACTCAGCAGATGATTTGGTCAGGCTGTACATCAAGGAGATAGTACGTCTGCATGGAGTGCCAATGGAGATCGTGTCGGATCGAGACACGCGATTCACATCTATCTTCTGGACTCATATTCAGGAAGGAATGGGTGTGAAACTGAAGTTCAGTATCGCATTCCACCCACAGATGGATGGGCAGATGGAACGGGTGAATCAGGTGTTAGAAGATATGCTGCGAACTTGCGTGCTTGATTTCAAGGACAGTTGGGATGACTGTCTTCCGTATGCTGAGTTCGCCTATAACAACAACTTTCAGGCGAGTATTGGTATGACCCCCTATGAAGCAAAGTATGGGCATCCATGTAAAGCACCGCATTGCTGGGCAGAGGTTAGCGAGAAGAGTCTGATTGACCCAGATTTAGTACAGGCGACCTCAGAGAAGATCGACATTATTAAGCATCGACTCCTAACAGCATAGAGTAGACAGAAGAGTTACGCCGATACGAGACGGCGACAACTAGAGTTTGGGTTGGGGACCATGTATTCCTTAAGGTTTCCCCCATGAAGGGAGTCCTTCGATTTGGCAAAAAGGGAAAACTCATGCCTCGATTTATCGGTCCATTACAGATTTTAGATCGAGTGGGAGTGGTAGCGTACCACTTTGCTTTGCCCACACCACTTGCAGGCATACACAACGTATTTCATGTATCGATGCTGAAGAAATACATTCCTAACCCTTCCCACATTATCAAATGAGAGCAGGTATAGTTGAGTGAAGATGCTACTTACGTACTGCGACCGACGTGTATTCTAGACAGGAAGGAGCATGTGCTGTGTAGTAAGGTTATCCCGCTTGTGAAGGTACTGTGAACACACCACACTGAGGAGGTCTGCAAGAACTACCTTCAGATTCTTGAGGAGTACGAAAAGGTACTAATTTCGAGGATAAAATTTTTCTTTAAGGGGGGTAGATTGTAACGTCTCGAAAAAATCCGTACAAAGACCCGAGTACCACCTCAGGCAGAAATCGCTAAGGATCAAATTATGGAGAAATTAGATAGAAATTAATTAAGTACTAAACTGAATTAATCGGTAGATTAGCTTGAACTGCAAGACCGAAAACCATTGGAATCGCTAACTCTACATTACCTAGAAACCTAGGATCAATCTCAAAACCCAGTTGCTTTCAGGAGCATCCTGAAACTCCGTATTGGACCTGGACCGCACGTCGAAAGTCCGATTACTGCGAAACTATACGGTTATGACCGACTTGCTGGGGTTGACAACCAACGCGGGAATCGAGCCCGAATGGTGTCCAGAAATGTACAATTAGAGCCCTAAGTAAAGTGTGTGAAAAACGTGAATATCTTTAGAAAATGAACTCAGATTTAAGTAAATTGGGCCGTTCGCTTGCAGGCCAAATTTAAGGTTTCAGACCATCAGATTCTGACCCAACTACACCCTTGGATCAGAGAAATTTTTCTACACAGGTTAGTGTACTTGGGCCCTGATTAAGTTATGATGACCATTGAACTGAAACTGGTCCTCCGCGCCGATCGAACCGAAATCTTAACCTAATATAGATACATTGTTATGGAACTTTCCCCAGACCGTACGCTAGTAATGAACCTCCAGATGAGCTCCGTTGGCCCGAAACAGACGACTCTTGGTTATAACCTAATTATACCATAGCCCTGGTGTCATTGACATCAGTTTTGGGCCTATATAAGACCCTAAACCCACCCCTCTCTCATTCCATATGAATTTCCTAAACCTTAGGAGAGAGAAGAGAGAAAAGAGAAGAAGTGAGAGAGAGTTGTGGTTTGTCGCTGGGATTCATTCCTGCTACTCCACGTGCTGAATCACCTCTCCCGTGTCGCTATACCGACGAATCTGAATCAATTTTGGGTAAGAAATCCTAACTCTAATCTGTTTTAGGTATCCAAGTAGATGAATCGGTGAAATAGCTAACCTATTTCATGTTATAGGCAGCCGTTGTGCCGTAAACAAAGACGTAGTGTTCGATACGAGTTTACCGACGGAAGGTGCGGACTATAAACGTTTAGGTTATGGTTTCCAAGGCTGTCAATGTTAGTTAATGATTTATGACTGACTTGATTGCTGTCACATGTGTTTAGATGCGATGTTTTCCGTGTATTACACATATATATGAACTATGTTGAATATAGTGCATTTCATGTGTTTGTTGAAATGTCTGAATGAATACGGAATTATGATTTGTGCTTGCCATGATTATTGATTGAGAATACATGATTGTTGTATGTGTGGCAATTCCTTTGTGAAAGGATTTGCTATAATATATGTTATAACTAATTTATTACATGTATGTTGATGTGTGTAGTCTAAGTGTTTGATAAAATACCTGAATGAGAAAATGTATTTAATGAGGGTGTTGAGATAGGATTCTCAATTACCTTATATATAATTACAGTTTCCTTCATGTAACCTATCTTACTACTATGTGCTTTATGGATGAAATGCTTATGTATGACAATATGTGTACTATGTGTTTGTTAAAATACTTAAATGAGATTTATACTGAAATTGGTTGTCACATGCTGTTTGACTATCAGACATGAATGCCTATTATGTATAAATATAATTGGGACTACTGCATAATCCAGGCAATCGGTAATAATTCCCGAATTAGTGGCCGAGGTCGTTTCGCCACACAAGACACGTTCGATGAATCTGACTCGTACGTTGTTTGTCTACATTGGTTAGGCCACGCGGAGTACTTACACACTCCATGTCGATTAATTCAACGTGCGCTCGTACCAGTCGAGCTTGTCCAAGTAACCCGATTGGCCTAATGTATGTTCACCATGTATGGACGTTACTGTTTGAATCTAAGGTACCATTTACCAGTGTAAAGTCCGTTTAACCTTGGTACCATGGTCCGCTAAGACTTATGAGCTGTGCATGGTGGTATGGGACACCGTGGTCAAGCTGTCGGCCTACGCCGGGGTGACAAGCCTCCCCGTAGTGTCCATTGAGCAACCCAAACTCGTGAGCCGAATATGGTGGTACGAGATATTGTATTCGAGCTGTCGGCCTACGCTAAGGTGACGAGCCTTTCCCGTAGTGACCTCGAGTATAAAATAGGCCTACGATCAGGTGACGAGCCTCTTGTAGTGACCTCGAGTGTGAATTAAGCCTACACTGAGGTGACGAGCCTCCCGTAGCGACTTATAGTGTAAACTCGTGAATTTGCCTATCGTATGTGATTAACTAGGATTGACGACCCTAGATGGATCATCGTTTGGGGCAATGATATAAATGGAGGTGCCTTAGCCTTCTGAACTTGCTGTATGAATAGGTCTAATTAAGAACTTGGCTAACATAACAATGCACCACATTGCATGTGCCTTTGGCGTAGGCGTTTGCACAGTGAGAGTTTAGCATGCGTGACCATGAGATGATGTTGTGGAGGGAGTGCAGGCGAGGGCATGCATCATTAATACATATCATCCTTGCATTAACCAGAGTACCTAGGAATGCTTGTTGTATTGCTTTATCATTACTGTTTGACTGAATTGATAACATGTTAACCTTTGCCTTATAGCTCCACTGAGTTGATCACTCATTCCTACTCCGAGGCGGTATTTTAAAACACCAACCAGACTCTGTTGTAGTTTCAGATGATGGCGAGGCTTACGAGTTGAGCCGACCTTCTACAATGAGGAGGAGGAGTTCTCTTACATGCAATTCTCTGGCGGGTTTGTGTAGACCTAAAGTTGCGTCATAGGGATCGTAGGGATACGGACTAATTGAACATTACACCTTATTATTTCATAAATTTTGGAGTTATACATGTAATTATTTAACCTGGTGACGTCTTCCGCTTGCGTAATTTAACTGTATCTGAAGTATGATATGCTGATTTGGTATAATCTCACTCATATTTATTGCACTAATACAAACAACATTTAATCATCATTATCTATGTTGCATAAGTGATGCGTTGGAACTCGGGTGTTGAACTTCCTCGACCCCCGATTTTCGGGGCGTTACATTTTTTTTTTTTTTTTTTTGAGTTTGAAGAGTTAGTTTTCTTTTGAAATTAAATTGAGTCTTTTGAATAAATTAACATCTAGGTGGTTACCAAAGGATGCCTAGGAAATTAGGGAAATCTTGGGTTGTTATGAATTGTTATGAGTTGTTACTAAGATAGGAATATGAGTCTTATGGTGATAAATATACCATGTAAGAATTTTTATGATTATGAATGAAAATTTAAAGTTCCTAGGATTTTTATTTATTTTTCTCTTTAACGAGAATTAGAGATTTGAATTCTCCCTCTGATGAGAATAGGAGCCTTGCTGATAGGACATGAGGATGAGACTGTTATACACTTGCCCCAGATCCTGGCCATTCATTTATCTAGTGTGGCACCGTGGGTTGTAGTTCTCCAGCAAGTGACATAACCATCAAAACAAGCTGCAATAGTTGCTGCAACTGAACGCGAGATTTTCAAAATCCTGGCAGTGTTTAATTTTTGCGATTTTATCAGGTATCATGATTTTAACCGTAAAGTTATTTAGAAGTTAAAAGAATTCAGTTTAGACTTTTATATTCATTTTCTAAAATTATTTATTAATTGATAATAAATAATTCTATATATTTTATGTTCAGCAACATTAGAAAAACATCAAAATATGAAAATATCCTTAGAAATTCCTAGGTGGAGAAATTGTGGAGAACGAGATTTATCACTATGGCACCATATCAGAAATCTGCTAACTCACATTTCTTCAGGAATTTTATGGTAAAGGTTCCTAGTACAAAGTTGTACCCAATATTTTTGATGGATGCATCTTTTTTTTTTCTTACGTCGCAAAAAAAAAAAGGTCACTCTTTGCCTTTTAAAAAAATAAAAATAAAATAATTAAAAAAAAAAAGGAAAGAAAGGAAAAAAAAAAAAAAAAAAACGCTTGTTCTTTGGGTCAAAGAGAGTGTGACTGTACAAAATTAGCTTATTCTATGCACTGACGGGTCCAAAAAACATGGACTAAGCTTTGCTTATGACCATGCTTGTTGGCCATGCATGCGTTTGATCCCCTTGACCAGACCGTCACCCGCATTCTCTCTTGCCTGAGGTAACCGAAGTACGCAAGCTGAGCTGTCAGCTAGCCGTCTCTCTCGGCCCGGCCAGGGAATCGCACTTGCCACTTTTTCAATAGTGTGATTCTTGCTTAAAAGAAAGTCACCACTACTATGTTGAACGAGCAACAGCCAATTGCTCATTTAAGGAACGATTAAAAACTTGTTTTTGACACGTTAAGATTTGGAAAAGGGAAGACAAGTTGTTAAGAAGGTCACCACTAATAGCTTTCGAATTGTTCATTTGATAGGTCACAAAAGGACCATAATCCAAACCTCCTACGAGGCATTCGGATGATCAGATGATGATACACACTGGCCATATTTATTTACATGATGTTGAGGCATGAAGCGTCGTGCTCTCTGTAGCATATGGCGCATTGCCAATTGAATTTCACCCATGTCTCCGCCTTAGAGCAGATCTTCATTCAACACCCCATGGTTGCTCCCTTGCAGGGACATTACACTAACTGCAAAGATATCTGGGCGTTTGACAACGTGATGAGGTCGATCACCGGCTTCCTCAAGGATAACTACTCCAAATCCACTGAGCTTCTCTAGACTCCTCACAAAGACTTCTCGAATCCACGAGGAAAAAACAAGAAAAATTTAAATAAATTCTATAAAATTCGTAATTTGATTGATGAATGAAATAAACAAGTTCACAACCCTTTAAATAGGGATGGACGGTTGTGATGTTTACTAGCACACAAGGTTTTCGGCCAAAAATAGCAAGAGTCCTATTTCGCTTCACCACGCCGTTCTCCTGATCATTCTAAGCCCATGGATGAAGAGTTATAATCAAACAAAAACTTACTATTTATAGTAAAAACATAATTAAAATAGGAAACAACCTTCGATATGATGGTATTTCGCAAATTCCATTATGTACGGTCAAAGAGAGTGTGACTATAAAGGTATCCGGGCTTTAATGCAAAGTCGACCATATCGAGCCATATTACATGACCCTGTTAAGCCAACTTGAAGTTGAAGTCATGTACACGGTGACAAATCCCGTTCTAGGAAATTTCTAGGAAAATTTTCAAATTTGAGGGTTTTCTCAGGATAAACTCTCTGAAAATAAAACATTTTATTCTAAATCACCAAATAGATTTAAAAGTTAAATAAAAAATTATATAACGAAACTTCAATGGTTTTACTAGTTTTTGAGTTAATATGGCAATCACAATGTTTTAAAATCGATCTGCTGAGATTTTGAAAATATGGCGATGATATCAGTACTTTTTGTGATGCTGGCTACCATTAGATTTTCAAGATCTTGGAGATATGTGAAAGAGTATCATAATAAAAAGAGGTGCATGCACACTAACACAACATACTCTTTTTAAGGATTTAGCTGAACATCATCAGTGAGTGGTTCCCAAAAGAATATGAACCACTAACCATGACTAGAAGACATGGTTGGTGGGCATGGGACAACTCGACTCGCCTGATTCAACTCGTTCAGATTCGACTCGTTTGACTCCTTCAGACCCGAACCGACCCGAACCGAATATGTGAGTCGGTCCGAACCGAGTAGGCTTTGCCCAATCTGAATTCAAACCGAGTCGAGTTCGAGTTACCTAACTCGACTCGAAACTCGATCTGGTTAGACTCGACTTGGTTAGACTCGACTCGATCCGAAACCGATTCGACTCAGATTTGAGTATATATATAATAAAAATCCTAAAATTTAAGTACGCACCCAACCCCTACCCGATCCCAAACCCTCTCTCTCCCTCCCTCATCCTTCTCTTCCAAGTCCGACAACCACCCACCACAATCACCACCCTCCTTCTCCTCTCCACTCCCTCCCTCCCTCCTCTTCCAAGCTCGGCAGCCCCCCACCCACCACCATCACCACCCTCCTCCTCCTCCTCTCTCTCTCTCTCTCTCTCTCTCTCTCTCTCTCTCTCTCTCTCCTCTCCACCCCTCCCTCCCTCCTCTTCCAAGCCTGGTAGGCACCCACCACCATCACCACCCTCCTCTCTTCTCCTCTCCACTCCCTCCCTCCCTCATCTCTCGATCCGAATCAGTGCCAACTTGAACCGACTCGGTGCTTTTGATTGGGTCGGACTCGGTCCAGATTAGTTTAGGCTAGACCCGGATTTGGATTGGTTCAGTCATTCTCGACTCGGTACTGAGTCGAGTCGAGTACGGGTATGCCTATTTCAAAACTGGATCGAGTCGGGTAAGCCTTAACTTCGTTAGACTCAACTCAATGCCTAGCTCTAGCGACGATAACTTATTATCACTCGTAGCATGGGGACGGGGGCACTGAAGTTGTTGTAAAGGCCACCACCTATGAAGGATGTGGGCGAGTTGGTGGATTAGAGCAGTAGATTAAACAAATGCTGCTATTGAAGATGAAGCCTGGACAAAGCATAGGGGTATTGCTCCTCCATATCCTAATTGGATGTATCAAATTTCCTACTCATCAAAGATCGAATATGGATCGCTTCAATGCTGTGATGGAAAGACATTGCCAAGGAGTTGCTTCATGGCTCTAATGGATGGTGTTATCGACAACAATGCTCTTTGAATCTATCCTGTTGTTAGCATGATAAAAGCAACAACATTGATTAACTAGTGTGCATGGATACTAAAAGGGTGTATCAGCTAATGGCTAGCTCTAGAAATTCATGAACGTCGACGACGAGAACGTTGCAGTTGCTTAGCTGTTTGCAACAAAGCAAAGGTTGAATGAGGGGCTTAGAGAGTTCATGAAAAGATGAAAAGGTCTAGCCATCAAGTGCCCTGATGGCTTGTTGCAAAAAAACCTCCAGATCAAGCTTTGGATGAAAATTGGTGGGTGCTGAGCCTTAAACTCCTGGCAGACTCCTAGATGGTGCCACCAAGGTAGAAAACATAGCCCTCCTAGATGGTGCCACCAAGGTAGAAAACATAGCATAGGCTAGTGGACAAATTAAAGTGGACAATGAAGATGCTACATCCGGTAACCTCGAGGGTGAGTTTGAGCTTGAGGAGAGCACGGATGAGTCAAGCCAAGCTTCGACTCAACTCAGCTCGATGTACAGCTCTATAATAAAACCCCCACCATTAAAAAACTCATAGGGCACACCATAATACTTACTTACCATATCCAACTTATTGATTAGGCCACACAAACATGGATGAAAAGAAAATCACAAATAACATATTAATAAAAAACCTTTTCTAGTCCACAAGGTGGTTTTAATGGCGGGCATTCAATCACCGTTGTTTTCTCGTAGTATGGTCCACTGAAGATTTGGATCTCTATCACTCTTGGGCTCTTGCCCTCAAATCTGAAAAATTAGATGGCCTGCATGAATAAAATACGTACGTCATGAAGAGCACTGTTCAGTCATCACCTCGCTGCAGGAAGCGGGTTGCGTACTGAGTAACTCAGTACCTAACCGTACTGAGTAAACTCTGTGGAGTCCACCGTGATTTATGTATCTTATCCACTCCGTCCATACATTTTAACGGATAATTTTAGGGCTTGTGCCTAAAAATTAAGTATATTCAAACCTCAAGTGGACCACAACTGAGTAACTCAGTACGCTAACCGTACTGAGTAAACTCTGTGGGGTCCACCGCGATTTATGTATCTTATCCACTCCGTCCATCCATTTTAACAGATAATTTTAGGGTGTATACCTAAAAATTAAATATATCCAAACCTCAAGTGGACCATACCATACAAAACAGTGTGAATTGAACATCTACCGTTGAAAATTTCTTAGGGACATAGAAGTTTTGGATCAAGTTGGTATTTTGGTTTTCCTTTCATCCATGTCTGTGTGATCTTATGAACAGGTTGGATAAGAAATAAACATCAATGTGGGCCTTGGAAAGGATTCAAACGGTGGAAGTCATTATTCTAACTGTTTCTTATGTTATGGTCCACTTGATCTTTGGGTATGTTTAAATTTTGGTCTCAACACCTAAAATAAAATCAAAAAATGAATGGACGGAGTGGATAGACCAGATGCATTCACGGTGGGCCTAACAGAGTTTACTCAGTACGATAAGAGCGTGCGGATCCGATTTCCTCGCTGCAGGCGATTCGTGCAACTTGTTGGGAAGCGGATTGGCTGGTGTACATCCGAGCGATAAAGCTGATGTGGGTACGTGTCGTGCGAAGATGACCGCTGACGCTCCTCGAGCTCCGAGTTGTATGCAAGGAGATCAAAGTTACGTGGCTCGGAATGATGAATTTATTATATCCACACCGTCTATCCATTTTTCGACCATTTTAGAGAATGATACAAAAAAAAAAAGTAGTATCCAAAGCTCAAGTGGACCACACCACAAATAGCTGTGGGATAATGATTTTTACCATTAAAATTTTTGTAGGCCCATCACAACGTTTATTTTCCATCCAATCTGTTCATAAGATCACACGTAACTAGATGAAAAGGAAAAACAGATATCATATTGATCCAAAACTTCTGTAACCCCAAAATGGTTTCAATTGTAGACATTCAATCCCCCATTGCGTTTTGCAGTGTGGTCCACTTGATATTTGGATCTATCTTATGTTTCGGTTGAAGGTTTCGGTTGAAGGCTTATGACAATCTTACCAAATGAACTGACGGTTTGGATATAACACATACCTCATAATGGGACCCACTTGGTGACGTCAAAACACCGGCAATATTGGTGGTAGAGCTGGGCATCGGTCCGGATCGGAGCAGTTGGGTTCAACCCGTTCCTATCTGAAATGACAATGGTTTAATCCGAACTCGGATAGATCTGAAATCAATTCCAGGTAACTTGACCCGAACTGATTCGATACATGATTCGTCTCACCCGAACCGAATCCGACTCGGCCAAAGAAACTGAGTCGAATCAAGTTGGGTACAATTCAGATTATATGAATTTAATTTAATTTTTCATATGATGTGGTCTACTTAAACCTTTAATATATGCTGCTTTTTTTTTTTTTTTTGGTCAAGGCCTAAATTGATATGTCAAAATGGATGAACGGCTTAGATAAAACATATACATCAAGGTGGGCCCCACATGGCTCGGAAAGAACATCTCACCTGCATATTCATGTTTTCACTGGACGTTACTTTACGTGCACGGCAAGACTTGATTTTCACGCAAGCACATGCACAGTTTTGATTTTATGTTTATATTAGCGAGTTGTGTGGATCTAATCATGGGGTATGTGTTATATCCAAACCGTCCATTCATTTGGTGACCTCGTATTAAGGCTTGAGATGAAAAATAAGATAGATCTAACTATCAAGTAGACCACACGAATTGTTTAACGGCGAAAATCATTCTTTCCTGCTATTTGTGGTTCGATCGAGATGATCTTTTGATATTATTCATTTTTTGGATAATGTTCTATAATGATCTCTAAAAGTATATGAACGGTGTAGATATAATAAATACATCACTGTGGGGGCCATATAACTTTGATCTCCTTTGAACCGTTCGTACAACTTGAGCTCGAGGAACGCCTGGAGCTCGAGGAACGTCTATTGACGGATGAGCTACTCGCCTACTCCCCTACCATCGGCAAATGGCCTGTGGTCGGTGCTCTGTGGGCCCCACCATGATGTATGTGCTTCATCTATGCCCTCCATCTATTTTTATAGATCATTTTATGTTATTAGACAAAAAGTGAGGTACATAGAAATCTCAAGTGGACCACATTGTAGGAAATAGTGTTGAGTGAACGTTGACCATTAAAAATGTTTTGGAGGCCATAAAAGTTTTTGATCAAGCTGATATTTATTGTTTCCTTTCATTTGAGTCCTTATGACCTAATCAACAGATTAGATATCAAATAAACAGTACAGTGGACCTTAGGAGGATTATAATGGTGGATATCCAATCATTATTGTTTTCCTGTGATGTGGTCCACCTGAGATTTATATCATTATCAGTTTTTTACATGAAGCCCTAAAATGATATGTAAAATGGATGAACGGAATGGATGAAACACATACATGATGATGGGGCCGGATCGGGTTGGGTCGGATCGAATTGGATCCAATCGGATCTGATTTCGAATCGAATCGGTTCGAGTAAGTATAAATTCGAACCCGACCCGAAAATCTTTCGGATCTGTATTGCCCGACCCGATCTGGGCCGTCGGTTCTGTTCGGAACGGGTCGGATCCGGTCGAATCCGCCGGATCGGGTCAGTTCTGCCCACTAATTGGTGGGGAAACGGATTGGCTACTCACAATGCCACCAGCCCAGTGGCTCATGGTGGGTGCTCTGTGGACCCACCTAAAATGATATGTAAAATGGATGAACGGAATGGATGAAACACATACATGATGATGGGGCCGGATCGGGTTGGGTCGGATCGAATTGGATCCAATTGGATCGGATTTCGAATCGAATCGGTTCGAGTAAGTATAAATTCGAACCCGACCCGAAAATCTTTCTGATCTGTATTGCCCGACCCGATCAGGCCCGATCTGGGCCGTCGGTTCTGTTCGGAACGGGCCGGATCCGGTCGGATCCGCCGGATCGGGTCAGTTCTGCCCACTAATTGTTGGGGAAACGGATTGGCTACTCACAATGCCACCAGCCCAGTGGCTCATGGTGGGTGCTCTGTGGGCCCACCATTATGTATGTGTTTCATCCATTCCGTTTGTCCATTTTTACAGATCATTCTAGAGGTTTAACCTAAAAATGAGAGGGATATAAATCTCATCAGGACCACACAACTGGAAAACAATAGTCATTGGATATCCACCATTAAAATCCTCCTAAGGCCCACTGTACTGTTTATTTGACATCCAATCTATTGATTAGGTCATACATACCTATATGAAGGGAAAAAACAAATATTAGCTTGATCTATAACTTTTATGGCCCCCAAACGTTTTTAATGGTCCACGTTCATTCAATACTATTTCCTACAATGTGGCCCACTTGAGATTGGGATATACTTCGTTTTTGGTGTCATACCTTAAAATGATCTAAAAATGGATGAACGGCATGGATGAAACAAATACATCATGATGGGGCCCACGGAGTGGCAGCCAAGTAGCCAATCCGTTTCCAAAAACTAGATGGACGGAAGCGGATTGCGCAGCGAGTAACTCACTATGCCTAGTGTACTGAGTAAACTCTGAGGTCTACCTTGATTTATTTATTTTATCCGCTCTGCCCATCCATTTCCAAGATAAATTTAACGCTTAATCCCAAAAATTAATGATATAAAATGCTTAAATGGACCACACCACAGGAAACAGTTGATTTAAACATCTACCGTTAAAAATTTCTCAGGGGCTATAAAAATTTTGTATCAAGCTTATATTGGTTTTTACAGTTCATACATTTCTTAATGATCTTGTGAACAGTATGGATGACAAATAAACATCACTATGGGGGCCTAGCAAGGTTTCAACGGTAGAAATCCTTATGCCCACTGTTTCCTGTGGTATGTTCCACTTAATCTTTGGATATGCTTCAATTTTGAGATCAATCCCTAAAATTAGATGGAAAAACATATGTACGACATGAATAGTACATATACATTCAAGGTGGGCCTCATTGAATTTACTTAGTATGGTAAGAGCTTTACGCAATAAAATTTTGGATGGACATCGAGTCACACTCCATTGATGCAGTGGACTCGACTTTTCAGTCGGTCCCCAACATGTTGGACACTGAGTCACACTCCATTAATGTAGCCGACTTGAACTTTTCTGTCCGCATCTTTGAGGGAACGGATTGGCTACTCCCCTCCTGCACCAGCCAATGGCTGCTGGTCAGTGCTTTGTAGGCCCCACCATGATGTATGTGTTTCATCCATTCCGTTTATTTATTTTTAAACAATATTTTAGGGCTTGATCCCAAAAATGAGAGAGATATAAATCTCAGGTGGCCCACATCATAGGAAAATGATAGCGATTGTATATTCATCATTAAAAAATCCTCGTAAGGCCCACTGTACTGTTTATTGGACATCCAATCCGGAAAAAAAACAAATATCAGCTTGATCCAAAACTTATATGGCCCCCAAAAAGTTTTTAATAGTCAATGATGATTCAACAATGTTTCCTATAATATGGTCCACTTGAGATTGTGATATATCTCATTTTTGGTCTCATGCCATAAAATGATTTGGAAAAATAGATGTATGGCATGAATGAAACACACACATCATGGTGGGGCCCACAGAGCACCTACTAGCAACCATTGCCTGGTGGCTACAAAAATGCATAAATAATCAATTCAAATTGCACATACTAAGATTAAATTTCAATTTAGAAAACCTTCTTTTGTTGAGCGGTTCTGTTATGTCAGCAAGTTGAGTCTCAATCGGAATATATTCCAAAGAAATTATCTTGTCTTCCACTAATTCACGAATGTAATGATATCTAATGTCAATGTACTTGGTTCGTGAATGCTGGATTGGATTTTTAGATATATTAATTGCACTAGAATTATCATATTATAAAACCATAGAATCTTGCGCAATTTCGTAATCGCTTAACATTCTTTTCATCCACACAAGCTGAGTACATGCATTTCCAGCTGCAATGTATTCAGCCTCAACAGTTGAGAGCGATACGGAACTTTGTTTCTTAGTTTGCCAAGAAACTAAACAGTTCCTAATATAGAAGCAACCACCAGTGGTTGATTTTCGGTCATTAATGTTACCAGCCCAATCAGCATTAGTGTAACCAGCTAATTGCACACTAGTATCATATGGATACCAAAGACTTAGATTTGCTGAACTTGTGACATATCGCATAATCCACTTAACGACAATTAAATGTGACTCTTTAGGGTCAGATTGATATCTAGCGCAAATTCCTACAATAAATGCAATATCAGGTCGGCTTGCAGTTAAATAAAGCAAACTACCTATCATACCGCGATACAATTTAAGATCCACACTCTTACCTGTAGTCCTTTGAGAGTTTTAAGGTAATACTTATAGGAGTATCAAAAATTTTCCCTTTCTCAAATCTGAACTTCTTAACTAAGTTCAAAGCATATTTGGTTTGAGAAATAAAGAAATCATCAGGTTGTTGTTTAACTTGCCACCCTAGAAAATAATTCAATTCCCCAACCATGCTCATTTTGAACTTAGATTTCATATGATCTGCAAACTCAATAGTCATGTTAGCACAGGTAGATCCATAAATAATATCATCAACATAAATTTGCACTATTAAAATGTGATCATTATGTTTCTTTACAAACAATGTCTTATCAACACTTTCCATTATAAAGTTATGACTTAGTAGAAACTTAGTCAATCTTTCATACCATACCCTGGGAGCTTGTTTCAAACCATAGAGAGTCTTTTTTAGGCGATAGACATGATCAATATTCTTAAGGTCTTCGAAACCTGTTGGTTATTCAACATACACTTCTTCATGCAGATCGCCATTTAAGAAAGCACTCTTTACATCTATTTGATATATTTTGAACTTTCTAACGCATGCAATGGATATAAATAGTCTGATTGATTCAAGAAAAAGCTACTGGGGCAAAGGTCTCATCATAATCGATGCCTTCAATTTGAGTGTACCCTTGTACAACCAGCCTAACCTTGTTTTTAATAATATTACCAAGTTCATCAGACTTATTTTTGAAAATTCATTTAGTTTCGATAATGTGTTTATCTTTAAGTATAAGAACTAAGTACCAAACATCATTTCTAACGAATTGATTAAGCTCTTCTTGCATCACAACAATCCAATTTTCGTCAGTAAAAACTTCTTTTACGTTAGCCAGTTCTATCTGAGATGTAAAACACACGTAATTACACATATCTTCTAGTTGTTTATGAGTGCGCACACTAGTGAGAGAGTTTCCAAGAATCTGATTAGTTAGATGATCTTTGATAGTCCTCAGTTCAATGTTCTGTTGACTTGATGAAGTATCTGGTTTATCAATTAGAAGAACTTCATCATTTTCTGAACTTGAGACAAGTGTATTCAAGTGATCATCAATAACCACATTAATGGATTCTTGAATTACACCAATTCTCTTATTAAGAACCCGATATGCTCGACTATTCAGAGCATACCCTAAAAATACCCCTTCATCACTTTTGGTGTCAAACTTACCCAGATTTTCTCGGTCACGTAAAATGTAGCACTTGCTGCCAAAAACCCGAAAGTATTTGACAGTAGGCTTCTTATCAAACCACATTTCATAAGCTGTTTTATTATTTGATTTTCAAGTATAAACGCAGTTAATTATATAACAAACAGTATTAACGGCTTCGGCCCAAAGATTTTTAGGGAGCTTCATACTATTTAACATTACATTTGCCATTTCTTGAAGCACTCTATTTTTTCTTTCTACTATACCATTTTGTTGTGGTGTTTTGGGGTAGAGAATTCATGTGATATTCTCTGATCACTGCAAAACTTCTTAAAACTGCTATTCTTAAATTCTGATCCATGATCACTACGGATCTTACAGACTTGAGAACCATTTTCCGTTTGAATACGTTTAAGGATCCTTTTCAATTCATCGAGAGTTTCTGATTTGTCTCTTAAGAAGACTACCCAAGTATATTTGGTAAAGTCATCAATAATTACTAGTATGTACTTCTTGTCACCTCGACTCTCCGTTCTAGTTGGTCCAATAAGATCCATATGGAGGAGTTCGAGAGGTTTAGATGTGGCATTGGAGTTCACCTTTTTGTGAGAACTCCTAATTTGCTTGCCAATTTGGCATTCACCACATATTTTATCTATTTTCTGTATTTTGGGTAAGCCTCTTACTAACTCTCTTTTGCTCAGTCTATACAAGTTGCGGTAGTGTACATGTCCAAGGCATTTATGCCATAACTCGGTCTCATCGGTATGGACCATGTAGCACAATAAATTAGATGAGCTTGAATCACTTACTATGTAGCAGTTTTTAGAAGTTCTACGTCCAGTTAATATTATAGAACCATTTTTATTTAAAATTTCACACCCTAGGTTAGTAAATTTTACGCTATGATTATTATCACATATTTGAGATATGCTTAATAAGTTGTGTTTTAACCCTTCTATATATAAAATATTCTTAAATAAAGGGAGGTTAAAGAGTTGAACCGTACCTTGGCCAACAATCCTGCAGTTGCTACCATCATCGAATGTGACTAAACCATCAGTCATATCTTTAAGATTGGTGAGCAGACCTTTGTCACCTGTCATGTGTCTGGAGTATCCACTGTCTAGGTACCATTTTGAATGACTTGTAGCTTTGAAAGCAGTGTGGGCAACCAAGCACGTAACCTTAGGAACCCATTTCATTACAGTCTTGGGTTTAGGCGTATAGTTGGTTTTCTTTTATTTGTAGTTGTTATAAGACCGACCTATTGAGTTAGATTTTAAGAGCTCCTTAAGTAAATCAACAATTTTCTCAGCTAAAGGATTATGATTATGATTTTTGTAGTTGATATGGTTACTTCTAGGTTTTAAGGTTTGAAAAGACTTAGCATTTTTAAAATGATTTTGATTCAGGCTTTTCCCTTTTGAGTTTGAAGATTCCCCTTTCACAAATCTGGGTGAAGTATTCTTATGTTTAGGAGGCATAATTTTGTTGTAGCCCAATTCAGATCGATCGCCACATTTTCTGGATCCGAATAAGAGTTTTTCTAACTTAGGATCTCCTTGGGCATACTTCTATGTGTCTTTTAAACTCAAAAGTGAAGAGACTTTAAGTTTTAGTTTTTCATTTTCAGATTTTAAGTTTTCAACTTGGGAATTTTTGAAACGTAAGTCGCACTTAGTTTTTTCAAAATAATCTGAAATGTGAGATTTTTCTAAAACAAGACTATCAAAATTTTCTTTAAGTTTAGAAAACTTTTCTTTCTAAAGTTTTTGTTTTACGACAATTTTACAACTTTCCTTGTATAGGGCATTATAGGCATCTTGTAGATCTTCTTCATTTTCATGATCACTATTCAGATTTTCTTCACTAGTTGAATCATCATTATTTGAAAAAGTGAACTTGGCTAGAGTCAGAAGGGCTTTGACTTCATTATTTAACTCAGTTTCAGAATCTTCTAACCCAGAAGAGGCTTCAGAGCAGGAAGATTCATTCCAGGTAGCCAACATACCTTTTCTTTCAGGTTTGTCCTTTTTAGGACACTTGTTTGCTAGATGTCCATATTCATGGTAGTTGTTACATTGACTGTCTTTTAAAGATTTTCAAGTTTTAGATTTAGATTTTTTTTTATCATTAGATTTTTGAAAATCAACCCTCTTTTAACTTCTGAAAATCTTATAAAACTTTTTAGCTAAAAGAGCCATATCATCTTCAAAATTTTCAAAATCAGAATTACTACAATTTTCTTGAGAAATACTTTTAGAAGATTTAAGGGCGATGAATTTACCTTTAAGAGCTTTAAATTTTAACTCATATGTCTGTAATGAGCCAACTAATTCCTCTACCCTCATATTATTCGTATCACGAAGTTCTTGGATCGCAGTCACCTTTGAATTGAACCGTTTAGGTAGTGAGCATAGTATCTTTGTACATACTTTACTTTCTAGGATTTTATCACCAAGACCCCATATAGAGTTGACAATGTCATTTAATCTAGTATAAAAGTCCATGAAAGTTTCACTTTCTTCCATACGTATTTCCTCAAATTTGGTTGTGAGGATTTGGACTTTAGATTTCTTGACAATTGTTGTTCCCTCATGTGTCATTTCTAAAATATTTCAGGCTTTCTTTGTAGTATCACATGATATAATTCTTTTGAATTCATCCGGTGATAGTACGCAAGTGATTGCATTTAGTGCTTTAGCATTGACACTACTCTCACTTTTCTGAAGAGTGGTCCAAGAGAAATAAGGTATAACTCTCATAGTTTTGGATCCATCAATACCAGTCACTTCAGTTGTAGGAGGGGTCTAATCAGTCACTGTGGCTTGTCACGCGCTCTCATCCATGGATTTTAAGAAAATTCTTATCCTTGCTTTCCAATAGGCATAATTGGAGCCATCAAATGGTGGAGGCCTAGTGATTGAGAGGTTATTAAAATTTGACATATCAAATAGCTCAGATCGATTAGCTCAGGAAATTAATTCAAAAGAAATAATAATTAAAACGAGCTATTAGGCTCTGATATCACTTGAAAAGGCCGAGCTATTAAGTCCTAAAGGGGGGGGGGGTGAATAGGACTATGCCAAATTAAAAAATTAACAGCGAAATTTAAACAAATATAAATACTGATAGCAATAAACAATCCCACAATGCAGAAATCTAAAACAACCTCAAGAGTACAAGTATTGAGAGGTTGATACAAACTTGGTTTTAAGGACAACCTGACACCAAAAACCAATGGTTTATGGCAGGACAACCTTACTAGAACTTGGGTGAGTATCAAAAACTTAAATTGAAGAGGATATAAAAGAAATAAATAGCAAAGGAAAGAACTAAGCTATTACAACATTCCCACACATACATAAAAGGATTACAACATTCTCCACAAGTGTATAAAGGGAAATTACAAACATCCACAAAATGAAGTAAATATTCAATCAACCACAAGATCAAAAATTATAGTGGTTCATTTGTGTGTACACCAACTGTTCAACAATAGCCACACAAGTACTATTCCACTCCTAGTATCCTCACATATTGGATATTAACGTTCACTATGAAAATAGGTTTTTCAAGGTTCACCCAAAACCTTCAAGTGGGCTTACACAATTAAAAAAACCCCACACTCTTAAGTTTTCTGGATCACCTCAGACAAACCAAAACAGAGAGATTTTTCTGGTACAATCTCAATGAAACCAAAAGAAAGAATTTACAATAATGTAAAATACCTGGATATTCTCCTTTTAATGCTTCCTGGAAGAACCGAATCGGAGTAGAAGTTCAACATAGAAGTTCAATGTTCACACTCACATATGAAATGGTTCTAGGTTCTAAATAGATTTTAAATTTAACCACCTTGGGCTAGCTTGATTTGATTTTGATTCAAAGAAATGAGAATACAACAATCTCTCTTTCAAATAAAATTAGAATGTAGAATTCAAAATCAAATGCAAAGAAAGCTAATTAAAGAGAATATTAAATGAGCACAATATAACTTAAAATAATGACTAACTTATCTCTCAAAGTGGCGTATTGATTTAACTTGAATTCAATATCAAACTCTGAAATTTATGCTCTATTTATAAGTGCAAAAATCGCTTGCTTGACTGGTCCTGAGGTCGCCACGACTGGTCGTAGGACCAACAGATTCTTGAAATTTCGAGCACGATAAGATTAGATCATTTCATGACTGGTCGAAGGACCTGCTCGACCGGTCGAGTCCTGTCCACGACTGATCGACTCAACCGGTCGTGTGGAATCCAATTTAGTTGTTGGACTTTGAGTCGAGCCTACAGGACTGGTCGAGAACAGGTCGAGTACTGTTCACACGACCGGTCGAACAGTCTCCAGGACTGGTCGAGGCTTTAACAAAAATTCTCAAAAATCAATAACAAACTTAGGACTGGTCAAGCTAGTGCTAGGACTAGTCGAACATAGTCCAAGACCTGTTCACACAATAGGTCGAACAGTCTCCAGGACTGGTCGAGGCTTTAACAAAAATTCTCAAAAATCAATAACAAACTTAAGACTGGTCGAGCTAGTGCTAGGACTAGTCGAACATAGTCCAAGACTAGTTGAGAAATAATCTATGCACTTATAAAATGACCCAATTGAATTATGTATTCAAAATGACCTACCCTAAGGTCAATCTAGGGTCATTCATACTTTATACATGATGTATGAACATTAAAACTTCTTTTCCTTCGGTTGATAGTTAATCTTTGAAGTTCATGAGGCTTGAGATCTTGTCATATGTAGAGGCTTGAACTCGAGACTTCTAAAGCTTAAAATTGTAATTGAAGCTTGAGCTTGAGGTTCAAAGTATATGAACTTTGTCTTGACTTGAAGCTTTGAAAACTTGAACCATTGAAGCTTGAAAGATTGACTTCACACTTGGTGTTGTACTTGTACATGAACATGTAATCTTGCATTTGACGTTCTTGAAGTAAAGACCTTTATTCTTGTACATGAGATGCACTTTCTTGAATATATAGATGCACTACACAAGACACAAATTACAAGAGGTTTTGGCACTATAAAATTTGACAATCATAGGAGCTAAACACTATAGCAGTTACAAAAACATTGACTGTCTTTCACAGATTTCCAGGTTTTAGATTTTCCCTTTCTTTTATCAGACGGTTTTTGAAAATCAGATCTTTTCTTATTTTTGAAAATTCTGTAAAATTTCTTATCAAGTAAAGTCATATCATCTTCTGTATCTTCAATATCAGAATTAACACAGTTATCTTTTGAAACAAATTTAGATGTTTTAAGAGCAATGGACTTACCTTTAGGAGATTCAAAATTTAACTAATATGTTTGGAGAGAACTAACTAACTCCTCAACCTTCATTAAATTAGTATATCTTAGTTTCTGAATGACAGTTACTTTGGAATTAAACCTTTCAGGAAGAGATCACAATATTTTAGCACAGACTTTGCTTTCTGGGATTCCATCTCCTAGACCCTACATAGAATTTACTATATCATTTAATTTCGTATAGAAGTTCATGAAGGTTTCATTTTCTTCTATACGAATTTCCTCAAATTTTGTAGTGAGGATTTGAACTTTAGATTTCTTGACTATAGTAGTTCCTTCATGTGTCATTTCAAGAATATCTAAGGCTTGTTTAGCTGTATCACATGAAATAATTCTTTTGAATTCATCAGGTGATAGAGCACAAGTAATGACATTTTAGCATTTGCACTGCTTTCGTTTTTCTGAGGTGTAGTCTATAAATAGAATGGAGTTTCTTTCATGGACTTGGCTCTATCATTGCCTAGAACTTCAGACACAGGTGGTTTCCATTTGATTATAGTGGCTTACCACACGCTTTCATCTAAGGATTTTAGAAAAATCCTCATTCTGGCTTTCCAATATGCATAGTTAGAGCCATCAAAAGATGGTGACCTGGTAATAGACAAGCTATCGAAATTTAACATAATGAAAGCTCTAACTCTTTAAACTCAAGGAACTTAATCTAAAAATATGAACAACTTAGCTCTGATACCACTTGAAAAAGGCGAACTAACAGTCCTTGGGGGGGGGGGGGGGGGAGGAAATAGGACTATGCCAAATAAAAACTTAAAGACTGAAATAATAAATAAATTAGAATAAATCACAGATCTCTGATGTTTTATTTAAACCAATCTGATTTAAATGATTTTAAACTCGCAAGTATACGAATCAGATGTAGATACAGTACGTATTACGAGATCGTTCCCACGAGGACTGGTTGTCACAATTCAAAATTTATGATTCTTCTTAACTAATCCAACAAATAGTTTAGCGAACTAATAACAAAAATCTATAGAAATTAACTGAGAGTAAGGAAAATTCAATCAAGGAGAAGACTAGGACTTTCGAATCCACTCCTAATTATCCTAACCCTTGTTTTATCTGTTGATTCACCCTAATTCAAATTGATATAAAAATAAATAAATCACACTCTATGTCCTTGGTCAGGCACACAAAATGTATAATCCCTTAAAGCATAAGGATCACATCTTTCCATCCATGGTTAGGCATGAAGAGATGTAGATTCCTATTTCTTCCTCTATAGGAAACCTGTTCATGGTCATACACAAGCACCTAGAATGAGATTCCAAACAACATCCACATCTAGACTTTGGTTAAACTCGTAGAATGGAGAAGTACAAAAATTTCAGTTAAGCACACTAGAGAAAGAAACAAATCAATCAAATCCAGGTAAAATCAACACATGACAAAAATCATTCAAATTAGGGGCTTCATCTTCGCCCTAGCTAAGAAATTAGCCACACATAAACATGATGAAGATAAAATTCCTTAGAAAAAGAAAGCATAATAGAAAAGAAAGGAAAGGAAGAAGAATATGTTGAAGACGCCTTCCACTGTCTCTCTCTCTCTCTGTTCCATGTCCCGCTCAGGCCTCCCTCTCCCTGTCTCTCTCTCTTTTCAGATCCATGCTTCACGTTCCCTGCCCGAGCCGAGATTCCTCTCTCTCTCTCTCTCTCTCTCTTCTCTCTCTCTCTCTCTCTCTTCTTTACTCACTTCCACAACCGGTCGCAAGCCGAGCTCTCAGGATCTCTCTCCCCTGCTGCTCCCAGATCTGCCCCCCTTCTCCTCAGCTCTCCAAGTCCTTTTATAGCTACTGGAGTCGGTGGAGGAGTCGGTCAGTGCAGCTGTCGCAGCAACAGCGTTCGCATGCGCAGCGAAACACTTCCGCACCTAGAAAACGGAGGCTGTTTTCCACCCTCTACTCTTGCGTATATCTAAGAAAACAACGCCCCCTGGGACGTTTTGAGATGGTCTACCCGATAGATGGTTTGGATTATCCATATGATCACCGACCATTATTGTTCAAGAAGCCAAAAAAACGTCAGTTTCCGACGCTGAAACCGAATCTGCCTAACAGCCTTTACGCTGCAACATTGGTGGGGCCCATTCATGATATCAGGTACAAGATCTACGCTGTCCAATGGATTCAGGATGAAATTTCGGTTAAGAATGCACAATTTTTATGGTTTGTTGATGCGGTCCACATGATTTTCTGTTCCACCATCCAACCTGTGTTTAAACGGTTAAAAACTAATATTCGCTGTCTTCTGAAATACCGCCACCTAGGCGATGGTAATATGGGCCATTATGGTCTAATGGACAGTCCGGATTGGACCCTAGAATCTCGATTGTGGCCCACAATAGAGAACGGCTCTTGCCGTTTTTTTGAATTGTAGTCGGTCAAACCGACTTTGACCGCAGGGTGCGATCTAGTGCACATCAAGTGCACTCGTGCATTGTGCACTCTCAACTCTAGTGGGGTCCATGGTGATGAATATGAGATATCCGCTCCATCCATACATTTTAACACCTCATTTAATATGTCAAAACCATGTTTGAAGCATATCCAGATCCCAGGCGGGCAGTAAATCATGATTTTAGGGGATGATCTGTCCGTTGGGCCACTTCCCGAGATATCCAATGGCTGAAATTTAATATGTACAGTTTATTTATGGCCCCAAGAAAATGTATGAAGTTTTGAGCCAATCGGATGACGGGAACCCTGGGATATTGCATTCTGGACCTCTTTTAGGCCTGTTTAAGTGAGTGGCTGGAATTTCTCTGATCTCCGACGTGTAAATCCTCGATCTTGGTCCCATGGAGTTTCGTCCAATGCTTTGATGACTTCGGAGTGTCAAATCAACGCTTTTAGTACTCTTTTTCAGTCCACGCTCCTGATTGCATCCTACATCAAAAACATGATTAAAATGCCCCGTTAAGCATTATCATGTTAGTAAAATCAGGTAATAGTCAGGGTCTAATATGCAATAGTCGACCCTCAATCTCAATAGCACTAGTATTGAAAAATTGATTCAAACTTAGTTCGTAGGACAACCTTACACCAAAAACAAAGTTTTAGGTAAGACAACCCAATTTCACGAATGTTTGTAAGGATCAAAATCTCAAACTAAGCAAGAGACAAGAGAGTTATCTATTACAAGCATTCACCACATATGCATAAATAAATTACAATCATTCACCACAGATTCAAAAATTAAACAATCACCATAAACACCAAGAGTTATGTGGTTCAGTGTGTACACCAACTGTTCTCAAACAGCCACACCTACTCCACTCCTAATAATCACAACCCATGTCATATTGGCATTCACTAATAAACAAGGTTTTCACAAGTTCACTTTAAAACCTATATAGTTGTGATTTTAGAAGGGCTATCACAAACAAAACCCCACGCTGAGATTTTCTAGCTATCTCAGTCAAAACCAATACATGAGATTTTCTGGATATCTCAAAGAAATAAAAATACAAAGATATGGAATGATACTTATCTTCTCTTTGAAGATGTTCTTGATGTAGCATGTAGAACCACTTCGCTTGAAGTAGAATGTTTAATGTCCAATAACACAAACAAGGGTTATAGGTTCTAGATTGATTTTAAATTAATTCAAACCACATGCTACTTGTGTAAATCCCTCAGATCGCAAAAAAGAGTGATTACTCTCTTTAAAACATATGTTTCATGAAAAGTGGGGACTTCTCTCTTTCTAAGTGAAGGCTTTTCTTAACTTGGATGAGTAATTTCGAATTGAGAGAAGGCCTTTATTTATACGCTGAAATGTTGTTGCTTCAACTCGTTTAACATCTAACCAAATTTCAAATTTTGAGCGCGATCGGATAAAACAGTCTTTTGACTGGTTGAAGGCCTTGCTCGACTAGTCAAGGGCCCTCTTCTACTGGTCGAGCACAGGCTTCGACTGGTCGAGGGTGATAAAAAATAGTTGTTGGACTTCGACTCGAGCAACCCTCGACTGGTCGACCAGTCTGCTCGACTAGTCGAGAAATCACCAGAAATATACGTGGTTTTTGAATTTTTAAACTTGGACTGGTCGAAGATAATCTTAGACTGGTCGAGCCACAACTTAAACTAGTTGACCGAGGCTTAGAATAGTCGAACTAAAACCTAACCAAAGTATAAAAACCCATATAAGTTTATCATTTGAAAGCACCTAAGCCTAAGGTCTTTCTAGGGTCAATTATACCTGAGAAAACTAGACATTGAAGTATAAAGCTTGAATCTTCAATAGTGTACAATTGATCTTCTACTTGAAGTGCAGTCGAAAGTGGAGCTTGATCTTCTACTAGAAGTGTAGTAGAACTTAAATATATTTTAGCTTGAACTATCCATCTTCATGACTTGTGCTTATGCTTGCACTTTCCAACTTCATGGCTGATACTTGAAGGTGAACTTTCCATCTTGATTCACTTGAAGGTGAACTTTCCATAAGTAGTTTTATCTCATTAAAATTTGAAAAACATGAGTGTTTTATACATTATATCACTTACAGGCCTAATACTAGAACAAATATTTTTGGTATCCAATCTGGCCATCCACGATA
>JAJHSJ010000003.1:24314038-24448727 GCA_021015155.1 Magnolia officinalis | reverse complement strand
TCTCTTTTTTTCCTTTATTTTTTTTTTATTATTTTTTTTTTATTATTTTTATTTCTATTTTTTTCTTTTCAAATGATCATCATTGAAAGGGTGTTACACAAGCAAATGCTGAAACGAATCCACAAGGTGACCATGTAGATATTTACCTTATGTAAAGCAAAGATCCCTCCACTCACTTCTATTGTTATATCACTAGGGACATCCGAGAAAATCCTACAATAGATTAATAGGCAATTAATGATTTTTTTTTAAAAAAAAAAAAGGGTGTGCTTGAAAATAGTTTTGTGGAAAAAAATCAACATCAGACGAAGTTCAGTCATGAAAAAAAATAAAAATTCAGCATGTTATATAGCATGGCAGAGTGGCAGTGTCAAAAAAATACATAATTCCTTAAACTCTAAAACCATGTAAAAGTAGAAATATGAATGACAAGGAGATCGCTCATGACCAATATCAGCATTTTCACTTCACAGAAGATTGGCATTTGAACCAACCGATCTTTCTCCTTTTTTATTATATGGTATTCACTAAGAAACGCCAGGATGGTCACAAGCAGTGCCAAGACAGGTTATCCAACTTGAACAAACCCATTCTTATAAAAGATATATATGCATTAAATGGGCTGAAGCAGCTGCTGGAATTCAGTTTTCGGTACTAAACAGAAAAGTCAAACATTTATGAACAGTAAAATGTGTCCACATGCTAAAAGAGGCAAACACTTATTAGTCCAAAAATGCTTTGAAGTTTGATCATTTGCCAGTTGTCACATTGGATACTTTACACTAAAGGGTCTTATGTAATAACTAATTAATAATGACAAGTGTCAAGGAATTGGCTTTGATCTTCTTTGTACTTATGAATGGCAACTAACTGAAGGAAGAATATACAGCACAATAAAAGGATGCCAGAAACACTTTGTTGCATGATTCCTACGTACACAGTTCTCACATCAGACAGTAGTCTCAAGAATGGTGTTTGCCTGGCTATGGCTATGTCAATCAGGGTCTACGCAGGCTCGAAAAGTTTATGTCGACCAATCCAAAAGGTAAATTTCCACTAGTATTTGTGAAAACAGAGGCATTAAGCACCTTCCTCTTATGAGACACACTAATAAATGAGAATATATGCAAAATCTTATTTGCACAAAATGTGAGAGGGATGAGCAAAATCTGGGTGCAGGAGGTGACCAGATGTTCTCAAAGTGGCTGCTTGAAATAACTAAGTTTAGAAGATGCAAAATACTAGCCTACTTAATCCACCATTTTAAAATGGAAATTTGGATAGAATTACACTCGTAAAAAATGTTTTAAATGTACCATAAATCCATGCAGGCCTACAATATCCCACAATCATGTGTGAGCAAGACCACCAAATCTAGTAGTTTCAAGGTTACTACCCTGCTGATACCTTCCATTCAATCCTAGCAAACAACGCTGTCAAAATCATAATTGTATTGCAAATCGTAATAGGGGTTGAATCGTAACAAATTGCAAATCGTAAGATTTTTTTATGATTTTCTTAAAAATAAGAAATATATAATTAAATCAGAAATTTTTAAAACTTTAATATTATCATGACATGGTATTACTTAAAAATTAAATGATTCTTATCTTTCCTTCATTTATTTATTTATTTATTTTATTTTATTTTTGTCTTTTAAGAAATTTCCCTTAAAAAACATACAAGGATCCTTTAATAATTCATGTTCTTGTTACCTTTCTTGAATGTAGAATCACATTGGAATAGCAGCATTTGATTCCCTAGACCGACGAAAAAAGATATTTGGATTTCTGACTATCATTCCACAATTCATAAGTCAACATGATCATAACCATCCATAAAAAAAACATTCTAGATAAGTCATACGTCAATTTGATGTTTCAACCAATTAAGTAAGAAATCATTAAAAAAAAAATCTCTAGGATTTAACATTGAAGAGAATATATATCATTTAATCCCTTATAAAGAACAAAATAAAGTAATTTACCTTTACTAAACGATTCTTTTTTTTTTTTTTTGGAAAGGTTTTTTTTCGAAATGATTCTTAAAGCCCCCGCCAATTTAAAAACATAAAATGAAAGCAGAGTGAAACTTAAAATATAAGCAAACAAGTATAATTTGAATCGTAAATTGAGATTTGAATTGGAAATCATAGGATTCAAATCATAAAATTGTAGGATTCATATGAAAAGGGATTCAAAGGTGGGATTCAAATCGTTTTGCTTAAGATCTGACTCAAATCGTAAATCGTAGGATTTTGACAACACTGCTAACAAAGCCAATCAATGTCAGACAAATGTTTGGAGGATGACCATAATGATGAAATGCTTACAAGTGATGTTGGATTCATATGTCGGGAGGATGAACTCTTGCTCATTTCTGGCAATCCACGGAATCTACTCCAGTTTCTCAATGGACATTCAATAATCTCCATTAAGTTTGTTCATATACTAAAAGATTCACATACGTATGGTTTTCCATTAATCTACTTGTCATTTTGATGGCATGTACTCCCACATCTTTTACCTTGAAGCAATTGAGAAGGTTGCATTTAGATGTCGTATCAAAGTGAACAATAACTTTATCTAACAAAATGGGAAATAATCGGATTGTTTTCCTTAGGGCCTGTTTGATCTCCGAATTCTCCCGTAAATGAGGGTGAAATGGTAATTATGGAAAATTCCGGGCGTTTGAATATAAGGTGATTTTCCGAGTCATTTCAGCAGGAAATCTTGAGGGATTTCCTGAAGCTTCCTTGGGAAGCGTCGAGAATCCACACCATTGCATCCCTATCGCTAGCGTAAATACACCTACCGACTAATAAGACGTCTTCTCCCGTCCGATGTTCCGCTAGTCTACCGACTTCGTAAACACACTCGTCCCTGCAATTATAAAAGTTGCATGCATCTTCCTCACTCTTCCTCCAAACTCTCGCCTCCTGATATGTGTGTGGCTGTGGTCTGGTCAAATAAGATCGTGTGTGAGTAGGTCGAGAGCCGTTGAGTTTGTTTTTTCATTTTCTTAGCTTATGTAGCCACCTGGCTAACTTCTGTTTTGGATTTCCTGTATTTAAAGAGTTCTAATCAATGAGATTGGCAAGGAAGTTAATTTTCTTCTTCAGCAGAGAAGACCAGAGGACGATTCCCCTCAAAGAGAACACCTTTTTTTTCCCCCCCTTTTTCCTACTCTATTTATGGGCAACCATAGGTCGGAGAAAGAGATCCGGACCTATCACTTTGATATCAGAGACACCTAAAATGGCAAATTCGCGGCCTTCTCAAGCCTCTAAAGGCGTCAATGTCCAGCATGCACTCTCGGACATCATGCAATGCCTCACTATTCTCGATGGCCGCTATGAGGAGATTGTCAACTCTCTTAAAAAAGGGAAAGAGGCAACCACTGACGGACCTGGTGACGCTAGTGGATCTTCTCATTCAGGGTCCACTGGATCCAACCAATCTAGAACTGTAAAGCTCAACTTCCCGACATTCAGTGGAGGTGACCCATCTAGATGGATCTATCAGGCAAAGCAATTCTTTGCTTATCATCATACGCCCGCTGACAATCGGTTAACCATGGCATATTTCCATTTGCAGGGTGATGCTTTGCAATGGTATCAATGGTACGAGAAATCACAAATCTACATGTCTTGGCGAGAGTTCTTGTTGGCTCTGAATGATCTTTTTGGACCCACCAAATATGAAGATCATGCAAGGGCTCTTGCTAAACTACTCAGACTTCTTCATTGTGAGAATACGAAACTAGGTTCAAAAGGCTGGCCAATCGAACTAATGTATCTACTGCATGCTTGACTATCGTATCTACTAAGTCATCATACACAACATCCACACATAAGGCAACAAAATCGAAGAACGTACATGGAATAAGTTGACTTTCTCATACATTAGTTCAAAAGTTACTTCTCGAGCTCATAAAGTATAGAGCTCGGAAGTAAGGGGATACTGTTATAGGTAAAATAGAGCTAAACAAATGTATGAGACAGATGAGCCAAGCAGCCAGACTCGATGACTATATATTGCTTGAGGGCCGGAAAATCACCCCGACCTTTGGTTTCAGCTACTTTCTACCTCAGGCCTCAGTTGCCACTTTGGCCCCCTGCCCGACCTCGGATACCAACCTCAACCTTGGGGGACAATCTCGACCTCGGAGGTCGGCCTCGACCATAGACATCGACCTCAGAGGTCGACCTCAGATACCGACCTCGACCTCGGTCTCAAGGGACGACCTTGACCTCAGAGGTCGGCCTCAACTATAGACCTCGACTTCGGATATCGACCACCAGTTCGGAATAAAAATATCCTTACAATATATAAAGATAGGATTACCCTCCGAGATCTTCGCCGAGGATTACGTTGATCGAGGTAAAGTTGGAGATATTCTTGAAATTAGAGTCTGACTCCAATACGGGCACCCCCAGCATATCCAACAAATCAACTTGGATACAAGACCACCTAGAAAGCCTATAAATACACCCCCCCCCCCCCTCCCCCCAAAAAAAAAAAAAAAAAAAAAAAGGAACAAGGTACAAAAAATATTCCGATTCTACTATGCCTATTATGAGTCTATACGCCTGACTTAGGCATCAGAGGGTCCTCGACCTTAACCGGCGCCCCCAGTGTATTCTCTTGTTCTCCATTAAATTGCAGGTACTTCGGCTAGCAGGAGGTGAGGCAGGATCGACTAGATTTCAGCATCAACAGTTTGTGTTTCTTTTTGGATGCATGGTAAAAAATGGAACTGTGGTGGTAGACTTGCTGAATTATACACAACAACATAATATTTGCTTAATGTTTTGGACATGTATGTAGTATTAAGTATTATTCATAATTACGTTGGACTATTGTTATCCCCATCAGAATATCATATGAGGGGATCAAATGCCCATGTTGGGTTTTGGATATTGTTTCCTTTTAGGCTAATCGCTCATGCAAGAAGGTTTGTATTTACCCACTTGACCTCAATCTTTTGGACCTCTTGTGTTAAGTAGACTATACAGTTTTGGTATGTGTATTTATAAGTTTATTTAGAATAAATCATTATATTTTCTTTGTCATAAAGTACCATGCAGCGTACTCCTCAATTTTGTCGGTAGCACAAAAAGACGGTACGGTAAAAGTACTTGAATGAGGTATATTCATTACCATATGTTAGTGAAACATTGGACTTTGATTCACCAGTATAAACGAATCAGGTTTCGCATTGTATATTGATGCAGCATTTTCTTGTAGATGGGAAAAGTGTACGTTGTTTTCAATGGATGTTCCCTAAGTATATATTACATGTGGGAAGAATGTCGCACCCAAGTTGAAGGCTATAGCCATGTGAAGTTCAGACGATACAACGCTACTGAGGAAGCTTTTATAGCTTGGGTGGCCTTCTCCGGTGAGTTGCAGTATCCGAATGTACCGATCGGGGATTTGCCCAATAATGACGGGAATGGTGGTTCCCCTCACGGCGGGAACGACGGCCATTCACACCGCGGTGAGTCTTCATCAGCGCGATTGTTTGACTGCCAGGACATTCCTATTGATGGTATAGGTTGTTTTGGATGCACACACCGCACATCGACTGTCGAGATTGCAATTAAAGAGGTGCAATCAATTGCCAATTGTGTAATCAACCTGGTGGTCGGTGTGCTAGTGCTTGTAATGACCATGCAGCTCATGTTCTATCACTGAGCTGACTCGCTTTGGGACCGTCTTCAAGTGTGATAGTCTGATGCATTTGCATGTTGGGTGATAAATCACCTTCATGCAATGTTGATGGTTGGGTTTCTTGTTTACTTTCTCTTTTGGGTGGGTGTGGACACTACTAATTTTACTTTTTGGACATGTAATATTTTGGGGTGATCTCCATGGAGATCCTATATGCTACTCTATGCCAAAACGGGCCTAAATTTCTATTAATTCGCTTGGTCTATTTCTGTATCTTTTAATCTTCTGCATTATGAATCACTTTCTATTTAACAGGTTTTGTGATTCAAATATTTGGTCGACCAAATTACAGGACAGTGGACCCCAACCTCATGGATGACATACATGTAAGGGACATACATGAAAGTGGTCCCCAAGGTTAGGGATCGCACTCAACTCTGTGGGTTGTTGTATCCTCATAACCCACGCCCAATATTATTGGGTATCCCAATGACATCAGAATGCGATCCAAGTATTTGTAGGTACGTCAATCATATTGAAGGGGCTATGTTGGGCCCATTGTGAATGGCTGCTCATCAATCTGTTCCGACCATCTGTGTTACCAGCTCATTTTAGTGCTTCAGTCCAAAATTGATGCATATAAACTACTTAAATGGACTACAAGACATGAATCGTTTTGATGTTTATTTTCACCATCCCGACCTAACTACAACCAATCCTTGATGTTTACTTCTTGGAGAAGCTGTTTATAATATCGGACAGCCATGGATGAAGATAAATGATGAAAATCAGTTCCATGGAAAGGTTTGGGGGCTAAGGGAAAGAAAATTGAATGGTAGATCCACTTATTCAGTTCCTTCATATGGTGTGGTCCACCTGACATTTCGAGATGCATAAGCCATTGATTGAAGCGTTAAAATTAACTGCTATCATGAATGTACAGTGAAGATGATAATCATAGGTCACGGTGGGCCCCAATAGGTAATAATCCAATTCCAGGCATAACACGAGATCATCGCCGAACTGAAATTCCACCGTTTAAATTGGTCTGGACTACAAACTACTGAAGACCATCACTGTCAACCCCTTTTCGAAGAAAACTTTTGGGCACCAAGCCAAACAGTGGCAAATAGCAATTATTTTATATTTCTGCGGCGATTGAAAATTTCCAAACAGGTGAAATGGGGAATGATGGGCTCTGACAAAACCTAGAATTTACTGCAGTAAGTAATAAATGCTTATTTACAATGCATTTACTAGAGTTTTGGAAAATCAAACAGGCCCTTAGCCTTCATATTGAAGGTGGAGGCTCCGACATCCAATTACATTGGTTTCAAGTTAGACCCAAAAGAAACATAATCATATATTAAAATACGAGCAAACATCATTAGTTGTTGTCCTTTCCTCTATATTAAAATAAATGTTTGCAGTTCAATTTTACATCCAAATACAGCCTAAGGAAAGTGGATGTAAAGAATGATAGGCAGCGAGCAGCGAGCAGCTCGAGAGATCTTTCAAGATACAAATGGATAGAGCAGTTCACATTATTTAATTTCTTTATGGGTAGGAATAGGCCACACCTGAGGCTCATGGACTGCAACGCTAAAACTCTTGATTTGTATTTTACTTAGCTTATCTAAGCTGCTAAATATACAGGTGCTAATAGTACGCTTTACAGCAACCAATTTATGTTAGATAAACCAAGATGCATATTATGCCATCCTATATCCATTAAAACAGAGAAGTACAGAACACCACTCCATCCATGTTTGAGTTGTATACATCGAGCATAGCTAAAGGGTGACAAAATTAGCCTTTTTACAGCAGTTACGCATACAAATTATAATCATTGTAGTAACCAAAAGGCCATCGTTTTATTAACTCAGCTGATATTGAGTTGTATAATCAAGCAAAATATAGATGACATGGATGTGGGAGCAGACTGCAAATTTTGATTGGATATATCTACAATATTGCTGTTCCACCTCGCTGCGAACAATAATAGGCACAAAATGAGCTGAAACAGTTTTTCTTTTTTTTCCTGATGAATAGACAAAGCAAGATGTTTATCTATTGTCTTCCAAATGAAAGTATGCAAGACGCTAGAAAAGCTCTTCATCTATAAAAAAAGAACAAGGTTTCAAATGTAGAAGATAAGCTAGCACTTAGTATCATGGGATTAAACTTTTTCTTCTCTCCTTCGGGGGGGGGGGGGGGGGGGGGGGGGGGGGGGGGCGAAATTAAACATATGAGACATATTATGGAACTTTTAAGAGAGTGATTGAGCAAAGACTAAAGCATGAGGCATATATATCAGGAAATTAGTTTGGTTTCATGCCAGCGAGGTCTACCACTAAAGCTACTTTCCTACTCAGACAATTGTTGGAGAAATATAGAGAGAGGAGAAATGATCTCCACATGGTCTTTATTAGATTAGAGAAAGTTATGATGGGGACCTTAGAGAGTCAATATGGTGGGTGTTGGGGAAAAAAGGAGTTTCAAGAGGATATATTGACATGATAAGGATATATACAAGGGAACGATAACAAATGTGAGAACCACCGGTGATGCAACAAGTTCCCAATTATTGTAGGCTTGCACCAAAGGTTAGCATTGAGCTCATACCTTTTCGCATTGGTTATGGATGAGTTAATGGGGCATTTCCAAGAAGAGATCCCACGGTGTATGTTATTCGCAGATGACATGGTATTGATTAACAAGACAAGGGAGAGTGTAAAAATAAAAAAAGTAAAAATAAAAAAAATAATAAACAAACAAACAAACAGCTAGATTTATGGAGCCCTAAAATCTAAATGACTTAAAATTGCTCAGACTAAACAAAATATATGGAGTGCAATTTTAATAACAATAGGACTGGAAAGTTGGAGTTAGTTAAGATTGTTGACCAAGAAATTTCCCACAATGACCACTTTCAATATCTTGGGTCGATAATTCATGAGAGTGGAGAGATTAAGAAGGATGTTGCCCATAGAATTCAAGCTAGGTGGAAGAAATGAAGATGTATATCTAGAGATTCATGTGATTGTCGTGCACCACTGAAACTGGAAGAGAAATTTTATAGGATAGTTATAAGACCAGCCGTGCTTTATGGGAAAGAATGTTGGGTAGTTAAGGAACAACATGTTCATAGGATTAGTGTAGCTGAAATGAGGATGTTGAGATGGATGAGTGGCAAGATGAGGAAGGATAGAATTAGAAATGAATCATCCTAGGGAACCTGGGACTGGGAGTAACACCAATCGGTAATATGACAAGGGAAAGAAAGTAGATTTAGATGGTTTGGTCATGTGCAATGGCGACGAAGAACTGTGCAGGTTGGAAGGAGTGAGTTGGTACTATAGTTGAGGGCTCTAAAAGGGTATAGGAAAGGCCTAAAAGGATGTGGGTGGAGATGTAGTAAGAAAAGATTTGATGACTATGGTCTAACTAAAGTTATGGCCCCTGATAGAGTCGTATGGCAAAATAGGATTCATGCAGCCAACCCTAATTAGTTGGAATAAGGCTTAGATGATGATGACGATGGCGGCATATATTTGTGGTGAAACTTCACAATTGGATCCGAGTGAACCCATGAGTGAAGCTAAACTAAAGTGACCTTTTATCTGAGGCTTCAAAGGATTATATTCGTTTGTTACATCTCTTCAAGGGTAACAATGTTTCTACGTAGGCTAAAAAACACTCCTAATTAGAATGTTTCTATGTGAAATCCAATATACCTTGGAACCTCTAATCTGATAAGAACCTCCAACCACAAATCTTCCCAAAAAAATCCAATTATGCTACCCTTGCCAGCTTTATATCTGATTCCTTCCACTAAGATTTTGCCCGCATCATCATTAACCTCACCAAAAACCCAAATGTTCTTCCAAAATGTTGAACCCCTTCATTTCCTGATAACACTAGGGGTCTACCCTCTTATGGCTTCCCCATACTTGCAACAATTCCTCCATAAGGCTTCCTGACGAAGCCCGATGTTTATCTTTAATTCTACCAATACTGATCCCCTCTTCCACTTTGAATTTTCTTGATCAACAAGTGATGCTTACTGCCTCTATCCTTTACTTCCCATAAGAAATCTCATTGAATTTTCTTGATGAGGAAGGCTTGAGAGAAACTGGCTTCACAAAAAATGATTCTCACCTGTGAATTGGAGATGAAAGATATTAATCTGAGGCGTGCCAATTAAGAAACACTTCAGGAGACCTCTAGGCTCTGCTTGCTGAATCAGCTACCCAAGACTACAGGAAGGCGAGAGAGGATGCCCTGGATTATCCTCCTTAAGCATTTAAAGAACCCGGAAGGTCCCCTTTTGAAGGATTGAAAATGTAGAATAGCTGCATCCCATGAGCCTTTTATATCCTACTATTACTAGGCCAAAAATTTAATATTCTAACATATTGTTAGGGGTTTTAGCAATTCATGAGAAATCTAAAGAAACCTCATCTTGATACAATTAGAATAATTCTTTAGAATGTTCGAAGCAGTTACTATTGTCACTAGTACTCAATGCTTTTATGTGTATGGATTGGGAAGGAGATCCAAGTACTCCGCAATATACTTTTTGGTCACATCTTTCATGTGATATCAGCAATCTGACAATCTTTCAGAAAAAAAAAAAAAAAGAAAAAAGCAGTCATTTCTTGCTGTAGTAAGAGACAAGCAGCCATGTCATTATCTAGTAAGGTACATTGAATACATGGCCACAACTTTTGCCGTTGTCCCTCAAGAGTGGATGGCTAAGGAGGCTTATTAAAGATCTCTTATGCTAGTCAAGAACTGATGGAGATACTTTGAGATAATCAAGGTGCAATTTGATTAGCTCTAAAACGAAATTTTCATGTGAGGACGAAGCATATAGAAATTCATCATCACTTCGTACACAAGAAGTGCTTGGATAAGAGATCAAGTTGATCTGTGTTAGAGCTGAGATAAAGTGGTAGAAATTTTCACTGAAGGTCTACCAAAAGCTAAATTTGCAGAATTTTGAGCATGGTTAGCTATGGTACCTCAATTTCGCACAAGCGTTAAAATATTGTTCTAAAGGAGAGTGGCATCTTTATAGTTTCTTTTCATAGGCATGGGCAATTTGTCTTTTGCCACACGGGCATGTTTGTAATTTGTTTGAAGTTTCTAGGAAGCGGTAGAGTTATCATTTGTTAGTATTTGGAATAGTTTAGAGAAGATATGAGTAGAATTAGAAATTCATATGCCCATGAAGAACGCTAAAAAAGTCCATTCTAATGAGTTTTGAATGCTTCAGAATGTGCCTAGAGAGTTCTCTAAGTTCTACATGTGAGTGTAGTATCAATAGCGTGTTAGAGACCCTTTCTAAGTTTGATTTGTATAGCTTTTTGTTGTTAGTGAGTAAGATCTGCATCCTTGATTTTTCTCAAATGTGTCCTTGCCAAAGGGTGTAGGCCTTCATTGTTCTTCTATAGCCTTGGGCATGTAATTCTAGTACATTTGGCTACACCTTGGGTGTTGGATAACACTTATCATATGCTTTCTAGTAGGCCCCACTTTGGCTGTTGGACGACCTCATAATCAAACTCATTGGATGAACCTAAGATTCGAACAACCGATAATCGATGAACTTAGGCCTTCGACGTCTTTCAATATAACCATCCATTTATAGCCAACAATCAGAATAGGATCAACCATTTGATGTAATCTTTGGTTAATCCCCCACCACAATTGGACCACTATTTAGACGGTTTGGATTGGGATGCATGGATAAATGTGCACAATGGCAGTGTGAATGCGTATAGATCAGCATAGTCTCACAGGAGATCGAATAACTCTTTTCACTAGCAATATTAATAATAAGTGATTTTTACTGCAGAATTCTTCAAGAAATTGGGTTTTACCAAATAGTGCCTCCAGAAATGATATTCCCCTGCAGTGCTTTTTAAGAAGGGAAATTAAATTACTGCCCTCCCTTGCTTTTTCTTATAATAAATTGAAAATCGAAAGTTGTGGGGCCCATGTGGTATGCGTCTCACATCCAACCCGTCCAACAGATGCACACCACGATTATTATTAGATGAACCAAAAATACCACAGATCCAATCATAAGGTGGGCTAATCCATAACAAATAATGCACCCCATTCAAAATATCCCAATTCAAATGTAGCCCATCTAATGATCTGATTGGCCTGATGTTTGTTAGCGTTATCACCATCATGCGGTGCATACGTTTAACAGGTTGGATGTTATACACATACCAAGTGGACCCCACAAGTCTTGAGTTTCACTAATTTTAAAGAATAAATAAATAAATGAGGGCATTCTTGTAATTTCATCCCTCAAAATTCAAAAAGTACCTCCACGTAATTTCAAAACGGTGGAGGCACTATTTAATAAATATAGATTCCTCAGGAATTTTGCATAAAAATCGCTAATAATAATAAATTAATACATAATTACTAACAAGAACAACAATAATAAATGATAATAAATTATTAACAAGTACAACAATAATAAATTATTAACAAGGACAACAATAATAAATAATAATAAATTATTAACAAGAACAACAATAATAAATATTACTACTACTACTGTCGCTGCTACTGCTATCGTTGTCCTTGCGCGTTGTTGCAGCAGCTGCTGCTGCTGTTATTGTCTGTAATGTTGACAATAAGATCGTATTCATGAATCAGACTCCGCAATCGCGTCTTGGCACAGAGAGACTCACAAAAAATGAGTTCCGCATAAAAACTCTCTCTCTCTCTCTCTCTGGATCTTGAGTGCAGAGAATCACAGCTGACGACGACAACAACGGCCACAACAAAAATGACAATGACAGCGAGAACAACAACAACAAGAGAGAGAAAGAGAGGTGGGGATGGAGAAGAGACCATTCGCTACATCGGTGCTGCTGCCGAGACGATTTTGATGAAGGCAAAGGAGGGTGAGGCTGCTGCTGCTTTTCCATCTGCATCGCTGGCCGCAGTGCGGTAGGGGTCGAAGTTGGAAAAATGAGAAAGCCGCGAGTAGCATCTGCTGCTGTGTTGAAGAAGCCATGTCGTTTCGTCAAACAACTCGAGTGCACCCACAGTTGGATGCTACTGGTGGGTCATGCTTCTGCCCCCGCTCCTGAATACACGCACTTTGCCCCCCGAATCACTCGAAATCGGATTGCGTACTGAGTTACTCATTACGCTTTTATCGTACTGAGTAAACTCAGTTGGGCCCACTGCGATTATATGTGGTTTATCCACACCGTCCATCCATTTTTCCTGATAATTTTAGGGGTTAATCCCAAAATTTAAGTAAATCCAAAGCTCAAGTGGACCATTCCACAGGAAACAGTGTGGAATAATAATTTCCACCGTTGAAACCTTCCTAGGGTCCAAAGTAATGTTTATTTGTCATCCAACCTGTTCATAAGATCACGAGGACATGGATGAAGAGAAAAAAAAAACATCAGGTTGATCCAAAACTTCCGTGGCCTCCAAAAATTTTTCAATGGTAGAGGTTCAATCAAACTCTTTCCTGTAGTGTGGTCCACTTGAGATTTTGATATACTTAATTTTTGGGCTCAAGCCCTAAAATTATCTTTTAACATGGATTAACGGAGTGGATAAAATAAATAAATAACGGTGGACCCCATACAGTGTACTCAGTACGCTAATGGTACTGAGTTACTCAGTACGCAATCCGCTTCCGAATCACTCTCCCATCCATCTCTTTACGCTACTCTTCTGAAGTCAAACCTTCACACGTGTACGTGCCAGATGTGCTTCGCATGTCTGCATAACACATACACATCATCCCAACCGTTGGGATGTCCCATCTGCTGAGAGGTGGATCTATTCATCCTCTGCCCACACGCGCATGTACGATGACGATCATTAGTGAGATGATTCGGATCACTGACCTTTTTAGGTTCTTCGCCATCCACGGTGGCCCCGTGATATGGTCGGTCCCGATTCCATAGATGAATGCCACGTGTACGGATGATAAGTCCCCACGGCTTGCTTGTTTCCTAGTCATTTTCGGCAATTCTTTTGTTGTGGTGTCTCACGCACCATGCACGTGGATGCAGGATCGGAATCTTTCGATAGCTCCTGTTTTGGCCGCGCGAAATACACCTAGTCTCTTTGGGGCCCACCTTATTGAATACGTGGAATCTAGTCCGTACATCAGATGCTCTACTCTATTTTATGTATTGAAGTTAAATATTATCCCTATCCACCGCTAAGATGGACCACACCACAGGGAACAATGGGGATGTGACGCCAACTATATGTTAGTTTGTGGGATCATCATGCTTTTTATCTATCATCAAACCCGTCCATCATCTGTGAATCATAGGGATGAATGGAATCTGTTAAAATAATCCTTATCCAAAACTCGGGTGGGCCACAATGAGTGAACTTATAGGTTTTAGGTGCCATTTTGCATTGACATTATTCCCATCGGTGTGACCCATATGAGTGTTTTTTGAGGTTTAAATCTTTTATTTGAAGTGTAAAGAAGGGTTATTACCTGATGGACGGAGTAGATTTCACATATATACAAGATGGTGGCCCCCCGAGAGCCTGGTTGTTTTACAGCCCTGCCTCCCTAAAAACTAGCGTTGGAGACTATTCCTGTCAGCATCTTCAGCAGTCTACCTGTCGCGTGATGGATCATGGATGCCGATCGAACCACTTTAATTTAACCGGACTGTTGGCCACTTCCCATCTAACCATGTATTTGATAGCTTCCAATTTAACGGTTAGGACCACCTGATTGGTGACGATTTTTGGGCTACAGTGCATCTACGACGAGTCATACAACTTGAACGGTCTGGATTGACATACGTATCAACGACGTGTACGGTAGATGAGACACCACAGCGTGAAGGATGGGACGGAGGGGGATAAAAAACGGTAGCAGTGGCGTCGCTGAAGAGTCGAGAGATTTCCGGCGGATCTGACTCACTCAACAGCAGCACAACTTTAGCACTGTTAATCGCACTCGCTCGTGCGCATTTTTCCAAGTACTGGCCTATGGCACGTGTCATCTTGGAAATTTTGTGCGTGATCTAAGCCTCTCATCAGAAGAGCCCAGCTATTTTGATATATCTTGACGGAAGAATCAACCGTTATGGTCATCAAGTGGTACCCACATCTAAAAAGGGAAATAGGGTGTTAAAATAAAAGAAATTGTGCATAAATAATATAAATTTCTGTCTTATCAAATGATCCTTCCATCCTATTTTCGAAATATAATGGGCCCCACATGATGAACGGCTCCGATATTCTATTCGTGGGCCAAATTGGAAATTGGGGGCGTGGGACTACTAGAAAAGTACACACGCGATTACGCTTCTCATCTCTCCCGAAAGACTTGTCCTTACCCACCGCCCTAGGTGGGGCCCACCTACTCAATTGACATGATTGTGCTTTTTATCTGTTAGTAGGATGCATGATGACATGATATGATTGTGGATTTTAGCTTTCTGACAAAAAACACGCATGCTGAGGAATCAGTGGGACCCACGTATCAGAACGCAGATAGTGTGCTGATGGGGCACGGCTTCCACCGAAGTGGGTGGATCATTGAACGTGGGGCCCACTTTGATGTACGCGACTTACATCCACGCCGTCTATCCGTTTTGACAGATCTTTTTAGGGAATGATCTAGACAATGATGCAGATCAAAATCTCAGGTAGGCCACACCATAGGCAACAGTGGTGATTGACCATTAAAAACTTACCGTGGGCCATAAAAGTTTTATATTAATCTGATATTTGTGTGGTCACTTAATCCATGGCCTTTCTACCTTATCAACGGGTTGGATGGAAAATAAGCATTCCAATGGCCCCCAAGAAGTTTTTAACTGTGGGTATTCAATCATCATTGTTTCCTCCGATGAACGGCGGGGATATGAAGCACATACATCATGTCGGGCCCCATGGTTAGGGATCCACCCACATTGGTGGATAGCCGTACCTGTGCTTATGCACGTCCAGATCACAGAAGTGGGCCTGTGATTTCGGTGACTAAGACCGTTGATCTAACGGATCCCAACATGGATAGGTAATTCCTCATATATCTACGATCGAAACTGCTCGCAAGTGCACTCACCGTGGCATCATAAAGTACTCCTGTTGCATATTGTAGCACACTCCCCCACATTGACAGTAGGTTTGGATGCTTCCCCGCCCATCCCGGGCTGGGGACTGGCGGTGGCTATTATGGGTTTTATCCAAACTTTTCATCCATTTTCTATTAAGAGAGTTGTTAACTTTATTTACAATATGCGGATAAATTTTAAGAAGATTTTGTAAAAATACAACAAGCATTTAATGAGCTATGCTAGTTATTTGTACACGTGACAAGTTAAGAAGGAAATGCTTCGTATGTTCCGTAATGCTGAAATGATTATAATAACCGTTGGAGTATGAAAAGCACCTAAATGGTCAATTTAAGACTATAAATAATAAGGAAATTCAACAGAAAAAAAAAAGAAAAAAGTATATTATACCAACCAAATCAAATCAAATATATATTTCAATTACTTTATGCTCTTTAGCATTCTGTCATTTACTTTCTTTAGCGTAATCTTTAGCATTATCTATCATTTACATTCATTAGTGTAATACATAGCAGTGATCTAGTTATTGACTTTACTTGCAATTCGAGTCTACACTCATACATTGGATTTAGTTCGAGTATTAAGCAATTTATCCATCTAGAGAGGCATTCTACAGTTGTTCTCCGTAGTCGACTGTAAGAAATTTCTTTTTGTTTTATCTATATTGGAAAAAAGTTCTTTCATTCGATAAGGTAGAGGTGTAACCCATTTTCAGAGGATGAGCCCTACCCTCTGATAATCGTTTGATTATCTTAAGCAACATTGTGCAAGTGGTTGAATAGGTGATCAATCTTATTCGATCTCGGTCACATACGGTCAATTTCTGACATATCTGTCTATCTTGGCACTTGTGGTCGTAGTTATTTGGTTTGAATTACGCCACACATTTAATTCTTGTACGCCCGTACAAATCACGTGACTAAAATTGAAACCAAAAATAAAGGGACAACAACATATTTTGGCACGCTCAGAGGGACCCTATCTCTTGTTTACTTACCGGTGCGACATTGCGAATTGACAAATCAGAAATATGAATAAAAGAAGCAATCAAATTGCTAAGGCTGAACCCTCGACACCAACCACACCACCTTCGACAAAGGACGTGCTGGTTCAAACAACCCCTGAATTATTAAATTTAAACACTAATCCAATGCTCGGTCCCATCAATCAGGAATGGGCATCGACTTCTCAAACCATTTCTCTTAACGAGACAATGGTCGAACTTCGGGATGTGCAATTGAGTATCCAGTATGTTCAGAAATATGAGAGAGTTCAGGCAGAGTTAGTATATGCTCAAGCTGAGCAATTATGTGTTTAAACTAAGAATGTTAACAGATGAATGGCTAACCAAATCGAGGTCATGCATCGATTGATGACCATCATCACCGAAAGAGCACCTACAATACATAATATAATGCTGAAGGAAGTTCTATCAGTAACATGGTTCAGCCGCCATCGATACCTCCCATACAGTGGAACACCCCTCTCATTTTGATCCAAAATGGGTGGAGTGTTCCACTGCTGCTAAGTTCAGACGACCAGAATGGCAGGTTAGGAATTTTGTCCATGAAGTTCGGAATCAAGGTATACCGAGAGGGCAACCTTTTTAGCATTTTTCCTATAAATCCATTATTGCATGAGGGATAAAAACGGGTAGGTCCTGATCCACCGCCAATGGTTGAACCTCAACTTGTGGATCGTGACCAAATCATGCAAATAGTCCAAGAGCTAGCAGGCCAAATTCTTAGCTTCAATACTATCATGATCTATTATAAGCCATATCTTGAATATAATGATCAACAACACCCATTACCAAGGAACTATTAATTAAAAAATTCTTTATTCTTGGGCGATCCTGGTCAATCGACCATCAATATGTAGGTTGATTCACTATGTGGTGTGGTGACCTGGCTTAGCCAACGTGGTACTCCAACTTACTGTCAAATTCAATCTATACCTGGCAGGAGATGGAGAAAAAATTTCATACTCAATTCTTTTCCAAGGCCAAGATAATCATGGCCAATCTCACATGCTTCTGACAATTACCAGGGGAATATTGCAAGAGTTACATTACATGGTTCAAAAGAGTGAAAAGTTGATGGAAGGTTGTCACGATTGAGGTCGAATTTATGCAACTTAAGCAAGATGGCTTGGAATACAAACTCTGAAAGTAATTCATTGGAACGGAGTTTGTGGATTTATACGATCTAACAAGGAAAGTTTTCAGATATGATGAGCTTCTTCAGGAAGGAGTCAAGTAAAAAAAAAGTCGACAAATCGGAACATATTATCATGACCCTAACTATGAGGTTGCGATTGTCGAGGTAGTGGCAAAAAATCCACTCATATGTTCAGCTCTGTTCAAGGCAGAAACAACTTCGCCGACCATGCAAAAAGCTCAAAAAATATTTACTTTTGATATCACCTGGTCCAATGAGATATTCAAGATACTACTAGAGGGAAGTTTATTAAAGTCCCAGTAATTACAAAATACCCATAGCCGATGAATTGAAAAAAGTTGAGTATTATAAATGGCATGGGACGGGTTCTCATTCTACTAACAATTGTGTTGTGTTTAAGAACATTGTTCAGGATAACATTGATCGCGGATTGTTGAAATTCCTCGAGAAGGGCAAAGAAACAATGTTGATCAATAATGATCCACTTCTTCTTAATCTAAATGTCAACATGGCCACAAAAAATCTACAAAAATTGGATCGACCAAGGTAAATGGTTGATCTTGGTCTTGGTAATTACCATGACGCATCACGACGATCGAAGTCATGATAATATTAGTCTTATGTAACGACCGTAGGTTTTGTAAAACAATCGAGAGCAATACAACATAACATTCGAGACCGCAACTATGCGGCCGATGTGCCAGAATTGCCCAAGATGTAGTAGCTCCCCCTTAGCCAGCAATGCAAGTTGGACATGCATTTCTAAGAGGGACTGACAAAAAGAGCCCTATTGATCGCGAAAAGTGTTCTCACCCCATAACTGTCAGCCTCAACAGAGGATTCTAAGTCAAAGAATAGTAAAGCCTACACCAACTTAGGAGGAAGTCTGGAAAAGGTCAGGCATCCCAAATCCCCTACCACCTTAAAGCAATTACTCGAACCTAGAAACGCCTTTTGCAATGGTGTCAAACGGCTAGAAGAAGAGAATTGGTAGAGACCAAGAATGCATCTCGGTTAGGAGCCATGCAGTCATGTTAATGCAGGGGCATTTTCACATTGGGCTCGAGTGGGGTCGCTTGTGGGATGCAGGGGTACACTCGGGGTGGGTGCGGCCCACGGAGTAAGTCTCGTGTTCGAGAATCCTCACCAGGGGTGATTAATGCGCATTTCACACCGGGCTCGAGTGGGGTAGCCTGTGGGATGCGGGGACACACTCGGGGTGGGCGGCCCATGTGATTTGGGGCCCACGAAGGGGGTTCGGCCGAGGTCTTAAAACCCATGAGATGTGGGGCCTGGGCTATGAGATAAAGGGATTAATTCGTCATACTCTAACAGTTCGAGCTTTTAGAGCAAGTGGTTAGTTGTCCTGCAACAAATTGGTATCAGAGCATACGCTTGCATGGTTTTTGTCTAGATCGAGTTATCAAATTAGGGTTTTGATTTTTAGGTTTAATTTAAGAAAGTTTCAGATTTAGAAAGTTTTCAATATTAGAAACTTTTCAATTTTAGAAAGTTCCTAATCTGAAAAATTTTCAGATTTGAGTTGTTTCCTGTTTCAACTTAATTGTGTCAGTTCATAGTAGTTTTGCATTCATCGCATTCATCTTGAAAGTCATAACACCTAGTAGTCTAGTTGGGTAGAGTTTGGTTCAAGTCTTCATTGTATGCCCACGAGAAGAGGTAGAGGTTTTGGACTTCAACCTACCATGAATAACGAGCAGTTATCTGAGCAACTTGCTCAATTGATACAAAAGATAACCGCCTTAGAAGCGGGTCAAAGGCGTGAGTTTGCCCGCCTTAAGAACCAAATTACCACTACCATGACAAGGTCGAGCAACTAAAGGCGTCCCAAAAGGAAAACTCCGTTGTAGGGGATGATGCGCACTCCCAAGTGGAAGGAATCATTGAAGAACGCGCTGCCACACGTGGTGGTAGTGAGGATAGAGATTGTGGTAACGGTCATGGTGTGGTGTGAGAAGCACGGGCCACATGTGATCATCAAGACCGCTATGATCCAGATGAGCGTGCGATGAAGAGTGTGAGAGTTGAGGCCCCGAGTTTTGATGGGCGCTTGGATCCCAAGGCATTCCTTGACTGGGTTGCTGATATGGACCAATACTTTGAGTGGTATGGCATGTCGGAAAATCGTCAAATGCGGTTTGCTAAGATGAAGCTTGTGGGTCAAGCCAAGCTCTTCTGGACCAACACCAAGCGTAGGATAGAGAGAGTTGGTAGAGCCCCTATCACACATTGGTATGAGATGAAAGAGAAGTTGAAGGAGAAGTACCTTCCTCTCTCATACCGTCAGAAGCTCCTTGACCAATGGCAATCCTTACGCTAAGGGTCAATGTCTGCCGCTGACTACATCGCTAAATTTGAAGAATATGTGATGCGATGTGATATCCAAGAAGACTCTCTAGTAACACTCTCGCGTTTCAAGACGAGCTTCGTGCGGATCTTCAGCGCGAACTTATGACTCTGCCCTTAACGGACATAGATGAAGCATATCAAGTCGTACAGGAGTTAGAGCAATATTTGAAGGCTCTTGTCGTTCATTGTTTTGAGTCCCGAGACTCCAGTGCTAGATCTAGTTCCCAGGGAACTAGACCTAATATTGGTAGTCAACCTAGGGAACAGGTGACCATTCCGCATAGGCCTAGGGAGGACAAGGGCAAAGGGGTTCTTGGTGCCGGTCCTAGTAACATGAGCCAAGTGAGGTGTTATGAGTATGGCAATCTTGGCCACATGTCTAATCAGTGTCCTACGAAGAGCCGTGGGAGAGCCGTAATTATAGGCGAGTCCCACGAGGGTGGAGATGACCAAGGTGGACGAGGGTACGAGTCGCTTGTGAGATGCAGGGGCACACTCGGGGTGGGTGCGGCCCACGGAGGAAGTCTCGTGTTCGAGACTCCTCACCATGGGTGATTAATGCGTATTTCACATCGGGCTCGAGTGGGGTAGCCTGTGAGATGCGGGGACACACTCGGGGTGGGCGACCCATGTGATTTGGGGCCCACGAAGGGGGTTCGACCAAGGTCTTAAAACCCATGAGATGTGGGGCCTGGGCTATGAGATAAATGGATTAATTCGTCATACTCTAATAGTTCGAGCTTTTAGAGTAAGTGGTTAATTGTCCTGCATCAAATTGGTGTCAGAGCTGAAGGTCTTAGGTTCGAGACTCCTCACCGGGGGTGATAATGCAGGGGCATTTTCACACTGGGCTCGAGTGGGGTCGCTTGTGGGATGCATGGGCACACTCGGGGTGGGTGTGGCCCACGGAGGAAGTCTCGTGTTCGAGACTCCTCACCAAGGGTAATTAATGCGCATTTCACACCGGGCTCAAGTGGGGTAGCCTGTGGGATGCAGGGACACACTCGGGGTAGGCGACCCATGTGATTTGGGGCCACGAAGGGGGTTCGGCCGAGGTCTTAAAACCCATGAGATGTGGGGCCTGGGCTATGAGATAAAAGGATTAATTCGCCATACTCTAACAGTTTGAGCTTTTAGAGCAAGTGGTTAATTGTCCTGCATCGCATGTCTATTCTGGAGAATTCTCAACCAAATGAACAATTGACCGTAAACACGATTAAAGCAATTCTGAAACTTGTCGTGCACGATTAGGTCATGGAAGATGGTACTCATCCTAACTATACATCAGAATTAGGTAACATTGATAATCGCGATGACTTGTTGGATTATCTCAGCGATGAATGGTTCTCAGGTGACGATCTGCTGATTGAAGAACTAATGACGACGACTGAAGCATGGAAGTGTCATCACTCACTTTGAAGAAGATAGGGGCGACTTCAGTGACCGATAAGGATGTTGAATGTTCCAGTGTAGGTTCTGATGAGCAGCTCAATTCGGAAACACTTAGGGGCGATGTTTGGGTTTAGAAATAGTTTTTAGATCATTGTCACCCATGGTGTTTGATTGCAACATGGTACTTACCCTCCCATCTAGTTTTCAGGTGAAGTCATCTCAGCCCAATAAGATGGTAGGTGATGTAGAGGAGCTTGATCATCCTATAGTGATACAACATGATTTTTTCCTCCTAAAAGATGCAATTGAAGGATCATTGAGAGCAAATGAAACACCACAAGTAAATACTGTTACTGTGGAATCAGGAGCATCATTCGAAAGAGTAGTCATAAAAAGGCCCACTCATTATATGACTTAGCATCTTAAACCACTGTACATAACCGCCCACCTTGAGGGCTACCAATCACCAAAATCTTGGTTGACAATGGGGGGCTACTGTTAATATTCTCCTAATAAGAATGATGCCAAAATTGGGAAAAACTCCGACTGATTTGATCCCATTTGAGGTAACAGTTAGTAACTTTGCTAGGCATGTCAAGAATACACGGGGTGTGTTACTGGTCAACTTGACCGTGGGTAATAAAAGAGTATTAGCTCATTTCTTCATGGTCAATACTTCATCCAGTTCCAACGCTCTGCTCAGGAGAGATTTGATCCACTCTTTTGTGTGTATTCCGTTGTCCTTCCATCAATTTATAATATTTTGGAATCAAGATAAAGTCGAATTGGTATTGGTCGATAACAAGTCATTCTTTGCTACATTAAATGCAAGTAAGCCTACTAGTATGGGGATGAAGTAGGACTGATTCACTTCATCGAAAGGAACCAACATAGATGTTCAACTGGGATATCTGTCAAGAAGAATCCATACAATATTATTGGAAATGTTACTACTGTAATTTGGCAAGTTAATAACCTGTCGAGGGACATTGTACCTTCTCGGTTGGTTCTACGCTGCACCATTAAAGAAATTCCATGACTAGTACATCGATAAATGAGAAGTGAATGGCTGACTTCATGGCTGAATAAAGAGGCTCAAAGAGAGCCTAAAAGATGTTGACAATGGTTTCTTGGTAAATTTGGCCAATACGATTATTCTGTCCAATAAAGTAGATGGAGATGAAATAGACATGGACTTAAAAGAAGTGCCTGAGAAGTTGGAAGATTCTCGGGCTCAGGTTCAAGATCCCTTAGTTGAGGTGAACCTAGGAACTGAGCAAGACCCTAAGCCAACCTTTATCAATAGATTGTTGAAGCAATAAAATAAAGTCGAAGTCATTGGTTTTCTTAAAGAGTTTGCTGATTGCTTTATGTGGACTATCAAGAGATGCGAGACTAGATCGAAGCTTAGTTAAGCACATGTTGCTAATAAATGAAGGGTACTAACCGTACAAGCAGTCATCTAGATGCATAACAAAAGAAGTCACATAGAAAATAAAGGAAGAAATCGAATGGTTACTAAATGTCGGTTTCATCAGGCCTATTAAGTACACCGAATGGATCTTGAACATGGTCCCAATGATAAAAAAAGCAGTAAGTTATGGGTATGCATCAATTTTATAAATTTAAATTTGTATACACACCCAAGGATGAATATCATATGCCCGTGGCTCACTAGTTGATTGACCAAGCAGCCGGACACCAGATGGTTTCCTTCATGGATGGCCACTTCGAGTATAAGCAGATATACATTATGCTCGACGATGTGTCGAACATGGCATATAGGTGCCTTAGGCCTTTGAGAACCTATTACTAGGTAGTTATGTTGTTTGGACTCAAGAATGTAGAGTCTACGTATAAAAGAGCAACGAATGCTATATTCCACGATATGTGTAATGTCTTGGATTTTCATTATTTTGGATTTCTAAAAATCCTTGAAATTTTTCATTATAATTAACTTATATTGTCACTTACTGACCATTAACACTTGATGTTAGCCTATATGCGAGTGGTACCAATAAAAAACCACACCAATCTGATTAATCAATAGTGGGAAGCCAACGAATCCAGCCGATCACTTAAACATCGAGTTTAGCCACATGATCTGTTCACATAGGGCCCACATTTAGTTGACCTATCATTAACTAATCAAGACTACCACAGCTACATTAAAGATCTGCCCAAAGACGAGATGACTAGGGGTTGGATCGTAATTAACAAACCAAAGTTACCCAATTATCCATTTAGCCTACGAACCAATGATTTAAAGTGATTATGGCTGAATCGCCATTTTTACTAATTGCGAATAGGCCACACTATGAACTTAGCTAATCCAAATCCTAATAATTATGCACAAGAAATCTTGTTACGTAATTCATTCCAGAAATGCTTTGATTATCCAAAAGAGCTATAAACTACTCGTTAATGGGTCACTAGTTCCAAAACTATAGAATAATGTCCGTCTTACTGGGCTCGACGTCCATCGCGAGAGTCAGACCTAGGTAGTGTTCAAAACCGCTCAACTTGAGCCGAGGGATGAGTGCATGAGAAGTGCAAATACCCTAAAGGAAGAAGCTGAAACTTAAGTGAATTGGGTCGTCCACTCTTACACAAAGTTGAGGATTTCAGACCGTCGATTTACAACCAAACTTTACGTGTAGAATAAGGATATTTTCCCACACATATCCGTATAGCCACGGCCCCGATCAACCATCGGTGACCATTGAACAAACTTCAGATCATACTCGTTGATCAGCGCATCCAAATGGCAGGCCGATCATATCCATACACAGATCATCATTAGGGCTAACTATCCTAGGGTGTATATCAATATATACATCCCATAGTGGGCCCTAGAGGTTAAAAAAATTCTCTCATAGGGCTAGTATAGTAAAAACCCAGCCCTTGGGGCCATTTACACCAAATCTAGCACTATATAAGGGCTTCATTTGGGCACCCCATCTCTCCATACGAATTTGCACTTTCTAAAGGTGAGAAAGAGATAAAGAGAAAGAAGAAGAAGAAGAAGAAGAAGAGTGAGAGTAGGAGTTGGAGGTTTTGGTGCTTTCTTTCATCGGTCTCCTCCAACTAAGGCCCTAGCCTCAATCATTTTCCTCTACCGAATCCACCCTACTTGCGATTTGGAGGTAAGAAACAAACTTACTTTCCAACCTAGGTTTTCTATGATGAATTGCATAAATCTCACATAGTTCTTGGTAGGTGTATAAGAATTTGTGGTTTTTCCCAAATCCATAACCCCAGGAGCTCAAAATCGAAGATTCTTTCTTAAAGGTGCAGACCATTATCTCTAGGTTATCATTTATCAACCCTTGAGGGTCTCAGTTAATGATTAGATGCTTGTAGATGAATTTGTACATGCTAATATATAAATGTTTTGATTTTTATATAATATATACTATTTGTTGAATACGGATGCTCACGTGTTTGATGAAATGCTTGAATGGTGGAATGTATTATTTTTTTTATGCTCATGTTCTTGATTAAATACTTAAGTGATTATATTATTTTATGCATGCTCACATGTTTGATTTAATGCCTTAGTGAACGTAGTATCCTATGTATGCTTACATGTGTTCGATGAAATGCCTACATGGTTGTGTCGTTGAATCCATGTTGACGACATGACGAATTGTTAAGTTTGTAGTGATGTTTAGATTGCTTACAATGTTGGGTTAGTTGATAAATCACTCAAACCAAGGGGTGGCCCGAGTTTGGCGGCCACCCTAGGCTTGTTCGATCGACCCGGGTTGAAAACGGACGACCGACAATAGCTGGACTATACAGGCTGCTTGCACCCAATGCCGGTTGTGTCGTGGTTCTCCCAGGTCAATCAAATTAGTCCACTAGCTGACTGATCATGTATGTTCACAATGTATGACACGACTAAATGGAATCTAGGATACTTCGTTCCCAATGAATATATCCATTTATAACTGTTAATGCGATACAATCCCAATAAGACTCATGAGCCGGGCATGGTGGTATGGGACACCGTGTCCGATTTGTTGGCCTACACTGGGGTGATAAGCCTCCCCGTAGTGACCAGTGAGCAACTAAGACTCATGATCTGGACATGGTGGTATGGGACACCGTGTCCGAGCAGTCGGCCTATGCTGGGGTGACGAGTCTCCCTATAGTAGTGACCAGTGAGCACTGATGGAGGTGATAAACTATTGTTTGAACAGCCCCCGTCAAATTATCCGGCCGATGGTTGCGTGCTAGAGTACCGTTCGAATGAAATGGGCGTGAATGGAATTGGGTGATGAACCCTTTCCTTTATGTATTTTTTTGTTGTTTTATGTGACAAGCCCGTACCTCGGAACTGAGTGATCATACTCGATTTGGGTGACGACCCATACCGGGTTGATCCTCATACATTTAGGTATCATACCGTACCTTTGAAATAGTTGATTTGTGAGATAAACGGGTGACACCTAAATTTGGATCAAGAGATACTGGTAAGGAGTCGCTATGTGCGGCAATGAGTCATGTGATCTGGATAAGGACTCGTGATATAACATCGATATCCTAGCTTCGCCAATATGCTGGATGAATTGAACTTAATAATTACTCGGCTAACATAATTATTCATCGCATCGCATTAGTTTAGAATGTGACGAATCAGGCGTTGAAGTTGCATGTTGAGGAAGTGTTGTCATTTGCGAATCAAGTGGTCGGAGTCACGTGTGAGGGAGTGTTGAATAGTGAGAGCATGCATCATGTCATATCTTCATATACGCATTTAACAAGAGTATTTAGAAAATGTTTGATTTCTTGTTTTATTATTACCTGCGCTGATTGGATTGATAACATGTATAACTTAGAACTAATTGGACCACTGAGTTAGCTACTCACTCCTACCTAGGACGGTGTTTTAAAATACCAACCAGGCATATTATTGATGCAGGTTCTATTGAAGCCTCCGACGGGTAGGCTTAGATCGGCTTGCACCACCACCATTATGTTTTGGAAGATTTGGAATAAACTGCTTTACACTTTAATCATCTTGGGTATGTATATTGTGGCTTGTATAATCCTCATCAGGGCGAACACTACTTTTCAATTGTACTTTGACTGTTTGCCCTATATTTATTAAAATTTTGTTATCTCTGCCTCGATTTGGTTCTACTAAGTTGAATTGCGCAACTCTGATTATTCGTGTGTGGACTTAATGTGAATTAGAATGAAGACGCATGTGCATTTTATTAAGTTAACATCTAGGAACTTTGGACTGGAGTCTATGTACTCGGGTGCCGATTTTCGGAGCGTTATAATATGATTAGCTAATTCATGGAAGTTTACGTCGATGACATAGTAGTTAAGTCAGTCGATGTAAGGGACCATTTCGCTCATTTAAGCAAATCGTTTGAAAGAATGAGACTTCATAAGTTAAAAATGAACCCGCTTAAATGGACCTTTCGGGTGCTAGCTAGTAATTTTCTTTAATTTCTTGTAAATCAGTGATGGATTGAGGTAGACCAAAATAATGCTCGAGCAATCATAAATGCTCAACCGCCAATAAACGAACCAGAATTGCAACATTTTCTTGAACATGTCAATTTTATGCGAAGATTAATTTCAATTGTGCAAGAAAAACTAACATGTTCTCTCCATTAATGAAACTGAAGCAGGGAGTTGAGTTTAATGGGAGGCAGAACATCACATAACTTTCAAAAAGATTAAAGAATATTTGATGAAGTCACTAATGTTAATGCCACCAGTCAAAGGTCGATTGCTCAAGCTGTATGTCGCGGCATCGGCAAAGTCGGTTAGAGCATTATTAGTCCAAGATAATGATAATCAGAAAGAGCGAGCAGTCTACTATCTAAGTTGGATGTTCCTCGATGCCGAGAGATGATACTCTATGATAGAGAAGTTATGCTTATCTCTATACTTCACAAGCACCAAACTAAGAGATTATTTGTTGCCTGAAAGAGTTATTGTAATAGCATTGGCTAATTTAGTGAAATATATGTTGAACCGACTGATTTTAAGTGGCCGAATCAATAAATGGGTTTTGGCTCTATTTGAGTTTGATCTTAGGTATTTACTCCAAAAGGCAGTAAGGGGTCAGGCTATAGCCAATTTCTTGGACGACCATCCATCTAACTTAGAAGGCCAACTTTTTTTTAAAGTTTGTAGACTTGCATTATGTATATTTGACACACTGGAAGTTGATTTTTTATGGCTCGAAGACCCATAAAGCTTCAAGAGTTTGAACTATCCTAATCGTACCAAACGGAAATAGACAAGAATTCGCATTACAGTTAGAATTCAAAAGCACCAACAATCACGCCGAGTACGAGGCTATGATAATTGGTTTAGAATTACTAATGGAACTAGGCGCGTAAAACGTGACAGAAGTGAGTGATTTGCAATTGCCAATAAATCAAATGGTGGGATTGTTCAAGTGTACCAGCCCAACACTGTCACCATATTGTGCATTGGCATCCCAGATGTTGGACAATTTTGATGAAGTAAAATTAATACCCATAACTTGAGATCATAATATGGACGTTAATGAAATGACGCATATGGTCACAGAACTAGATATCCTGAAAGGATAGGCCGAAAGGATGGTCACAGTGCAAAGGAGATTCTTACCTTCAGTCTTTGAGAGGGAAATAATTATGGAAATATGCCAGGTCGAGATATATGACGATGAATGGAAAACTCCCCGTATGGCTTATCTTCAAAGCCCACAGATTAATGCTGGTAGAGATCTAAGAAGATTAACCATTAATTATGTCATGTTTGACAATGGATTATATGGGAAAGGGGCCAATTGTGTGCTATTGAGATTCTTAGCTAAATGAGAAGTTATGCTGGTTGTGGGTGAATCCATGAAGGGTTGTGTGGAGCTCCTCAAGCCAGGAGAAAAATGAGGCTTGCACTTAGGTGTTACAGATATTTCGGGCAAAAAATGATGGCCGATTACATTCAGTATGCCAAAGGGTGTGAGGCATGCTAGAAAAATAGATCAATATAGTACGTGACCACAACTGAAATTTATCCGATTATCAAGCCATGGTTGTTTCGAGGATGGGCGATCAGTTTGATAGGCCAAATTCATCCACCTTCATCTCACGGAGATTCTTTCATCATTATGGCCACTGATTATTTCACCAAGAGGGTGAAAGCGAAACCCCATGAAAGGAGTTGGTTACAGGGAGATTATCGATTTCATCGAAACCAATATCATCCATAGGTTTGGAATTCCCAAATCAATCATTATGGATTGAGGTGCGGCATTTTCAACAAAAGAAGTCAAGGCCATGGCCGATAGATACAAAATTAAAACTTTACACTCAACGCCATATTATACACAGAAAAATGTTCATGTCGAGGTTAGTAACAAGTCAATAAAGAATATATTGAGGAATATGACTGAAGAGAATTCCTGCAAATGGCATACGAAGCTATCCGAGGCACTTTGGACATAAAGGAATTCACCCCACACCAGTACCGGAATGAGCATGTTTGTGTTAACATATGGACATGATGCAGTTGTACCCCTGGAGGTCACTCTGCCTTCATTAAGGGTCGCACATCAAGTCGGGTTGATCCCTCCTGAGTTCACAGAAGCCATGTTGGTTGAGCTAGAAAGGTCCGATGAGACCCATATGAGAGCCTTAGACTCTATAATTACCAACAAGGCCAAGGTCGCTCGGGCATATAACAAGAGAGTGAAATAAAAGTCCTTCGGAGAAGGAGATAAGGTTTGGAAGGCAATATTACCAATAGGGCATAGGGACCAAACCTTGGGAAAAATATGGTCACCTACTCGGGATGAGCCCTATATTGTCATCCAAGTTCTTAAGGGTAAAGCTAATGTCTTGTGCGATAAGGATGGAAAAGTTTTAAGAACTCTAATTAACGGTCGATTCTTGAAAACATACTACACTTCCTTTTAGGAGGCAGTGTAGGGTTAGGCCGAGTAAAAGAAAAAAATGACTAATAAGTATCCTACCGCTAATTATGGAAAGAAAAAGGATTTCATTGCTACAGGTAGGGATTATAAAAAAACACATAAAATGTAAGACAATGACTTCGACCAATCAAAGGACTCAGGTCTAGGCTGCCTTGATCTCTTAGAACTCTTTGAGGGTGGATGCTCTAGCATCCTTGGCATGCTTCTTCTTACTCATCTAAGCTTGTTATCCAACTGCAATGCAGTCAAGGAAAGCCAGGACTTCATTGATGCAATGGTCGACTAGAGCGACCTCATTTTTAGCTTCCTTCTTCCAAGTAGCACTCTCTTGTGATCGAGCCTAGTAAAGGTTGATATAAGATTCTACAAAGGCCATGAGCTCCTAATAGTGAGGGTGATCCCTCCCAGGATAGAGACGTTTTCTCTCATTGAGATCATCGACCAACTCCTTATGCTGGACTTGGAGAGTTTGCAACACTGCCTTGTTGAAGTAATGTTGATGGTTCTAATGTAGGCGATGGTTTCATGCCGTGTCATAGCAGGCGGAAAGGGTTTTGGACTCTGCATGAATAGTAGATCGCTCCCTCATCAGGTCATTATACTTTTGAACCTCTAAGCCTGCAATGAAGTAAACATCCCCAAGATGTTGCAGTTTGGTCAAAACCTCTCAAAGTTTCTTTAAAGGTGGGTTAGTTTGAGAGGCCTCTACAGTATCCTTGACGAAATGATAGATGTCATGGAGGAGAAAAGATTGAGAGAAATACTCGATCCCCACAGTAAGAATCTCCTTTAGGAAGGCCAGGGATTGTGCGTAGAAGATGGAGGAAGACATGGGGGTTGATTCTGTAAATAGTTTAGAGGTAGAGGAAGCAATAGGGAGGTGTAGGATGTAGAACATAAAGGAATTATGCTTTTATAAGAGTTAATAAAGCCATTTAATGACCACATTTGATAGATGTAGCAGTTGGAATAACCAAATTAAGGTTTGAGGCACCAAATCATATTCCTAAGAACTTGGAACGAGTAGCCACAATAAATACCGACTCCTTGAAAAATGGTGTGCATGTCTCCCCATTTTCGTGTGCCCCGTCAACCAAGCAATTATGACAAAAAGAAAGAGGAAACTACTAAGTGTTGATTTGGCCGAGCTCAGAATGTGGCACTACATCGGTTGATTTTATTATGTAGAAAATAGTCAACAACCCAATCAATGACATCTTTACATGGAATCAACTGATAAGATAGATTTTAATTAAAGTAGTGATCTTGGTCCTTTTTTCATATTCATTTGATGGTGCATACGGTTGGAAGATTCTCATCAGCCAAGTATCCTAAATTGAATGCAGTCAATCACAACGACAATACCATTAGTTGGTATTTTATGTTATGAAATGTTGAATGCTGATATCACAATAGTAATGATATTGGTTTATGTGGGGAATAATATGGCCAAGTGAGTAGTAATATATGTGTGATGTGCAAAATATGACAAGAAAGCAATTTTATTGAAGAACAGATGGGCCACAGGTTGAAATACAAATAAAAAGAGGAATGGCCACCAGTTGAGAAAAGCAAATGTTGACTTTATTTACTCGAACTCACGGATGACACACATCTTATCGGCCTCCAGAGTATCCTTTTAGTTCTTCTAGTGAGATGCCTTGGCCATAAAGATGTGTAAGATGTGTAAGATGTGTATGAGTTGATCGATGTGATTATCGATTGAGGAAACTCTGCACTCTGCCTCTCTCTATGTAACGCCCCGGATTTTGGAGGTCGGGTAAATACTTGACTCTCGACATCCCGGGTGCCACTTATGTTTTGCAGAATATAGTTCTATGGTTTATTTTTCTTGGCATGCGAGCATTTGATGAATTAAAATGGATCATGCAACGTACACTGAAATGAATGTTGTAAGACCCATAATCTCGTGAGACCTTCCGTACACTTCTACTTAAACAACGACATATTCCTGGCGAACCAGATTGACAAGTTTTGATCATTACCCTACTTCTATACCACGATACCTCGAGACTTGTACCTTAACGGCCGCTACAATTCCAACACTACGTACGCGACACGCCCCATTTCGACCCTTAGATTAGAAGTTACAATTTTGGCACAATCTGAGGTGGGTCATACAATGCATGCGGGCCCTACTTGCACAAATCCCCATGTTGTCAAATTAATCAATCTATCAATCAATCAATCTATCAATCCATTAATCAAGTCATTCATCACTCATGTCACTCTCTACCCATTAGTCAAACAAACTCATGCCATTCTCATGCAACCCATACCCCTACCTATGCTAGCCATCATTCTCTTATTCTTTTTCTCCCCATTTTACCCCTCCATATTCCCCTTATTCCATTCCTATCCTAAAATCTCTACCACAATAACTCCCTAACTCCCTCTCATTTTTACCATTTCCTAGCAAGAGTAGACAAGGATTAAGAGAGATAGAAAAATATTAGAAAGATTAGGGAGAAATTAAGACAGAAAGAAAGAAAAGAAAGAAAGATTAGGAAGAGATTAAGAGAAAAGAAAGAGCTTGTGAGGGTATTAGGAAAAATCAAGAGAGTAAGAGTAAGAGAATAGAGAAAAAGTGAGATTAAAGAAGATTAGGGGTGGAGAGGAGCTTGGTAGGACATTCAATCGTTGATCCGAGACGATCCAACCGTTCATACTTCTAAGTGAGTGCATGGGAGGGTTAAAACCCTCCCATTCTTTGTGATTTTTCTATTTTGGTGAGCCCATAAGGGTGGGACCCACCTTAATCATGTATTGAGTATGTGGTGGACCCCACAGTGGCGAGGGGCCACCCTGATGGCCGGATTTATTTCCCTTTCTTTTTTATTCTCACGATGTTGTGGGACCCATAAGCGGGCCACGCTATTGGAGAGTGTGTCCCGTGCGCTTTCATAGCGTGGACCACCTTGTGTGGACCACTGTGATATTTATTTTCTATTTAAACCAATTGATTGTGTAAGCACACTGGGATGGTGAAAATACACTAAAAATGGATGTGATCCAAAGCTTCTTGACCCCACCATGAGTTGGACATTCCCTACCTCACTCTTAAAACACAAGATGGAGAGGGGTAGTGGCACCATGTCCCAAGACATAAAAATGTACAAAGACATGTCTCCGTCACTATTTACCTTATAAAGCCACCATGTGGGCTTCTCTAGTGGGCCCCATCATGATGTATATATATCATCCATACTGTCCATTTGATTTCCCTTCTCATTTTAGGCGTTGAGCTAAAAAATGAAGCTAATCCGAATCCCAGGTAGGCCATACCACAAATGCTAAGGGGTTGGGTTACCCATGTCATTTCTTACTTTTTTTGCATGGGAGATTTGGAGTGAGTTTTCACTCATGGGACCCATATTGATGTATTTCTTAGATCCACACCATCCATCCATTTGTTCGCTCATTTTCGTTGTGGAGCACAAAAATCTAACTGATCCAACCATCAGGTGAACCACACCACCACCAATGGTGGGAGGGGGAGCACCCCCTCACGTCAACCATGTGGACGTGGGTGGGGGCGTCCTAACCATGGACCCCACCTTGACGTATTTGTTTAACCCATGTCGTCCGCCACCTTTCCCATGTCGTTTTAGGCTATGAGTCAAAAATTGAGACAAATCCGAGTTCCTAGTGGACTGCACTGAGGAAAACGAAGTTCCACTGTTGGAACTTTTTAAGGCCTACTATTGTGTGTATAAGTGGTGGACCTATCTATCATTAGACTCCTTTGGTCCATAGAGAGCCAGACGATATAATGAACGGAATGGATTATCTAATAGTGGACCCCACATAGTAGAATAAAATAAAAACAAAAGAAGAAAGAGAGAACCAAAAAAAAAAAGTTACCCTGGACGTTATTGTCCAGAGTGACGGTGAGGGTGGAAGCCTCATTGGGGTGCCACAACACGTGGACCCCACCATGATGAATTTTCTCAATCAATACCGTCCACCATCTTCTCCATATAATTTTAAGACATGTGCCAAATTTGAGGCAAATCTGAGTCTTGAGTGGGCTGTACTAAGGGTATTAATGCCCATATGTTGAAACACTCTAGAGCCCTCTTTGGAGTCCCTGGTCATCCAAACCAGTCCTAGTCAGAGTCTATTTGACCTCATTCAAGGTGGCCATGACGATGAACAGATTAGATTATCCACTTGGGGCCCACATTAATAACGTATGCAAAACATACAACGAATATACTAATATCATGAAAAATGCCATGCACATGGGCGGTGACCCATTCTTGGCCAATTTTAGGTTTCACATGTGGGGCCCTGTTATGATGTTTATATTGAATCCACACCATCCATCATCTTTTCAAGATCATTTTAGGCCTTGGGCCAAAAGATGTGACAGATTCGGGTCTCAAGTGAGCCATAATGAGGGAAACAAACCATTGCTGTTAAAATCTTTCAAGGCCTACTGTGGAGTCCTCGTTCGTCCAAATTAACCCAAATCAGAGCCCATTAGACCCGCTCGAGATAGACTACGCAGTGAAGGGAGTAGAAAATCCACATGGGGCCAGCCCATTAGACCCGCTTGAGATGGACTACGAAGTGAACGGAGTAGAAAATCCATGTGGGGTCCACACTGATGGTGCATCAAAAAAAGAGAAACAAAGGAAAATGAAATGTGTTACTGGGCAGTTTTGCCCAGTGACGTGAGGGAGGAAGCCTCCCTTGGGTTGCCCCCACACATGGGACCTACATGATGCATGTATCATATCCACTCCGTTCATCCGCCTTATCATATCAAGTTAGGCCATGGGCTCAAAATTCAGGTTGATCCAAATCTCAGGTGGGCTGCACTATAGGGTAATATGGGGCCAAAAACCTCTTGGGCTTTGGGATTTCTTGGTTTTGGGATCCCTTGGACTTAGAAATCCCTAGTTTTGGGATCCCTTGGACTTGGGAAACCCTGAAATCGAGATCCCTTAGGTCTTTGGTTATATTTGGCATCTTTAATTCAAATCCTTAAATTAGTTGACATGTGAATGTTGAAATTATGTTTTTATTAAAATCCATTTAGGCATATACTTTGCCCAAACTAATAAAGTCCCAAGACTCAGATGGGCCACGAGCATATGATCACATCCTAGTGACTAACCAATGATCTGTAACCGTCAATTTAAATTAGCAATGATTAGACGGTGCAGATCATTCTACTAAAGTAATTATAGTGATGTCATTGATAATCTGATTATTTCGGGACATCATTAGTGGGCCATGTGCCCAAATGGATTGGTAGCTTAGTGACACACGTGTCGTACATGTGGGTGTCTATCCAGGTCACTCTCAGTGGACCCCACCTTATTATATATATTCATGACTTGCAGGCTACATGAGAAGCTGATGCTAGTCTAACGTGGGTAATACCATATAGACTTCTATATTTCTAGTGGGGCATGTCGTTCAGTTCCCACCCTCTGTATATGATGTGCCGATTAAGGATGATTATTGTCTGATATGTCTGATAACATGCTAGTGTACTTGGCTTGGTAGGACACACTAAGAACATGCTTAGTATAATGACATCATGTCCCAACATATGCCTATACGCATCATTTGTATGCATGTTGTGGGTGGTGATTGATTATAACATATGTCATTGGGCTGAGATACTTAGGGGACTCTATATGAGATAGGGTTGCCCCACTTGATCACACTGTACGCGCAGGTTTGATGCATGACTTGGATGGTATGACTCATGCATTTTGCATCTTGTATGTCACGATCACTTTACGCCATAGCGACATCAGGGCTATGGCCTCCACAGGCATATCGTGGATGACCAGATTGGATACCAAAAATATCTGTTCTAGCATTAGGGTGTTATGGATGTCCTTGGGTGGAAGTCCCTAAACACTTATGGTACCAGTAGGATGCTTCAACATCGAGGTCGAGTGGATAACATGAGCGCTAGTGCCGAATACCAGTAGGCCGCGTCTCCCACTTTGTCCTAGTCAGTTGAAAAAGAGTGTAACCTTATCCACCCGAGGTTAGGGGACTGTAAGCTATGTTGACTTTGACCAGCTCATAAATGGGTCCGCTATCGATGAGCCGGGTGGGCATTGGCATACCACTGGCAAGGTGGATAGTGAGGTCTCTTCCACTCACTTGGTCATGCGCGAATGGGGTGGCAGCCAGTGTTGGAGTGTACTAGACCCTGGTGATGTTTTCAGTGATGAACTGTACTGATACATGGACTAGTTGAGGATTGGTATGCTTGCATTGCATCTCCAGCATATAATATTTGGACATGCAGGCCTTGCATTGCATAGCCTTGGTATGACTAACATCATTTATGGGCTTACCAGTTTAGGCTTCCATCATTTCCGCTTATTCTGACATTTGTATGCTTGGCACATACATTATGCACACACGAACACACTCTCTAAGCTTCGTAGTAAGCTTATGCATGTTTGTTACGTGCAAGTTATGCTAGACAACAACAGCATTGAGGCAAGAGCATGTGCCCAATTTTTTGAAAATTTGTTATATGATGTATTTCCCTTTCAGCACTGTACTCAAATATTGTATTAGTGGATATATGGTGATGATGTTTTGGTGACTTGGGTACACTTGTGATTATGCTCCTTTATAAAAAGTAATCACCCTGAAAATCCTCCTTGTAGGATCCTGTGAACGCTGGTAATCGGCGCCCACACTAATTAGCGTGTTTTGGTTTGATTTATGGGGGTGATTAGGTTGATTTGTGGATGTTGAAGTCGCCACTAGCCAATTAATCTCAGAATCCCGCAGTCGACTAGAACCCGCGGAATATGTAAGGTTGGAGAAATCCGAAGACTCTCTTACCTTAGATTGACTCCTGGTCCGCGATCTGGGATTCCAGGTAAGGGACCTCGGTTACAAAGAGGGAAGGTATTAGGCACCCTCTTTACCTATACAAATGTACGGTCTCTACTTTATGTGGTAAGAAATATCAAGGGATGAATGATATGGTCGGATTAGGACTAGGCACACATGAATTTCTGATGCGGTAAGATCCAAGATTTCGGCAAGCTACAGAGCCTACGTCCAATGATGTGTCTAGAGGGTAGATGTGATGATACTTATGCAAAAAAATAAAGAAAATTAGACTAGATCATTAGAAATTTCTGATGTGACAGGATCCGATGTACGACAAGTCACAGAACATATGTTCACTAGAGATCTAGAGAAGCGGGGGGTTAAGAATGGAATAGATGTCATGATGAATGCTTGTATATAAAATGAAAAAATCTTTGGCTTGAACTTGAATAGGCTAAGACATGAGTTACAATTATGATCAATCCGGGCTAGACTTGGGGTTTAAGATGGTTGGGAGGAGGCTAAATGTAGGACCCGTATCCTAGTTTGTATTGTTCCGTCGATTTCGCGATCCTTCCCGTCGAATTCCTGCGCGCAACCTACGACGTATAATCAACGTTTGCGATTGATCCTAAGTCATATCCTGTATATTTGAATTAGCTTAACCCGAGACTTGTATCTTAGCGACTGCGTCGTCGCCGCGATTCCAACGTCGCGTCTCGTGTGCCAATCCGACGCTTAGATCATAAGATGTAGACCATATATTATAATAATCGTGGACCGTACATTGCGGGACCCACCCATCCCATATGGTACAAATCCCTAGGTAATTATGAGAGTGATAGATGACATCACCCTAGCTATAGCCACCCTAGCCTAGCTATAGCCACCCTACCCCTAGCCTTCTTACAAGCACTTATGACTAGCCACCCTACCCTTAGCCCTCTTACAACCATTTATTGCAAGCCACCCTCTCTTACAAATAATCATGGCCTACCTAAGCTACTCTCTCCCTCTCTTTACTACACTCTCTCTCCCTCATTTCTCATCATTTTTTTCCCAAGCAAGAGAAGAGGCTCTCGTCCAAGCCTTCCCATGGAGAGAAAAGAGTAATTTTGGTGGCCCACCTTTCCCATCCCTTTAACTATCATCCTAACCATTCAAACATCATCTTCCACCATCAAAGTGAGACACTAAGAGATTGGCTTTCCAACAGACTAAGAAGATCGACGGTGGGTGCTTTATAGGATAGGTTTTTTTCATGTTTTGATGATGGACCAAGTAAGGCCTACCGATCAATGGTATGGATCTCATTTGGGACCTTAAGATGTGGCTGATGGCCCACCTTGATCTTCATGATCATTCCATGATGGGGCCATTCTCCATGGACCCCATCATGATGTTTATTTCCTAGCTCGTAAAGGGTCATCTAGACCTTTCATTTTTGGTGGAGAAGGGATCTCCACCGTTGATCTTGGATTTGGTGGGCCCACATGCAATAGGACCCACTCGATGTATGATTGCTTGTAAGGGAGGGCTCATAGTGGCGGAGCCATCCATCATGCGTGGCCCGTCTCTTTCTCTATCTCTCTCTCCCTCTCTTTTAATTAATTATTTATTTATCTTTGTGTGTGATGAGGTGGTCATGTGGCCCGCTTGGATGGACCCCACCTTAATGTATGTTTTATCCTTACCATTCATCCATTTGGTGGCCCACAGGAGCAAGGCCCACCTGGTGCATGCATTATGCATAGGCCGTCCACGTCCAGGGACATCCCTGGACTTAATGAAAACACAAATATGAGCTTGGTTCACAAGCTTATTGGGTGGGTCACTTTTACAGGCCCCACCTTGATGAACGGATTCAATCCACGCCGTCCATCCTATTTACCAGCTCATTTTAGGCGTTGAGCCGAAAAATGAAGCTGATCCAACTTTCTAGTGGGCCATACCTTAGCAAACACCGATTCTTACCGTTTAAAGTAACCAGAATTTTTCTACATGCTAAAAGATGTCCAATATTGGGCTTGATGGATGGATTATGGACTATGGAATCCATTGGGTGGGTTGGATTCTTCCGCAGCGGGCCCCACGCATGAAAAACCTTAAGAAAACAAGGTTTCAAAAGAAAAAAAATAATAATAATAACACAGTAGCAGCAGCTGCTGCTGCTGCTGTGTCAGAGACGGGCGGGCGGACGCCAGGAACCCACGCCAGGAATCTTCGGTGTAAGGATAGTTCATTACTTTATAGCATGCTTAGTACACTTCTATGATTCATACGCATACGCATCATATGTATGCTTAATATGAGAAATGTTTGATCATAGCATAAGCCGTTGGGCTGAGACATTTACGGGACTCCTTATGAGACGGAGTGCCCCACATGGTCGCGTGATACGCGTGAGATTGCTGTATGATTGTACGGTGTGACTCATGCATCTCGCACATGTGTGACTTGATCACTGCACGCCCTAGCGACATCAGGGTCGTGGCTCCACAGGCACATCGTGGATGGCCGTATCGGATACCGAAAATACTTTGTTCTAGCACTGTGGGCACTTAGGATGTCCTTAGGTGAAAGTCCCAGAACGTTTTTGGTACCAGGAGATGCTCCAACGTCTAGACCGAGTGGATACACAAGCGCCCGAGTGTCGAATACTAATAGGGCGCGTCTCCCATTGTGTCATGGTCGGTTGGAAGGGGGTGTGTCCTTATCCGCCTGAGTGAGGGGGCTATAAGCTAGGCTGAGTTTAACTAGCTTATAAATGAGTCCGATATCGATGAGCCGGGTAGGTATTGGTAGACTACTGGTTAGGCGGATAGTGTGGTCTCTTCACTTGCTTGACTGTGCAGCTAGGGAGGAGACAGTCAGTGTGAGGTGTCTTAGTCCCCCGGTGATCTCCAGAGAGGAACTGTACTGATATGTGTACTTGATGAGTACTGACACGCTTGTATTGCATCTCGCATATGACAATTGGCTACATAGGCCTCACATCGCGTGACCTTGGTATGGCCTATAGCATTCATGCCTTGCATTACATAGCTTTGGTACAGCTGATAGCATTCATGGACTTACCGCATATTTCGCATTACTCTGATATTGTACACTTGGCGTTTGCCTTGCGCACACACTTACACCACCCTCTAAGCTTTTATAAGCTTATGCATGACCGTTGCGTGCAGGTAGCGTTGGACAGCAGCAGCACTGAGGCAGGAGCACGTACTAGACTATTTTGGAGTTTTTGATCACCCTGTATTTCCCTTTCCGCATTGTACTTAAAAGTTTTTGATATAGTGGATATGTGGTGGTGTTGTTTTGTGACTTGGTTATGCTTGTAGTTATGCTCCATTATATTAAAAAAAATCATACTGAAAATCCTCCTTATAGGATCCTAGGATCGGAATCTGGCGTATGGGCGCTGGAAGCCGAGATGGGGTACTACGGAGGCTGTCGGCGCCGGATTCGGCGATCAGGAATTTTGTGAGCCCAGTTTTCGAGTTTGGGGCGTGACAGAAGTTGGTATCAAAACATAACTTGGGAATACCTGAGATCACAGCACATATCTGTTATGAACTTAGAATGAATAGGTTCCGAGTCCTGATAACTTAGCAATTTTTCGACATAGACCCTTGACGTTTATGCCTTCAAAAATTCTCAAGGCTGATAGGCCCTTGTTACTTCCTGTAGGACGTAATGGCTAGAAGACCGACCCGAGCGAATTTCGCTCCACCACCTGCGACTCCCGCTCCACCACCTGCTACTCCCGCTCTACCACCTGTGACTCCCGTTCCACCATCGGATTTTCCTGATTTTCAGCCTGTAGATACCACTTCTTTACCTGAGACCGGTGCAGATCCGACCGTACCTGTGAGTGCCACCCAGGTGTAGCAGATGCTTCAGGTGATGACCGCCATTCTTCAGGGGCAGAGCAGGCGTCCCACTGTTACGCCGACCGAGGTCGAGCAGGAGCATGCGAGCGCCCTTCTCAAGGACTTCCGTCAGCACGATCCTCCACGTTTCCGGGGTAAACCAGACCCTACTACTGCAGAGATATGGTGCTCTGAGATGGAGAAGATATTCGACACCATGAGATGTACTACCCAGCAGCGAGTCCCATTAGTCGTGTTTCTTCTTCAGGGTGAGGCTCAGCATTGGTGGGCATCTGTAGCCCGATCGGTAGCGACCAATTTCGTATGGACCTGGGAGGACTTTATAGACCGGTTTGACCGGAAGTTCTTTCCTGAGCATGTGCGACAGCAGCGCCCACTAGAGTTTGAGACTCTGGTCCAGGGAGACATGACTGTGTCCCAGTATGAGGCACGTTTCGTCGCACTCTTGAGGTTCGCGACGTATCTTGTGGATGATGAGGGGCGGAAGGCCCGCCGTTTTGAGAACGGCTTACGTCCTGCCCTCAAGAGCCGTGTGATCGGACACATGCTTCCGACATTTGAACAGATAGTGGAGAGAGCCCTGATATATGAGACAGATTGGGTTGGTGTGCAGAAAGCCCATGATCAGAAGGGAGATCAGAAGAGGAAGGCGCCCTCTGGTAGTTCGTATCCGCAGCAACATCGTTTACAACAACGACATATGACTCGCCTAGCATTCCGAGCACCAGCAGTACCCCCAGCACCACCTTCGGGACCATTTACAGGTACTTACTTTGGGTGCGGTAGGACGGGACATCGCGTGCACGAGTGTCCCCATCCGCAGTAACAGCAGCCGAGGACACTGCATCATCCTCCACGACAGCCACCACAGCAGCATCAGCCTCCTGTACCTCCCCCGCAGCAGCAGAGACAGCAGGTTAGGCCCCCACAGCGGCCACAACAGCAGTAGAGACCTCAGAGGGGACCTGCACCTCCCCAGCAGGCCTAGGGCAGATTCTATGTTGCACAGCAGGACCCTCAGTCATCAGGAGGGGTCGTCAAGGGTACACTCCCTGTTTCTTCATGCATTGCACGTGTATTGTTTGATTCTGGGCATCGCATTCTTTTGTAGCCGATGATTTCTTCCGATCGACTGGTTTGCCGATGGAGTCTGCCCGTGAGGGTTTGTCAGTATCGACGCCCTTAGGGAAGACTGCAGTGTTGGGCCGATTTTGCGCATCTTGCCCCGTTCTGGTTGGGGATATTTTCTTACCTGTAGACTTATTTGTATTGCCGATGTCCTAGTTTGATGTTATCGTGGGCATGGATTGACTCACCGAGTACTACGATATATTGGACTGCTCCGCGAGGATAGTCACATTCTGTATACCCGGCATGCCAGAATTCCAGTTTATTGCCGAGCCTAGAGGAGAGCAGCTTTCTTGCCTATTATCGTGTGCCGTTGAGGAGTCGGTTGCTTTGTGTATCGATCGGCTGCCGGTTGTTTGTGGTTTTCCTGATGTGTTCAAGGAGATTTCAGGCTTACCACCTCGTTAGCACACCGAGTTCCAGATTGATCTTGTGCCCGATATCGCGCCTATTTCGAAGGCCCCGTATCGTATGACACCATTGGAGTTAAGGGAACTGCAAAAGCAGTTGGACGAGTTGCGCGAGTTAGGATTTATCCGTTTGAGCAGTTTGCCGTGGGAGCGCCGGTACTCTTCGTGAAGAAGAAGGATGGCTCATTGAGGCTTTGCGTAGATTACCGCGAGCTCAACAAGATCACGATTAAGAACAAGTACCCGCTTCCGAGAATCGATGACTTGTTTGATCAGCTGCAGGAGGCGCAGTTCTTTTCGAAGATTGACTTGCGATCCGGTTATCATCAGGTTCAGGTTCGTGATGAGGATATCCTGAAGACAGCTTTCAGAACACGCTACGGTTATTTTGAGTTTCAGGTCATGTCCTTCGGACTGACCAATGCGCCCGCAGTGTTCATGCAGTTGATGAACGAGGTCTTCCGTCCGTATCTCGATTAGTTTGTTGTGGTGTTCATTGATGACATTCTGATATATTCGAGGACCCGTGAGGAGCATGATCGACATCTAGAGATTACATTGTAGACCCTCCATGCACACCAGCATTACGCGAAGTTGGAGAAGTGCGAATTCTGGCAGGAGGAGGTGAAGTTCCTCGGTCATGTAGTGATGAGGCAGGGTGTCGCAGTGGACCCCTCGAAGATTGATGCCGTGCGTCAGTGGGGCCAGCCCACGAACGCATCCGAGATCCGCAGTTTTCTTGGTTTGGCGGGCTACTACAGACGTTTCATTGAGGGATTCTCTCGTATTGCAGCCCCGTTGACCAGGCTGACCTGGAAGGGTGCTGAGTTTGTTTGGAGCGACACTTGTGAGCGTACATTTATGGAGCTAAAGGACCGCCTCATGTCCACTCCTGTCCTCACTCTTCCCTCTGGGGTGATAGATTTGTTGTATTTACCGATGCCTCACGAGTTGGTTTGGGTGCTGTCCTAATGCAGCACGGAAAGCCGGTGGCTTATGCGTCTCGTCAGCTCAAGGTCCATGAGCTGAACTACCCCACGCATGATTTGGAGCTAGCAGCAGTGGTCTTCGCACTGAAGGTGTGGAGGCACTATCTTTATGGGGTGAGGTTTGAGCTCTTCTCCGACCACAAGAGCTTGAAGTATCTGTTCTCTCAATCTGAGCTAAACATGAGGCAGAGGCGTTGGATGGAGCTCCTGAAAGACTATGATTTTGATCTCTAGTACCACCCGGGCAAGGTGAACGTGGTGGCGGATGCCCTCAGCCGTCAGCCACGAGGCCTGGTGGCGTACTTGATGATTCGGGAGTGGAGGATGCTCGAGGATGTAGCTGAGTACGACTTCGAGTTTGGTCTGCAGTCTTCTATAGTCCAGTTATCGAGCCTGTAGATTCAACCCTCTCTTGTAGCAAGGGTGATCGAGGCTCAACAGACAGACGAGTCGTTACATGATTACCGAGCAGAGGCAGCATCTGAGAGTCAGACAGATTGGCAGATTGGTTTTGATGGTGGACTTCGCTTTAGAGGCTGATTATGTGTCCCGGATATTCCTGAGTTACGCCGCGATCTTATGACCGAGGCACATCGATCGCATTTCTCTATCCACCCTGACTCGACGAAGATGTATCGCGATATGAGGCGTCAGTATTATTGGTCAGGGATGAATCGCCAGATAGCTAGCTTTGTGGCCGAGTGTGACACGTGCCAGTGTGTTAAGGCCGATCATCAGAGACCCCCTAGTCTATTGCAGCCGTTGAGCATCCCGATGTGGAAGTGGGAGCATATATCTACCGATTTTGTACTAGGCTTGCCGAGGACTCAGCGCGGTCATGACTCCATCTGGGTTGTTGTGGACCGTCTGACGAAGTCGGCATATTTTCTTGCGATTCGTGAGACTTGGCATACGGACTGACTTGCTAAGATATTTGTTGATGAGATCGTGAGGCTGCACGGTGTTCCTGTTTCGATCGTTTCAGACCGAGACTCGAGGTTCACATCTCAGTTTTGGAGGAGCTTCCAGAGAGCGATGGGCACTGATTTGCAGCTCAGCACCGCGTACCATCCGCAGACCGATGGCCAGACCGAGAGGTCAACCAGATCCTTGAGGATATGCTTCGGTCTTGCGCGATTGATTTCTCGGGTAGTTGGGACGAACACCTGCGATTGGCTGAGTTCGCGTACAACAACAGCTATCAGGCGACCATTGACATGGCTCCTTTTGAGGCATTGTATAGCAGACCGTGCAGAACTCTGAGTTGTTGGACCGAGGTTGGAGAGCAGCGTCTCTTAGGTCTCGAGCTTGTGCTACAGACGTCAGAGGCTATAGACATCATCAGGCAGAGGATGCGCACAGCTCAGAGCCGACAGAAGAGTTTTGCTGATTGTCGGCGTCGTCCCTTGGAGTTTGTCGTTGGGGACCACATGTATCTCAAGGTCTCACCCGAGATTTATAAGACCTTTCGAGATCACCGGGCGCGTTGGTGCCATGGCCTATCGGCTTGCCTTGCCATCTCAGTTGTCTGGCGTCCACATCGTTTTTCACGTCTCTATGTTAAGGAAGTGTAAGTCAGACATCGTTCCTGTTATTGATTGGCAGTCATTGGAGGTTCGTGAGGACGCTTCTTACATTGAACAGCCAGTTCATATCCTCGATCGGAAGGAGTAGGTCCTACGGACCAAGGTCATCCCCTTAGTGAAGGTGCAGTGGAGCCATCATGGTGTAGATGAGGCGTCTTGGGAGCGCGAGGCGGAAATTCGCGAGCGCTATCCCCATCTTTTCGATGTTTGATTGTATGTTGTACTGTGTTTTGATTATATATGATGATATGTTTCATATTTCCTTATGATTTACGTTTAGCTGCGATGATAGTGCAAATTTGGAGGATGAAATTTTTATTAGGTGGGGAGAGCTATAAGACCCGTATCCTAGTTTGTACTGTTCCGTCGATTTCGCGATCCTTTCCGTCGAATTCCTGCAACCTACGACGTATAATCAACGTTTGCGATCAATCCTAAATCATATCCTGTATATTTGAATTAGCTTAACCTGAGACTTGTACTTAGCGACTGCGCCGTCGCCGCGATTCCAACGTCGCGTCTCGTGTGCCAATCCGACACTTAGATCATAAGATGTAGACCATACATTATAGTAACCGTGGACCGTACATTGCGAGACCCACCCATCCCATATGGCACAAATCCCCAGGTAATTATGAGAGTGATGGATGACATCACCCTAGCTATAGCTACCTTAACCTAGCTATAGCTACCCTAGCCTAGCTATAGCCACCCTATCCCTAGCCTTCTTACAAGCACTTATGACTAGCCACCCTACCCTTAGCCGTCTTACAACCATTTATTGCAAGCCACCCTCTCTTACAAATAATCATGGCCTACCTAAGCTACTCTCTCCCTCTCTTTACTACACTCTCTCTCCCTCATTTCTCATCATTTTTTTCCCAAGCAAGAGAAGAGGCTCTCGTCCAAGCCTTCCCATGGAGAGAAAAGAGTGATTTTGGTGGCCCACCTTTTCCATCCCTTTAACCATCATCCTAACCATTCAAACATTATCTTCCACCATCAAAGTGAGACACTAAGAGATTGGCTTTCCGACGGACCAAGAAGATCGACGGTGGGTGCTTTATAGGATAGGTTTTTTTCATGTTTTGATGATGGACCAAGTGAGGCCTACCGATCAATGGTATAGATCTCATTTGGGACCTTAAGATGTGGCCGATGGCCCACCTTGATCTTCATGATCATTCCATGATGGGGCCATTCTCCATGGACCCCATCATGATGTTTATTTCCTAGCTCGTAAAGGGTCATCTAGACCTTTCATTTTTGGTGGAGAAGGGATCTCCACCGTTGATCTTGGATTTGGTGGGCCCACATGCAATGGGACCCACTCGATGTATGATTGCTTGTATGGGAGGGCTCATAGTGGCGGAGCCCTCCATCATACATGGCCCGTCTCTCTCTCTCTCTCTCTCCCTCTCTTTTATTTATTTATTTATTTATTTATTTATCTTTGTGTGTGATGAGGTGGTCATGTGGCCCACTTGGATGGACCCCACCTTAATGTATGTTTTATCCTTACCATTCATTCATTTGGTGGCCCACAGGAGCAAGGCCCACCTGGTGCATGCATTATGCATAGGCCGTCCACGTCCAAGGACGTCCCTGGACTTAATGAAAACACAAATATGAGCTTGGTTCACAAGCTTATTGGGTGGGTCACTCTTACAGGCCCCACCTTGATGAATGGATTCAATCCATGCTGTCCATCTTATTTACCATATCATTTTAGGCGTTGAGCCAAAAAATGAAGCTGATCCAACTTTCTAGTGGGCCATACCTTAGCAAACACCAATTCTTACCGTTTAAAGTAACCAGAATTTTTCTACATGCTAAAAGATGTCCAATATTGGGCTCGATGGATGGATTATGGACTATGGAATCCATTGGGCGGGTTGGATTCTTCCGCAGCAGACCCCACACACGAAAAACCTTGAGAAAACAAGGTTTCAAAAGAAAAGTAATAATAATAATAACACAGCAACAGCAGCTGCTGCTGCTGGGGGCGGGTGGGCGGGCGGGCAGACGTCAGGACCATGACGTTTTTATGCCATTCGAACCGTTCATTGGGTGGGGCCCTCCCTGAAGTGGGCTCCCCCCAAAGATGAGGTCGATCTAAAGCTTAGGTGGCCCACATCACAGGAAACAGTGTGAATGAACGTTTACCATTGAAACTCTTTTTGGGTCCGCAGAAGTTTTGGATCAAGCTGAAATTTGTTTTTCCCCTTCTTTCTGGCCCGTGTGACCTTATGAACGGATTGGATGGAAGGTAAACATTATGGTGGGCCCCACATGGAGCCCACAGTGATGTACGTGTTTTACCCACTGGACGGTGGAGCCCACATTGTTGTACGTGTTTTACTCCCACCATCCAGCGGACGGTGGAGCCCTCTATGATTTGTGTGCGCGCGTGTGTGTGTGCGTGCTGTGTGCGTTTGTGTGTGTGGTGTGTGTATATGTGTGTGTGTGTGTGTGTGTGTGTGTGTGTGTGTATATCATATATTATATATTATATTATATAATATATATCTGTTGGTGGGCCTTAGGGATTTTAATGGTGGAAATCATCATCACCACTTGTATTTTGGTGTGGTCCACCTTGGTATACATGTAAGGCCCATATGATTAGGCCGTCTTAATGTATTAAAGGCCAATGGGTTATGGCCCATTGCAATGTACATAAGGCCCATTAATGTGGCTCACTTGTTTTATAAAAGGCCCATATGAGGCGGCCCATTTGATGTATCTAAGGCCCATGGGTCGAGGCCCAACGGGTTGTTCTTATGGTCCATTGTAATGTGCGATTCCCCATGGTTTGTGTAATAATATTTTATGGCGGGCCATGCCTTGGGAACAATGGTGGTTTGACGTCCACATTGTACGTACAATATTGGTTAAATGTTCGCATTGTAACTCTCCTTAGGGCCCATTGATAGGCCCATACTGGTTATGTGTAGGCCGTCTAGGCCCATCTTCGGTGTAAGGATAGTTCATTACTTTATATCATGCTTAGTACACTTCCATGATTCATTCGCATACGCATCATATGTATGCTTGATATGAGAAATGTTTGATCATAGCATAAGCCGTTGGGCTGAGACATTTACGAGACTCCTTATGAGACGGAGTGCCCCACATGATCGCGTGGTACGCGTGAAATTGCTGCATGATTGTATGGTGTGACTCATGCATCTCGCACATGTGTGACTTGATCACTGCACGCCCTAGCGACATCAGGGCCGTGGCTCCACAGGCACATTGTGGATGACCGTATCGGATACCGGAAATACTTTGTTCTAGCACTGTAGGCACTTAGGATGTCCTTGGGTAAAAGTCTCAGAACCTTTTTGGTACCAGAGATGCTCCAACGTCTAGACCGAGTGGATACACGAGCGCCCGAGTGCCAAATACCAGTAGGCCGCATCTCCCACTGTGTCGTGGTCGGTTGGAAAGGGGTGTGGCCTTATCCGCCTGAGTGAGGGGGCTATAAGCTAGGCTGAGTTTGACTAGCTCACAAATGAGTCCGCTATCGACGAGCCGGGTAGGTATTGGTAGACTACTGGTTAGGCGTATAGTGTGGTCTCTTCCACTTGCTTGACTGTGCAACTAGGGAGGAGACAGTCAGTGTGAGGTGTATTAGACCCCGGTGATCTCTAGAGAGGAACTGTACTGATATGTATACTTGATGAGTACTAGCACGCTTGTATTGCATCTCACATATGACATTTGGCTACATAGGCCTCGCATCGTGTGGCCTTGATATGGCCTATAGCATTTATGCCTTGCATTAAATAGCTTTGGTACAGCTGATAGCATTTATGGACTTACCGCATATTTCCGCATTACTCTGATATTGTACACTTGACGTTTGCCTTGCGCACATACTTACACCACCCTCTAAGCTTTTATAAGCTTATGCACGACCGTTGCGTGTAGGTAGCGTTGGACAGCAGCAGCGCTGAGACAGGAGCGTGTACCAGACTATTTTGGAGTTTTTGATCACCCTGTATTTCCCTTTCCGCATTGTACTTAAAAGTTTTTGATATAGTGGATATGTGGTGATGTTGTTTTGTGACTTGGTTATGCTTGTGGTTATGCTCCATTACATTAAAAAAAAATTTCATACTGAAAATCCTCCTTGTAGGATCCCAGGATCGGAATCTGGCGTATGAGCGCTGGAAGCCGAGAATGGGGTACTACGGAGGCTGTCGGCGCCGGATTCGGCGATCGAAAATTTTGTGAGCCCGGTTTCCGAGTTTGGGGCATGACACTAATGGGTAACTAAAAAATTTGAACTTTGAGGCTTAGGAGCTCCTTCTCACCCTCACTCTCTCTCTCTCTCTCTCTCTCTCTCTCTCTCTCTCTCTCTCTCTCCCTCACTTGGATTTTGAAAATGAGAAGTGGGTGTTTGAAATGTGAAGAGGAGAGGACTATTTATAGCCTTCTCCAATGACAATGTGGTTATTGTTGGGTTTGAGAGGGGTAAATGCTGACATGGCAACTTGAGATTGGTTGAGGGGTGAGGAATGCCACGTGGCGTACTCTCATTGGTTCTTGGAGGTTGGTAGGATGGTAAATAAGGTAGGTTGGAGGGGTAAATCTATAAGAAAGTTAACTTTGGGACGAGAGACAACTGTTGCTCGGAGGACACATATGGCTCTCCTTAACTGATATTGTTAGTAGGGGTTCCTAATGAGCTGGGGCATACTTGATATGATGGCAGAGAATTTAGGAGAATGTTGGCCTGAGCCGTAGTGTTAGCATGCGGGGTGAACGTAATCTTCTGGCTTTCGATCAAATCCTGTACCGCGTGTTTTAAGGCAAAATAATAGTTAGTTAGATGGCCAGGAGATTGATGATATGCACAATACTTATTTTCATTGTAGCTTGCGGGCGGGGGATTTGGCGGAAGTCGAGGTTGGAGTGGTGTCAGAAGTTGCTTTTGCACCAACATTGTCATGATCTGAATGTATGTTTGTGCCAAATGAGTGAACTTCCTTCCCAACATTACTTGCTTGTACGAATTTTGCGCATTTTCCCTAGGCTGTTGTTGTTGTTGTTGCCATTGTCCCTCTTGAGGGGCGAATTGAGCGTCTTGGGTAGAGGTGACAAGATTGTCATCTTCTGTTGGATGGAGGTCAGGAACACTTTTGTTACCATTCTCGTATCCAGTAAACCTTCCTTCCACTATCTGTTGTACTAGGGAGGCCTGATAAGGCCACCAGGGGGAGATTGTTCCAACCCTTATTCCGGCTTTAACTTGTTCCCCGACATGGATGAGTTGGGTAAAGTTGGCATATGGATACGAGACAAGGTATCCAGAGATACTCGGGTTTGCCGAGTGGATGATCATGTAGATTTGCTCCTCGTCATCAATGCGTGTTTTTATTCTAGCAGTCATTGTCTGCCACCATCCAACGTAAGTTGACACTGACTCATCATTCCTCCGCCTTAAGGCAATAAGATCTGCCCTTTTGGGTGCTACATTAAGATTGTACACAAAACAATCAATGAAAGTTTGGGAAAGTTGTTCCTAAGTTTTAATTCGATGGTAATTTAATGATGTGTACCAATCTAACGCATCGCCTTTCAAGGATTTTTGAAACAAACGGATCAATGCTCCGTCATCACCTGCCATAGTATTAAGCTCTCCACAGAATACTCTTAAATAATCCATAGGACACCCCGTACTAGCATACCTTTTGAATTTTGGTACCTCAAAGTTTTGAGGTACCATTAAATCAGGGAAGGGATAAAGATCCCTGAACTTGGTGGATGGGAGATCCACCCCCTGCTGTTTCCGTAGCTTCCTCTGCATATCTTGCAATTTCTCTCCGAGCTCTTCAATTTTAGAGGGACCAGTCGATAGGGGTTTTGCCCCTTACAATTGATTGGATCTCCTATTAGGAGGAAGATGTGTGGGAGGGTTGCTCCCGTTTGTATGTTGGGCTGATTCTGCAGGAAGAGGGAGAACATGATTTACTGGAGGATTGAGGGAGAAAGTAAAGGGAGTTTGTGGGATTGAGCTGTTTTGCATACTAGGCTGTGTTGCCTGCATATTTGGTATGGCGCCTGGTACCAGGCGAAGCAATAGCTCTTGTAATGCTTTGAGATTTTGGGCCATCTCATTCATGGCTACATTAGTTGGTGAATCTATTGGAGCTGTCGAAGCTGTCGGTGCCGGTGCCGGTGCTGGTACCAGTGCCGATGTTGATGCTTCAGGAGCTGGCAGAGCTACCGTCTCTTCTTCATGGGTAGCCATAGCTACATGTGATCGAGTAACAGCTCGGATTGATGCCTAGACAAGTGTAAGCCAAAAGATTGATGTTTTGTTTTTATTTGTTTGTCTTGCGACTGTTATGTATTTTTTTTGGTTTATTTTGTATGAATGCGATGATGAATGTCCCTTGAGATTGTAATATCACAAATTTTCGAGTCGGGTCTTGGCTAGTGCACTCTAGCATTCCCTAATGGAATCGTCATTCTGTGAATGTTGGGAATTGGCGCCCACGCTGATGGGCGTGTTTTGGTTTGATTTGTGGGGGCAATTAGATTGATTTGTGGATGTTGGAGTCACCACTAGCCAATTAATCTCAGAATCCCGCAGTCGGCTAGAACCCGCATTATATGTAAGGTTGGAGAAATTCGAAGACTCTCGTACCTTAAATTGACTCCTGGTCTACGATCCGGGATTCCGGGTAAGGGACTTCAGTTACAAAGAGGGAAGGTGTTAAGCACCCTCTCTACCCGTACAAATGTACGGTCTCTACTTTGTGTGGTAAAAAATCTCAAGGGATGAATGATATGGTCGGATTAGGATTCGACAAGCCACAAAGCATACATCTAATGATGTGTCTAGAGGGTGGATATGATGATGCTTATGTAAAAAAGTAAAGAAAAATGGACTAAATCACTAGGAATTTCTGATGTGACAGGATTCGATGTACGACAAGTTATAGAGCATACGTTTACTAGAGATCTAAAGAAGCAGGGGGGTTAAGAAGGGAATAGATGTCATGATGAATGCTTGTATGTAAAATGAAAAGATCTTTGGCTTGAATTTGAATATGCTAAGACATGGGTGCACTTATGATCAATCCGGGCTAGACTTGGGGTTTGAGATGGTTGGGAGGAGGCTAAGGGGTAGCTGAAAAATCTGAACTTTGAGGCTTGGGAGCTCCTTCTCACCCTCTCTCTCTCTCTCTCTCTCTCTCTCTCTCTCTCTCTCTCCCTCACTTGGATTTTAGAAATGAGAAGTGGGTGTTTGAAATGTGAAGACGAGAGGGCTATTTATATAACCTTCTCAAATGGAATGTGGTTATTGTTGTGTTTGAGAGAGGTCAATGCTGACATGACAATTTGGGATTAGTTGAGGGGATAGGAATGCCACGTGACATACTCTCATTGGCTCTTGGAGGTTGGTAGGATGGTAAATAAGGTAGGTTGGAGGGGTAAATCTATAGGAAAGTTGACTTTGGGACGAGAGATAGTTGTTGGTCGGAGGACACATAGGTCTCGCGCGCAGAGGTAAGTGGATTACCGCCGGCGGTAGCCCAGGCTGGGTTTGGTCCAAAGCTCGTCCAGTTACAGTCGCGTAAATTTTTTAGAGTAGGCGGTGGTCGGATTACCGCTCGGGTACAGTTTCTCCTGAATTTTGGCCGATGGGCCCTTTTTTGGGTCTTGAGAGCGGAATAAAATCCGTTTTAGATATTTGGCTTGAAATGGCTCAAAATTGGCTCGATCATGACCCGAAGTGGCTCAAAAAATGGATTGATTGTGGGTGAAGGTTTGGGTATGCTTTGGCTTGAATGATGGCTCATGATGGCTCAGGTTAGGATTATGGTTTAAGTTGGAGTTAGGATATGTTTAGGGTTTAGACTAAGGTTTGGGTTAGGGTTCGGCTGGTTTTTTTGTTTACGGTTCGGATTAGGGTTTAAGCTGGGATTAGGGTTTATTTTAGGATATGATTATGGTTCCCGGATTGTCTTAGCTTTCTCAAGATATTAGCTTAGGTGGGGTATCTATAGATGCCCCTCTTTGGTCGAGGTTGTGAGCAATCGAGCGCTAAAGCGATTGGACACCCCACCCTTCTGGTCAGAAAGGGTAGTGATTCGAATTTGTTACCTACCATTGTATCATTGTCAGTTGATTGTTTGGAAAAGAGATGACTTGCACATATCATGAGGGTTTAGGAAAATATTGTGATTGTCCCTGTGCATTTGTGCGGCATTACGGGTCACCAATCACAACCCTTTTACGTCAGATTGTTAATAGTATTGGAGGGTAAGTCTGAAAAGTAGGGCCTCTACACATTCATTGCGGCTTTACGAGGATTCCCGTACTGTTTGATTTGTTGTTTCCTTTGCTATGTAATCACCCTAGGAGTGTTCGTTCCATTTGATCGTTAAAGTGGTTAGCTGCCCTGCGCGTTTGTGCAGCCTTTCGGGGAACTCATTACGCTGACTTGGACTCAATCAAATTTTTCGAACATCCCGGACTAGGTATGTGCACGTAATCCTTTGTCATGCAGTCTGCTGATTCTGATACTTTGGTTATAATGGATTATTGTCACTTTGAATTTGATTATTCTTTCCAGAGATAGATCTAATTATTTTTTCTTGCATTCATATGACTGTCCAGATATAAAGATCGGGTCAACCTTACTTGTATCATGTACAAATTCGATCATCCCCCAGGGAAACCAGAAGGGATCAAATCTTATTTCGCTGCTTGCACTGACCGCAACTGGAGAATATGGAAGATTCCTCAGTGTACTGCGCGTCAAGTGCGTTTTTTGAAACAATTTTGTTTAAAAATTATCCTCTTTGGAGCTAGACTCCTTGGGGATTTTATTTGAAAATATTTTTGGATTTTTTGAAAAATATCTGTTCGATCTCGCGGGTGGGCATCGTCATTCAATTTTTATTTGCACAAGTTAAGTAAACAGTCGCGTTGCCTCCACTGATGAGTTGGTGGGGCTAATGGTTTTTATTTGAGATATTTTTAGAATTTTTGAAAAATATCCATTCGATCTCGCGAGAGGGCGTCGTCGTTCGGTTTTTATTGTATAAGTTAAGTAAACAATCGCGTTGCCTTCACTGATGAGATGACGGGGCTAACGGTTTTTATTTGAAGATATTTTGGGATTTTTTTTTGAAACATCCGTCCGATCTCGCGGGAGGGCGTCGTTGTTCGGCTTTTATTGTACAGTCTGGATCGAATATCCAGATGGCCTCCACTAATGAATTAATGGGGCAATTGGGGAACATGGGCCTAATTTAGACATGTGGGCCTAGGAAATGGGCTTGAAAACATGGGCCTTGAACCATGTGCCTTTGGACAATGGGCTTGGTGGGCTTTTGACATGTGAACCTTGTGGACTTTGAACTTATGGGCCTTGTGGGTTTTGAAATGTGGGCCTCGTGGACTTGGAACTTATGGGCCTTGTGGGTTTTGAAATGTGGGCCTCTGGTGCTTTGAACTTGTGGGCCTTGTAGGTTTTGAAATGTGGACCTCTGGGGCTTTAAACTTGTGGGCCTTGTGAGCTTTGAAATGTGGGCCTCTAGGGCTTTGAAATGTGGGCCTATAGGGCTTTGACTTTGACTTTGTGGATCCTCGACTTCGTTGGCTGTTTATCTTGTATATGTATGGATGCTTTTTTTTGTTTTGTTTTGTAAAGAAAGGAAAATGATGTACAAAAAGACTTTTTGGAAGGAATGAAAATTTTGTTTGTGTCATATCTTGTCAGTGTTTGCTTGTGTTTGAACTTGTGCCTGGATGGTGGAATCAAAATATTGAACTTAACCCACGTCGAATCCGGTATTCTGAGTTGTTTACTAGGGATCCCGGTTCCCTGAGAGTAGCACATACTAAGACATGCCCCTTGGATTTGGGTAGAGTCTGACAGAATTCTGATCTAGGACTTATCTTTTCCTAGTGCTTCTTGTTGCCTTGGCTTCTCCTGTTCCTGCACTTTTTATTTTCTTTTCTAGCCATTTTGCCCCATAGCGCCTTTTCAGGTTTTCACCATGACTGGCTTTCTCTTCATTTTTGCCCGTGGCACCCTTTCGGATTTTCACCACATCCCGAGTTTTTGTTCTTACCTGCCCCTTGGCAGCTGTGCTCTTTTTAACCTTGGTGCCTTTTGAAGTTTTCAACAAGCCCGCTACATGCTTGTTGTTTTTACTCGAGGTGCCCTTTCGGGTTTTCACCTCGCCCGTTTTGCTTAGGCACGTTACTTTTCTTTTGATTTCTTTTTTCTTGTATAGAGGCGGGAGGCTAGACTCTATTCATTGCCGGCTGACTGGCGAGCTACCTGACTTTGTCTTCATTCACGATCGTAAAGCTATTAACATTGGGTTAAACTATCCTGAGGGGAAATAGGTTGGTGACTTGTGTTCTCACTCATTGGGTTCAACTCTTCTTTTTTTCTCTTTTTTTTTTTTTAACTGCGCGCTTTATTCGTCTATTTTTTTCTTCTTTTTTTTGAACCCTTTATTTTTTGGAACACTTATTGGAGGGAAGGAATGATGATGGAATGTACCTCAGGATGCTAACCTTTTGTCGTTTGAATTTAGCTTTACAATTATGGTTGTTAACATAGTCAGGTAGGATTACCCATGATAGATATTCATGTTGTCGGCGTTGATGGGCTCTAGAAGATCTTTGCCCCTAATGATGGTGAGATGAAAGGAACCTCCTGGAAGAACTTTGCGAATGATCAGCGGATCATCCTAGGATGGCTTGGACTTGTCCCTGGATCTAGTAGGCGCAATGATAAGATATACATTATTACCATGTTGTTAACCTTTCTTTCAGACTTGCTTGTCGTTGGTCCTAGCGATCATCGTGCGCTTTATGTTTACAAGATGTAGTTGGTTGCATCGAGATTACCACCAATCATTTTCCTTAACTTCTCTTTTTCATTCATACTGATAATGTAGGATGTTGTCGGCACCTGCTTTTGTCTGCCACGAGAATGTACTCATGACCATTGGATGCCTTTGGGTTCATTCTTTTGATGATGTCCGCACCTCATAATGAAGAGGGGTTAGGGTGTTTCCAAGTTATAAAGACTTGAAGCATGTACATGGATTCGTTATGCAAGCTTTGAATACTTGAAGTAATTCTTAACATGCTGCAATAGCTTATCTCCATCGTTCATCACAAGTTCTTCTTGGATATTGCATGTTCCTTTACGTGCAAGTTGTGGACTCCATTGTAGACTTCAGACATGATCTTGACAGCTTTGCTTAATGGGCTTGATTTCAGGCTTCATAACAGATGGTGTATGATTGGTTCTACATTTGATCTAAGTAAGGCTCCATAAGAGAACCCAAAGTTATATAGCCCCGGGCCTCAGGAATTTTGTCATTATTTGCTTGTATTCAGGAGGCGAGGATCTCTTGATGCGTATTGTTCTAGGAAGCTCAAGGGATCACAAGTTCACAATTTCAAAATCATTCATGACGACATTAGCCTTTGTTTCGAGATTTCTGAGGGAATCCTCTAGCTTGAGAGTTGGATCATCATTTTCCCCATCCTGGGCTTCGTTCAAACCCATGAGTTTGAAGTCTAACTCTAGATTGAAATCATATGATCAACTTTAAACTCAGGTGTTGTAACAGACGCATTTGGCACATTATTGCTTTTGAGTTTTGAAAGATTTTCTATTATTTTTGTGTTTTGAGAAATTTCTGTTGTTTTTGGATTTTGTCAAATATATTATTTTTTGGCATTTTGACAAGTATCTGAATTTTTTTGGTATTTCGAAAATATCTAATGTTTTTGGCTTTTGAAAATTTTTCGATATTTTTTTTCTGGATTTTGACAAGTATCTGATTTTTTTGGCATTTCGAAAATATCCAATGTTTTTGGCTTTTTGAAATTTTCTGATTTTTTTTAGAAAGAGCGATGTGAAACAGGGATTGCTTGATTCTGTTCGAGGAGCCAAACATTATTTTCTTTTATTATTCTGTCTTGGGGATTGCGAACCAGCTATTGCCCTACACTCCCTTCCCTTAGGAGGCAGGGCCAGACAGATCAGTAGGTGGGCCCTCATTGTCGTGCCCAAATGTCATGATGAGTTTGGGATTGGGCTCTGAGTTGGTGTTGGATGTCACTTTCCTCAGCTTATCTCTGATGCATGGTGAATCTTTGAGTTCTTCCAACTCGGGTGGGATCCAGACTGTGGTCCAGTCAATCATGGGCAATTCTTGCCCCTTACCTGAGTCATTTTCAAATGGCTCAATTAGGCTCGTTTCGCTCATTTAATCCTCCACAGTGGATCTCGGCCTGCCTACCGGATAGATGATCCCTTCTTTAATGGATTTGATTGATGTGTGGCTGAAGGGATCAACCTCCTCTTGTCGATTTTGCCCTCCTTTGATATATTCGTGCTTTGCTATCTCCCCCATAGGAGGCAGATGTTCCAATCATATCATGCCTGCATTTTCTTGATATTCAAGCTGATAATAAAAATGTTGGTGCTCGACTGAAGGGAAGATATAGTTTGATCCGATGGGACATGCAAGAGGCATGCAATTCACAGTCCCGAACTCGAGACTATGGTATGGGATATCCTCATCGGAGCATTGCATGTATATGATTGGGATATCTAGCTCTTGACGGTTGGCTACTTTTATCGGAAATGTTTGTTCGGGATCATCCAGAATGGTCAGCGCCTTGTTTCTGAACATGTACTTAGCCTTTCGGTGAAGAGTCGAAGAGAGAGCCTTGACTCTATGGATCCAAGACCGATCAGGGGCCCACGTTGTAGTTTGTTTGGGAAATCCACTCCGTCCACCGAATTTCTCTCGAAATTTCGGTCGGAAACACAGTTTTTTCTCCATTTTGGTGCGGGCCACGGAAGATCTCGTTTCACCATCCATTCCACGTTTGAATGGCTAGATTTTACTCCGGATGATCGTTTGCAATTCTGCCACCTAGGCAATATTAATGGTCTTCATTTGGACCTGATGAACGGCCCGGATTGATGTTTTGATGGACGGTGTGGACCCACAACTCCAACGATGGATCGGCCAGCCTTAACGCTGGTGCCGTTTTTGAATTGAGAAGAAGAGGGTCGGTCAGCGCTTGCGCTGACCGACCCAGCCGTTCGGTGCACACCGAGTGCACTTTGAGCATTGTGCACTCTCAACTCATGTGGGGTCCACCTTGATAGTTATCGAAAATCTAATCCGACCATCTGTTTTCTCACCTCATAAAACGGGATGAGACCAAATTTGAGGCATATCCAGATTGTCAGTGGGCCCAAAATCGATGGTTTGTGGGCTGATTTGTCCGTTGGGGTACTTCCGAAATATCCAGAGGTTGAAATTTAATATGTACGGTTAATTTATGGCCCTCATCCCATGTATGAAGTTTTGAACTGATCGGATGGCGGGAAACATGTGATCTTGAATTCTGGACCTTTTTCGGGCCCCTTTGGCTTGCTTTCCTCAGATCCCAGGCATGTAAAATCTTCATTATTAGTTCTCTGGAGTCCATCCCGTGCTCTGGAGACTTTGGATCATGAAATCCATGCCGTTAACATCAATTTTCAATTAACACTCCTGATTTCATCCTATGACAGAAACACAATTAATACACCCCATTAAGCCTTATCATGTACGTAAATTTATGCAATTACTGGGGTCTGATATGCAATATTTGACCTTGATCACAACCCCCAACTAGTATTTTGCTAGTCCCGAGCAAAACATGCGAAAAAAATAATTTCAGAAATAAAAGACAATTCCTGTAAACTCAAGTGACTTGTGAACAGATAGTTTGAGATGTGAAAATTCTAAAATTCGTGAATGGTGAGAAGATTTTTCTCATGAAATCAAGCTTATAGTAAACTTCATAATCAAGTTCAAAATATTAATCCGTTAATTAGTACAATTTTAAACATTGAGTTCCATGAGTGTATAGTGTGATCTCGGCTTACAATCATTAAAAGATCCAATTGTCAATTTCATGATATCATTAGTAATTCGTGACAACCAAACCTGAAACCCACACTAGCATTTTAGATCATCTTTTCATTCTATCAGCCTTTGATTTCCTTTATAAACAGTGGTGCCAAGGAGGAGAATCAAATCCGCACCTATAGGGAGCAAACCTATGGTGAAAACTTGTCGCCTAACTCTTTTCTCATGTCAACTATGGGGAATCGAATCTTCATCTATAGGGAGCAAACCTATGATGACGATTATGCGACTTACTCTTTCAATTCTTCTTTATAAACTGATGCTAAAAATTTTGTTTTTCAGGTTGGTTTCTTTCATGCTTAGTGATTACCAAGTTACCATTTAATATCGAACTGAAAACTTAATGTGTAAGTGAGATCTGATATGTGCAATCCTGGCTCAATTAATGTTTACAACTTCTAATCATGAATTAACAATTCAAACTTAAGTGTGAAATCTGCCAGACATCTGAATCCAAGAGTCATAAATTACTCACATTTTGTATATTGTAATTTCAAAATCACAACTATCCTTTAAAATCACTTTGAATTCAACAGAAATTCCAGAAAAAATTTTAAAATTTTTTTACAATTTTGCTCAAGACCAAGAAAATACTGATTAGGTAACCTAATCTCCCACCCCCAACCTAAAATCTACATTGTCCTCAATGTAAAAGAAATAAGCATGCGATGCAGATGAGACAACGAAGAGAAAAGAGGAGTGAGGGAAAGATAGTACCTGGATGAAGAATCAAGAGGCTTTCCAAAAATATCAACGTAAAAGTAGGTCAGCACAAGAGAGAAATCAGTAAAATAAAAGATCCTACCTATACCACTTTCGCAAGTGCTCTCGATTGCATTTAGCGTATGCAACAAGCCTTTAAACCCCTAGGTTACCCCTAGTGGACGAGTTGTAGTCTCGTGAGGGTTTGCAGTAATGTTACCCATAAACATTGAACTAACTAACAAGGAAAAAAAGAAATAGAATGAAATGCTGGGTTGCCTCCCAGGAGCGCTAAGTTTAACGTCTTCAGCCAGACAAAAATGGACCATGAATTCATTAATCTTTAAGACCAGGGTCCGCCAAAGAACTTACCTCAACACTGTGGTTAACCAATCCCAGACAAGTGATGTGAGTTCCCATGAGCTGTGCTATCTGCAATGAGGTAACTGACACTATCGTCAAATAATTTAAGGACTTCTGCTCGAACGATTTCTTCCATGTTAGGATCATGCTTCCTTTGCATTTTACGTGACATTTCCGCAGCATGATCCTTACATATAGTGGGGCACACTCCTTGTATTTATGCTATCTTCCGCTCAATTGCTGCCTTATATGTTCGAAGAACATTAAGCAACCTGCTCTTCTTTTCCTTCTCAGAGTTAGGAACTGTGCTGTCAGGAAGAGTCTCAGAGGGATGAAGAGGTTCCACTTTCGCTCTCCATTTTTCAGTCTCCAATATAGGAGTAGAGTCGAGCATTGTATTGACTTCGTGGATGGGACTATCTATGTCAAAGTCCGTGCCATGTTGTGCTAAGCAGGTCTCAAGTGGATCTTCAAAAGATTTGAGGAAGGAGTCCTGCACTAGACTGTCGATCATGTCCACTTCAAATATGTCGTCCAAATCTGCGGGTTGTTGTCCTGCATTAAAAACATTGAGTTTAATATTCATGTTACCAAATGACAACTTCATAACTCCATTCCTGCAATTTATAATAGCATTAGATGTGGCCAAAAATGGACGACCCAAAATGACTGGGATCTGACTATGAGGATACTGGACAGGCTGAGTATCTATAACTATGAAATCCACTGGAAAATAAAATTTGTCAACTTGGATTAGTACATCTTCAATAACACCCCGGGGCACCTTGACAGATCTATCAGCTAGTTGTAATGTTATTTTAGTCGGTTTCAACTCACCAAGTCCTAGCTGCTCATAAACCGAATATGGTAACAAATTGACGCTCGCCCCTAAATCAAGTAATGCCTTCCCGATTTTATGATCTCCTATGCCGCAAGAGATGGTAGGAGCTCCTGGATCCCTAAATTTAGGAGGGGTGTTATGTTGAATCATGGAGCTGAGCTGCTCTGCAAGGAAGCTTTCTTATGAACATTCTGCTTACGCTTTTGAGTGCATAAATCTTTAAGAAACTTAGCGTAAGCAGGGACTTGCTTAATAGCGTCAAGCAACGGGATGTTGACTTGCACTTTTTTAAACACGTCCAGGATTTCATCAAAGTTGTTTCTTTTCTTCATTGGTGCCAGACGTTGAGGAAAGGGTGCTTTGAGCACGTAAGGTGGCACGTCAGCGGCTCTTGGAGAGTCAGAGAGTTTTTGGACTTTTGATGCATTAGTGTGTCTCTCTGCTTCACCTTGATTTGATTCATTCCTAGGTATCTCTATTTTGTTGTCAATCTGTTTGCCTGACCTAAGGGTAATGATCGATTTGGCTTGCTCATGGTATTGCCCTTGGTTGGAATTAGAGCCAATCTCATACTGTCCCTTTGGATTAGCCACAGGTTGGCCATGGAACTTACCCTTCTCTCTCTCACTCAATGTGGCAGCTAGTTGACCCATTTGTACTTCCAGCTTGGCAATGGATTGTGCATTTGCATGTAAGCTTTGCTGGTTGGCTAGTAAGGTTTGTTGGGTGTCTTTTTGGAATTGGAGAGAACTCTGCATAAAAAGATGGAGTGTATCCTCAAGAGATGGTTTCCTTGATTGTGCAGGCAGTTGTTGATATTGCGGAAACTGCTGAGGTTGCATAGGAGGATTTCCAGATGGTCCTCCTTGTTGCGGTCCTTTTGCCCAAGAAAAATTTGGATGCCTAGCCCACCCTGGGTTGTACGTGTTCGAGTAAGGATCATTCCCAGGTTTCTGAAAGGTGTTCAAAGCATGAACTTGTTCAGAGAGGAATTCTGGAAATGTTGTACCAGATGGGCAAGATTGCGTAGGATGGGTAGGACTAGAACATATGGCACAAGCCTCGGCTTGAGTTGTTTGTGGAGGTCCATTATGTAACATCAGAGCATCAACCTTCTTTGTCAGGCCATCAATCTTAGCATGGAGATCTGGTGTGACTCCTATCTCATATATGCCACCTCTCTTTTGTGGTTGGGAACTTCTTTCACCTCTATCTGAATAGTCCCATTGCTGGGAGTTTTCACACAAGGTTTCAAAGAATTTCCACGCTTCGGTATCGCTTTTGGTCATGAAGGACCCTCCACTGGTGGCATCAACCATGCGACGGTTCTGGGGTGTCAGACCGTCATAAAAGTATTGCACTTGTTGCCACTTCTCAAAACCGTGGTGTGGACATTTAAGAAGCAAGTCCTTCCATCTTTCCCAGCATTCATGGAAGTGCTCTCCCTCTTTTTGTGTGAAATTAGTGATTTCTCTACGGAGAGCATTAGTTTTGTGAACAGGGAAGAACTTGTTTAAGAACTTCCTAGATAATTGGTCTCATGTAGTGATAGACCCAACTTCTAGAGAATTCAACCATGCTTTCGCCTTATCCTTCAAAGAAAAAGGAAACAGGCGTAGGCAGATCGAATCGTCTGAGAAGTTTTGGAATTTAAAGGTGGAGCAAATGTCTAGGAATTCTTTCACATGATGATATGGGTCCTCCTTGTCTAACCCATAAAAGGAAGGCAACAACTGTATGACCCCAGTCTTGAGTTCAAAGTGTGCTGCCGTGGTGGTGGGCAACACTATGCATGAAGGTGCATTGAATTGGACAGGAGCTGAATAATCTCTAAGAGTTTTAGTTCCATTCTCTTCTGCCATTTCAACTGGGATGTCTTTCAATCTTCTATGGAATGTTCTTTCTATTTCAGGATCACAAGATGCTAGTTCTATATCTGGAGATCTACGTCCTAGCATAAACTAAGTAACAACCTAAGAGAAAGAAAACTAGAACTAGAAACAAGTTAAAACTATGTAAATAAGAATGGGAAGAAAGAACCCGGAAAAAGGAGATGTGATGTCAGAAGATTTAAGAAGCTCCTCCTCACTTAGTAGCTTTCTTCCTCAATTCCTGAAAATAGAAACAAAAACAAATCAAGTTTCCTAAAATAATGATAGAAAAATCCTAAGCAACGGTTAATTTCTAAAAAAAGAAAGTTTCTAAAAATAAAAAAAACTAAGTAAGTTTCTAAAAAGGAAAAAGAAATTTCTAAAACTAGAAAGTTACTTAAGAGAACAATCTAAATCCAAAAAATAAAAAATTCAAAAGAAATTCTAGAATTAGAAAATTTCTAAAAAAGTAAAAACCTAATTCTAAAAATAAAGAATAAAAAATTAGAAAAAGTAAAGAATTTAGAAAGGGATTACCAAATTAGAAGTTTATCTCAGGACCCTACAAAACAGGAAATAGGTTAATTTCTAAAATAAAGAAAAGAACTCTAAGTTAGTAAAATCCTAAGCTATGAATTATGATAAGAGAGAATCCTAAATTTAATTTGGACCGAAACAGTCCCCGGCAACGGCGCCAAAAACTTGTTCACTCCCCAAGTATAGGGTTGTGATGTAGTAATAAACTCGGTAAGATCGAGGTCGAATCCCACGAGGACTGGTCGTCACAAGTCAAATTCACGATTCTTCTTAACTAATTCAACAAATAATGTAGCGAATTACTAACACAAATTTATGGAAAATAACTATTGAGAATAAGGAAGAAAATTCAATCAGAGGAAGAGCACTAGGACTTTCGAATCCACCCCTAATTATCCTAACCTTTGTTTCGTCTGTTAATTCACCTTAAATTAGATTGATCTAACTTATCTAGAGAAGCACAATCTGTGTCCTTAATCGGGCATACAGATTGTCTAATTCCTTTAAGCAATGCTATGAAGAACATATCCCATATCCTTAATCGGGCATATGGAATATGCAGTTCATTAAAGCACCCCGTCTCTTTCCTCTATAGGAACCTGTTCATGATCAGATACAAGCACCTAGAATAAGCATCTAGACCACATCCATCCATAGACTTTGATCAAGTTCATAGATGGAGAAGCATAGAATTTAAAACAATCAAGCACACTAAGGAAAGAAACAAATCAATCTAATTAAAGTAAAATCAACATAGAACAAAGGGTGTTCAAATTAGGGGTTTCATCTCAGTCCTAGCTGAGAGATTAGTTACCCATAAACTCCATTAAACAGATGGATAAATAAAAATAAAAATTCATAAAAGGAATTTCAAACCAATTTCTCTCTCTTCTTTCTTCTCTTTCTTCTCTTTCTTCTCTCCCTTGCTGTAGATCTGGAAATCCTTCAATTTCTGAATGCCTTTCCCATGTCCAAGACTCCTTTTTTTATAGTTGATGGAAAGCTGGATCAGTGGCAGAGTTGTAACAGGACATGGAATGGAAATTTTCGCAACCATGATCGGTGGGCCCCACCGAAGTGTTTTCTGGAAAATCCACCCCGTCCATTGGATTTAGGACGAAATTTCAGCCAAGAATGGGTGGTTTTGAACGTCCATTAACGCGGCCCAGAGAAGAAAACACGAAGAAATCAGTTTTGAACGTTGCAGGGCAGCCCTTTTGTGGCCTCTGTATCATCCACGTGTGTACGCATGGGAGTGGAATATCAGCATGGGTTTGTAGTGCTCGAAGCCCTCTACACGATGGACGGTTTGGATCAACCGTACGGGTGACGTGTGAGGCCCACTAACGTCCGCAAAAACGGCCAGCGGTCGGTCGTTCGCTGACGCGGAACAGGGACGCGGCTTGCTTCCGCTGCGGAAATGGTGGGGCCCACGTTGTAGTTTGTTTGGGAAATCCACTCCGTCCACCGAATTTCTCTCGAAATTCCGGTCGGAAACACAGTTTTTTCTCCATTTTGGTGCGGGCCACGGAAGATCTCGTTTCACCGTCCATTCCACGTTTGAATGGCTAGATTTTACTCCGGATGACCGTTTGCAATTCTGCCACCTAGGCAATGTTAATGGTCTTCATTTGGACCTGATGAATGGCCCGGATTGATGTTTTGATGGACGGTGTGGACCCACAACTCCAACGATGGATCGGCCAGCCTTAACGCTGGCGCCGTTTTTGAATTGAGAAGAAGAGGGTCGGTCAGCGCTTGCGCTGACCGACCCAGCCGTCCGGTGCACACCGAGTGCACTTTGAGCATTGTGCACTCTCAACTCATGTGGGGTCCACCTTGATAGTTATCGAAAATCTAATCCGACCATCTGTTTTCTCACCTCATAAAACGGGATGAGACCAAATTTGAGGCATATCCAGATTGTCGGTGGACCCAAAATCGATGGTTTGTGGGCTGATTTGTCCGTTGGGGTACTTCCCGAGATATCCAGAGGTTGAAATTTAATATGTACGGTTAATTTATGGCCCTCATCCCATGTATGAAGTTTTGAACTGATCGGATGGCGGGAAACATGTGATCTTGAATTCTGGACCTTTTTCAGGCCCCTTTGGCTTGCTTTCCTCAGATTCCAGGCGTGTAAAATCTTCATTATTAGTTCTCTGGAGTCCATCCCGTGCTCTGGAGACTTTGGATCATGAAATCCATGTCGTTAACATCAATTTTCAATTAACACTCCTGATTTCATCCTGTGACAGAAACACAATTAATACACCCCATTAAGCCTTATCATGTACGTAAATTTATGCAATTACTGGGGTCTGATATGCAATATTTGACCCTGATCAGAAAGTTACCGCATGATTGAAGCTGGGCCCTGATTTTGCTAGGGCATGTGGTATGTTGATCGGGGAAGGAGATTTTTCTTGGAGCATGACAGTTGGAGCAAGGGTTGGATAGGCAGATGGTGCCCCTTGCGAAATAGAGGATGTATAGATTGGATGGATCGGTGGTGACTCCTATAGACTTGAGGGCATGGAGATTAGACTGGATGGAGATGCCCCTTGTATATTTAAGAGCGAAGAGATTGGGCTGGCAGGGTGAGCCCCTTGTAGACTTGGGGGCATGGAGACTGGACCGGCTGGAGATGACCCTTGCATTTTTAAGAACGAAGAGATTGGAGTGGCAGGGTATGCCCCTTGTAAACTTGAGGGTATTGTTGTTGGGCTGGCAGTGATTGAATGGATGCATTAGACTGGATTGACCAGGGGTGACTCTCCTTGGCTAATGTTGTTAGTGATGAGTTGGGGCATACTTAATGCGGTGGTAGAGAATTTTGGAGGATGTTGGCCTGAGCTGTAATGTTAGCCTACAAGGTGATCGCAATCTTCTAACTTTTGATCAAATCCTGGACAGCGTGTTTCAAGGCGAAACAACGGTTAGTTAGATGGTCAGGAGATTGATGATATGCGCAATACTCATTTTATTGTAGCTTGCGGGCAAGGGATTTGGTGGAAATCGAGGTTGGAGTGGTGTCAGAACTTGCTTTTGCACAAAAATTGTCATGATCTGACTGTATGTTTATGCCAAAGGAGTGAACTTCCTGCCCAGCATTACTTGCTTGTACAGATTTTGTGCATTTTCCCTAGGCTGTTGCTGTTGTTGTTGCCATTGTCCCTCTTGAGGGGCGAATTGAGCGCCTTAGGTAGAGGCGACAAGATTGTCATCTTCTGTTGGATGGAGGTCAGGAACACTTTTGCTACCGTTCTCGTATCTAGTAAGTCTTCCTTCCATTATCAGTTGTACTGGGGAGGCCTGATGAGGCTACTAGGGGGAGATTGTCCAGCCCTCATTCCAGCTTCAACTTGTTCCCCGGCATGGATGAGTTGGGTAAATTTGGCATATGGATACGAGACGAGGCATCCAGATATACTAGGGTTTGCCGAGTGGATGATCATGTAGATTTGCTCCTCGTCATCAATAGATGTTTTCATTCTAGCGGCCATTGCCCGCCACCATCCAACGTAAGCTGACAATGACTCATCATTCTTCTGCCTTAAGGCAACAAGATCCGCCCTTTTGGGTGCTACATTAAGATTGTACACAAAACAATTAATGAAAGCTTGAGAAAGTTGTTCCCAAGTTTTAATTCGATGGTAGTTTAATGATGTGTACCAATCTAACGCATTGCCTTTCAAGGATTTTTAAAACAAACGGATCAATGCTCCGTCATTACCTGCCATAGTATTAAGCTCTCCACAGAATACTCTTAAATGGTCCATAGGACACCATATCTTTTGAATTTTGGTACCTCAAAGTTTTGAGGTACCATTACATCAGGGAAGGGATAAAGATCCCTAAACTTAGTGGATGGGAGATCCACCCCTTGCTGCTTCTGTAGCTTTCTCTGCATATCTTGTAATTGCTCTCGGAGCTCTTCAATTTCGGAGGGACCGATCGAGAGGGGTTTTGCCCCTTGGAATTGATTGGATCTCCTATTAGGAGGAAGACGTGCCGGAGGGTTGCTCCCGTTTGTATGTTGGGCTGATTCTGTAGGAAGAGGGAGAACATGATTTACTAGAGGAATGAGGGAGAAAGTAAAAGGAGTTTGTGGGATTTAGCTGTTTTGCACACCAGGCTATATTGCCTGCATGTTTGGTATAGCGCCTGGTACCAGGCGAAGCAATACTCTTGCAATGCTTTGAGATTTTGGGCCATCTCATTCATGGCTGCAGTAGTTGTGAATATGTTGGAGCTGCCGGAGGTGTCGGCGTCGGTGCCGGTGCTAGTACCGGTGCCGATGCTAATGCTTCAGGAGCTGACAGAGCTGTCGACTCTTCTTCATGGGTAGTCATAGTTGCATGAGATCGAGTAGTAGCTCGGATTGATGTCTAGACAAGTGTAAGTCAAAGATTGATGTTTTGTTTTTGTTTATTTATCTTGCAACTGTTATGTATTTTTTTTTGGTTTGTTTTGTATGAATGTGATGATGAATGTCCCTTGAGTTTGTAATATCACAAATTTTCGAGTCAGGTCTCGGCTAGTGCACTCTACGTTCCCCAGTGGAGTCGTCATTCTGTGAACGTTGGGAATCGGCGCCCACACTGATTAGTGTGTTTGGTTTGATTTGTGGGGGTGATTAGGTTGATTTGTGGATGTTGGAGTCACCACTAGCCAATTAATCTCAGAATCCCACAGTTAGCTAAAACTCCGTGGAATATGCAAGGTTAGAGAAATCCAAAGACTCTCCTACCTTAGATTGACTCCTGGTCTGTGATCCGGGATTCCAGGTAAGGGATCTCGGTTACAAAGAGGAAAGGTGTTAGGCACCCTCTCTACCTATACAAATGTACGGTCTCTACTTTATGTGGTAAGAAATATCAAGGGATGAATGATATGGTCGGATTAGGACTAGGCACACATGGATTTCTGATGCGGCAAGATCCAAGATTACGGCAAGCCACAGAGCATACGTCCAATGATGTGTCTAGAGGGTGGATGTGATGATGCTTATGCAAAAAGGTAAAGAAAAGTGGACTAGATCGCTAGGAATTTCTGATGTGATAGGATCCGATATACGATAAGTCACATAGCATACGTTCACTAGAGATCTAGAGAAGCAGGGGGGTTGAGAAGGGAATAGATGTCATGACGAATGCTTGTATATAAAATGAAAAGATTTTTTGCTTGGACTTGAATAGGCTAAGACATGGGTTGCACTTATGATCAATCTGGGCTAGACTTGGGGTTTGAGATGGTTGGGAGGAGGCTAAGGGGTAGCTGAAAAATCTAAACTTTGAGGCTTGGGAGCTCCTCACCCTCTCTCTCTCTCTCTCCCTCTCCTCCCTCTCTTGAATTTTGGAAATGAGAAATGGGTGTTTGAAATGTGAAGAGGAGAGGGCTATTTATAGCCTTCTCCAATGGCAATGTGGTTATTGTTAGGTTTGAGAGGGGTAAATGCTGACATGACAACTTGGGATTGGTTGAGGGGAGAAGAATGTCATGTGGCGTACTCTCATTGGCTCTTAGAGGTTGGAAGGATGGTAAATAAGGTAGGTTAGAGGGGTAAATCTATAGGAAAGTTGACTTTGGGACGAGAGACAGCTGTTGTTCGGAGGACACACATGTCTCACACGCAGAGGTAATTGGATTACTGCCGGCGGTAGTCGGACTACTGCCCGGGCTGGGTTTGGTCCGAAGTTCGTCCAGCTAGAGCCGCATAAATTTTTTAGAGCAAGCGGTAGTCGAATTACCGCTCGGGTACAGTTTCTCCCGAATTTTGGCCGGTAGCTCCTTTTTTGGGTCCTAAGAGCAGAACAAAGTCTGTTTTGGATATTTGGCTTGAAATGGCTCAAAATTGGCTTGATCATGACCCGAAGTGGCTCGAAAAATGGATTGATTGTGGGTGAAGGTTTGTGTATGCTTTGGCTTAAATGATGACTCGTGATGGCTCAGGTTAGGATTACGGTTTATGCTGGAGCTAGGATGGGTTTATGGTTTAGGCTGAGGTTTGGGTTAGGGTTACGCTGGTTTTTTGGTTTACGATTCAGATTAGGGTTTAAGCTGGGATTAAGGTTTGGTTTAGGATATGATCATGGTTTTCGAATTGTCTTAACTTTCTCAAGATATTAGCCTGGGTGAGGTGCCTACAGATCCCAGGATCGGAACCTGGCGCTTGGGGCTGGGAGCCGAGAATGGGGTACTACGGAGGCTATCGGCACCGGATTTGGCAATTGGAAATTTTCTAAGCCCGGTTCCCGAGTTTGGGGTGTGACAAATGTAACTTAAACTCAAAATATAACTAACAAGAAATATATATTATATATATATATATATATATATATATATATATATATATAATATATATATATATATAAGTGTATGGGACCGTATCCTACCAAAATACATACGACTTCAAAATATAAAATGATTCAGCCCTAAAATCTCATCGTTGGCCCTAAGGCAACTTATAATGGCCTGCTCAGCAGCTGAAAATACGAGAGCTCCTCCTCTTAGTCCACAGACACCTCCTCCCGTGCGTCGGATTCCATGGTACCTGCATATATGATAGGGTCTGGTTGATGTTTTAAAACACCATCCTAGAGTGGGAGTGAGTGATTAACTCAGTGGTTCCATTAACATCAAGTTACATATGTTATCAATTCCAGAAGCACAGTTAATGATAAAGCAACTTAAACATTTGTAACATCCCAGATTTTTGCCAACCTGGGATTAGACGTCCTTAGGCAATGGGTCGATCCTAACACCTTATTAACTTGTCAGAACTGTATCCCACAGTCTAAAATCGCTCCTTAACCCATTTCCTTCACAAATCCCACTGTTCACCACTTGTTCTTTTAAATTTTTCTAAGTACTTTCACCCTAGACACTATCTTAAACTAGGTAAGTAGTATAACTTGGATCACTTTATATACAAACTACAAAGGCCCAGGTACCACCTTAGACGGAAATTACTCAGGACTAAATTCTTTAGAAATTAGGAGAGAATTAGCCAGTGTGAAACTAGAGTACCCGTGAAATTAGTACCAATCACTTTAAATACGATCTGCAAGACCCAAAACTTGTAGAATCATTGACGCTAGGGTACCCTAAAATATAGGATCAATCTCATTACCCGGCTGCTCTCGGGAGCATCTTGAAACTCCGTATCAGATCTGGACCGCACGTCGGAAGTCTGATTAACGCGAAGTTAAGGAATTAGGACCGCCTTGCTGGGCTTGACAACCATCTCGGAAATCAAATCCAGATAGTGTCCCAGTGTAATTCACTTGAGTCCGGAGCGAGGAGTGTGAAAATACTTGATTTTCTTTACAAATAAATATCTCAAATAGTAATCTGACACCTCTCACTTGCGGATCAGTTTTAAGCAACCAGATCATCAGAATCAGACCAAATTACACCCTCGGATCAAGAGAAATTTCATACACATATCCATGTACTCGGAATCTCCGATCGAGATCCGCTGACCGTTGAACTGAAACTGGTCTGCCACGCGTGATCTGAGAACCCTACTGGAATGAAAACTTAATAGAACGTAGATCCGGTGTTGGTGAGCTTAAGTCCGACCTTTGGCTCAAGGAGGCCCGCCAGAAGTCCTCCGTTGAGCTGAAACGGGACCACTTTGGTTATAACCTAATTATACCTTGACCTGGAGTCTGTTTTGGTGAGATTTGGGGTTATATAAGGACCTTAAATCCTCTCTCATTTCAGCCATCCGAATTTGAGAAAAACCCTAGGAAAAGAGAGAGAAAGTGAGAGTGAAGTGGGAGCATCTCCCTGCAATGCTTCCCTGCTGCTATACATGTTTAACCGCCTTGTTCTAATCGCTTTCCCGGCGCTTCCGGCTCCGTTTCTAGGTAAGAAACCCTAACCCAAATTTGATTTGGGGCTTGGGTGGTTGTAGGTTATGAAATAGCTAACCTATGATGTTCTATAGGTTGCCAAACTGCCGTAGATGAAAGCTTAGCAAACCTATCGACTTCGTTACGATTCTACGACAAAAGGTGCAGACTTTAGGTGTATAGGTTATAGTTTTCAACGCTTTCAATGTCAGATAATGATAGATTCATGATCTGCATGCAATTACACATGTACAAAGTGATGTCTGTTTTCCGTTTCGATTAAAGATAAAGAATATGGAATTTTACATACTCTAGGTATTTGTAGAAAGTACCGTATACGTATAAATTTTGCAAATATGTTTGCCATGATTATTTGCTGTATTAATATATTATATATGGATAAAATACCTGTTTGGCGAAAGGACTTACCCTAATACATGCTTTTGCTAATATACACTATGTATGTTAAAATAGTGTATTCTAAGTGTTTGTGAAAATGACCGAATGAGTATAGAATTCTCATTCGTGCTCGCCATGACTAATTGTTATGGATTTATGATTGTTGTATTGGCGATATCCCTTTAACGAAAGGATTTGCCCTAAATCACGCCACGACCAATATACACTACTTATATTAAAATGTGTGGCCCAAGTGTTTGTGGAAATGATTGAATAAATATGGAACTTGGATTCTTGCTTGCCATGACTATCCATCGTGGGTGTATGCGTGTTATGATTGGGGTAACTCCCTAGTGAAAGGATTTAGCCTAATACCTATGTGATCAACATATGTCATGTATGTAGTCTAAAGTGTTTGTTGAAATGTCTGAATGAGTAGTAGTTAGTAAATTGTAATGTATAAGGGTGCTGAGATATGATTCTCAACTCCTTTAACTATGTGTGTGATTTCCTTGGATAGTTGAGTGATTAGGAATTGAATATGTACAAACTCATGCTCATGTTGTACTTCATAACATGCTCAATTGATTGTATGATTTTATCTATGTAATGCATATGTTTAAATTCATGTTTACGTTGTATGATCCGTCATGGGCGATGGGGGAGTGGAGCAACGAGTGCGTGCAACGGCCCTGGCAGCCCTAAATGGATAATATCAGTCTTTGATTGTATGATTTGAATTTTAATCTATTATTGCTTTAAATATCTGAAATTGAATGTGATTGGGGCTATTGTATAGTCCAGGCAGTCGGTAACGGGATCGAATTCGTGGCTGAGTTTCATTTGCCATGTGAGATGTGTTCGACGAACCCGAGTCGTACTTCAATTGGCAATAGTGGTTGGCCACACGAAGTGCTTATACCCTTCATATCGTTTAACTTGTTGTGCGCTCGAGCTAGCCGAGCTCGTCAAGTAACCCTATCTGTCTTATGTAAGTTCACCATGTTTGGATGCTACTGCTTGAATCTAGGGTACCAAACTTACCAGTGAAATCCCTTTTAACCATGGTACCTCGATCCGCTAAGACTCATGAGCCGGGCATGGTGGTATGGGACACCGTGGTCGAGCTGTTGGCCTACGCTGGGGTCACGTGCCTCCCCGTAGTGACCAGTGAGCAACCAGACTCGTGAGCCGATTATGGTGGTATGGGACACTATATTCGAGCTGTCGGCCTACACTACTTGATGGGTGATGGGGAGAGTAGTGCAACGATTCTGTGTAACAGCCCTAGCAACCCTGACCGTACACGGTGTAATGACCTCAAGTATACTATAAGTTTGCAGTGAGGCGATGAGCCTTCCCATAGTAACAGAGTATAAACTAGGCCTGTATTGATAAGGTGATGGGGGAGTGGTGCAACGATTCCGTGTAACAACCCTGACAGCCCTTGCAGCGACCTAAAAACACACCATCGTATGAGATTGTTTAGGACTGACGACCCTAGAATGGATCATGTTTGGGAATGATACAAGGGAGGTACCTTAGTTTCCCAATCCTGCTGTTTGAAATGGACTAATAACAACTCGGTAATCATGCTCATCATGCATTGCATGTGCCTGGAAGTGTGGAGCACTGAGGAAAGCAAGCATGCCGCGAACGTAAGATGGTGTCGCATGAGGGAGTATGTCGGTGAGGGCATCCATCATGACTGCATTCATACTTGCATTAATAAGAGTAGTTAGGAGTGTTTGATTTTACTGCTTTATCATTACTGCTTGACTGAGTCGATAACATGTTAACCTATGCTTTATTGTTCCACTGAGTTAGCTACTCACTCCCACGATACGGGACGGTGTTCCGAACACCCACCAGACTTGTTGAGTTTCAGATGATGGCGATGCTGCGAAGCGGAGCCGGACCTGTATGCTGATGGCTTCAAGCAAGCCGTGTCTTAATCAACGGGATTACAGGGATGTTGACTAGATAACACTACACCTTTGGTATAATTTAAAATTGCACTTGTAATTCATTAACCTGGTAACATTATCACACTCTGGAGACTCACCACTATTTTTATATATTTATAGATCTATCACAGTCTTCCGCTTGCAATTTAACTGTCTCTGGAGTATGATAAGCTGTTTTGGCTTAATCTCACTCATGTTCACTACATTAATGCAGACAACATTCAATCATCATTCATTTTGTTGCATAAGTGATGTGTTGGAACTCGGGAGTTGAGTTTATCCTCGACCCCCGATTTTCAAGGCGTTACAACATTCAAATCCTAGATACTCTTATTAATGCACGTGCATGCTGTTATCAGATGATGCATGTCCTCACAATCCAACACTCCCTCACAGTGACTCCAATGCCTCATTCGCAATGCCAACACTCCCTTATCACCCGACCATAACTCCCAAGTCGCCATAGCCTAAACTAATGCGATGCGATGAATGTTCGTGTTAGCCAAGTTATTTAATTAAGTCCGTTCATCCAACAAAATTGGAGAAGCCGAAATACCTCCATTTGGTCATTAGTCTCATCCGGATCACTAGGCATGGGGCGGATGTACCGGCTCCATGCCTGTGTCCCTTAATCCGTATTTGGGTTTATCACCCAGGCAACGACTTCCCAATCAATGTGAGGCTAACACTGGCCCGACCAACTGGTCCGATCGATCACTAAGGACCTAGATGGCATAGCCCAGACACACAGGGTTATGCAGTCCATCGATAGGTTGAGGGTGCCCACAAATATATAAGAGTCGTCACCCAAACAAAAATGCGGAGCGGTCGCGGCATCATTACAGTTTAATGTACTAGGCTCATAGCCTTCTTGGTTGCTCATTTGTCACTACGGGAAGGTTCGTCACTCTAGTGTAGGCCAACAACACGGACAGGTGTCCCATACTACCATGCCTGCCTCATAGCACTTAAGGATCGTATCGCTAATGGTTATTAGTAGACTTTTCAAATGGTATGGGGTATTCTAGATTCAGGCAATCGCGATCAGACACGGTAAACATACGCGGTTAGTCAGTTATTAGACAAATTCGGTTGACTCGGGTGAACATCGGCACAACCAGTATTAGGTGCAAGCATCCCACATAACCTAGCTACCGTTAATCATCCGTGTTCGGCCCAGATCAATCGAATGAATTAGGGTGGTCGACCAAACCCAGGCCACCCCCGTGTTCTGCAATTTGCTAACTAACCCGATTATTCGAGTTGTCCTAATCATTCGACAGAACTAATTAACCCACAATAGTAATTTACAAGAATGAAATATGAGCAATAAATCCAGCAATTTACTCATTCGAGCATTTCATTGAACATACAAGCTTCACCACATTGGCAATAACAATCTATGAAAAAGAAATCAAAATATACATATACAAATTAGCATGCATTCATCCATTCACAAGCATAAATCATTAACTGAATCATAAAACTCGATAAACGGCAACTTAGGGATAATGGTCCGCACCTCCAAGAAGGAATCTCCGATTTTGAGCTCATAGGCTTAGGAATTTGGGAAAAAATCATCAATTCCTAAATCAAAACAAGAAAAACACCATTAATGACTAGAAATCTACATTAGGTTACTTAATTGAAGGGTAATATATAATTCTTACCTCAGATTCTTGGCATGGGTGGATTTAGTAGAGGTTTGGTAGTAGCCAAAGGTTTGGTTGAAGAAATACCAACCCTACAAGCATCAAGATTTTCTTCACTCACACACACACTCTCTCACTTCTCTTTCTCTTCCTTTTCTCTCCACGTCTCTCTTTCTCTCTCTTCTCCTTCACCCAAGCTAAGGCATGAAATTCGTATGGGAGAAGGGGGTACCCAAATGAAGGTATTATATAGTTCTAGAAATTATGCAAATAGCCCTTAGGGCTAGGTTTTCATTATACTAGCCTTATGAGAGGGTGTTTTTAACCTTTGGGCCCATTATGGGGTGTAGGAGTTTATATACATCGTGGGATAATTATCCCTAATGATGATCTACGTAGGGATATGATCGGCCTGCTATTTAGATGCGCCGATCGACGGGTATGATAAGAAGTTTGTTCGACGATCAGCGATGGTTGATCGGGGCCACGACTATACGGATATGTGTGGAGAAATATCTTTAGTCGGTACCTCGACTTCGGTTGCGATCTAACAGTCGAAAAGCCACAACTTTGGAAAAGAGTAGGAGGTTCATTTCACTTAAGTTTTAGGTTTCAGACTTGGGTATTTACGCATTTCAAGTACTCGGCCCTCTGGCCCAAGTTATGCAGTTCTGGGTATTATTTTGATTCGCCACCCATGATGGACGTCAAGCCCACTAAGACGAACGTCTTTCTATAGCCTCATGTTTAGTGGCCCACTAATGAGCGGTCTAGAGCTTATTCGGATAATTAGTGCATTTCTGAAATGAATTGGGTAGAGAGATTTCTTGTGCGCAATGATTAGGGTATGGATTAACTATGTTCATATTGTGGCCTATTCGAAATTAGCAAAAATGAAGATTTAATCATAATCACTCTAAACCATTGGTTCTTATGTTAAATAAGTAAATAGGTTGATTTGGTTCATTAATTAAGATCCGGCCCATAGCTATCTCGGCTTTGGGTAGATCCTTAATTTAATTACGGTTGTCTTAATTAGTCAGTGATAGCAAAACTAGATTTGGGCCCTAGATGAACAATTCACAAGGCTAGACTTGAGGTTTAAGTGATCAAGCAGATTCGTTGACTTCCTACGGTTGGTTAATTAAATTTGTGCGGTTCTTTACTCGTACCACCCGTGTATAGGTTCACTTCGAACATCAAGGGTCAGTAAGTGACAACGTAGGCTAGTCATATCAAAAATTTTCAAGGATTTTTAAAAATCTCAATAACGAAAATCCAGGACGTTACACTCTAGTAAGGCTCACATGCGACAGAGCCTGGTCTGCAATCTGCAACTCCAATAAGGAAAGGAGATCCTTTGGGATGATAGTAGGGCTGTACATGAACCGAGTTATCTCGTTTAGCTCACTCGACTCGAATCGAAAAAGCTTGATTCGACTCAGTTCAAAACTGAGTTCGAGCCGAGTCAAGCTGATTTTTTGAGCTCAAAAAAATTTCGAACCAAGTTTAAGCTTGCCTAAGCTCAACTCGACTCGGATTGAACCCAACTTGAATCGAACCATTTCGATGACTTGGTTGCTTTGATATTGATATTGCTCACCAAGTGTTTGATGAAATGACTCAACGAAGTGTCAGCTGGTGGTGAGGAAGGTATGTTTTATCAAACAAATACTCTTTTTTCTTAATTTTGATTTTGCCTACAAAGTGTTTGTTGAAATACCTGTAAAACCATTGCCGGTGTTTTACATACAGTGAGAATTTAAAGGTGCAGTTCATGTGTTTGTGAAAATGCTGCACAGGCAAACTTGGCTCGATCTTGGCTCGAACTGGCCCGAGCTGCTTACCGAACCAAGCCGAACTGGCCAGTCAAGCTCGAGGACCGAGTCGAGCTGAGTTCGAGCTGAGGTCGGCTAGTTGCCGAGCCGAGTCAAGTTGTGCCAAGCTCAACTCGGTTCGACTCGTGTACACCTCCAGATGACAGGATCCTCTGCAGCATAAGCACGCTCTTTCTCCTTGATATCCTCCATGAGCTTAATGCGTTGAGCTTGAAGGACTCAGAGCAAGGTCCTGTTGAACTGGTGTACCCTATTCCAGCAAAGGCAGGTCGTTCCATGCTCTCCCATAAACATCACCCATGGAATCAGATTCTTCCTGAGCAGAGGCTTGTTGTCTCAGATATTCAGCAACCCTCTGCAACTCGATCTAGAGTTGGAAGAATTATATCCAAGGTAGTAGAGTTTCCTCAATACCTCCAGAATTTCTCCTAGATGTACATCAATATCGGGAGCTTCAGTGGCATCGTTAATGAAGAGAGCAGTGTTAAACAAGAGGGAAGATTGACCATAATCAACAAGGCTAAGGTCGATAATCTCTTTCAGGTAAGCTTTGATTTGACTAAGGAAAGAAGAAGAGGATTGGTTATTAGCTGTAACGACCTGTAAATTTCCGTACATTGGGTCGAGTACCACTTCGACCAGAAATCACGTAGGATTAAATCCTTTAGAATTTAACAAAGTTAACTAAGTACTAAACTCGGTTAGCCATGAAATCCGTTGGGATCGCTTTTAATACGATCTGCAAGACCCAAAACTTGCAGAATTAGTGACTCTAGGTTACCCTAAGGTCTAGAGCCAAACTCATTTCCCGTCTGCTCTCGGGAATGAAACGAAACTTCGTATTAGGTCTAGATCGCACATCGGGAGTCCGATTAACACGAAGCTAAGGAACTAGGACCGTCCCACTGGGCTTGACAATCATCTCAAAAATCAGATGATTCCGATGTCCCACGGCCATTCTTTTCGATCCGGAGCGAGGGAGTGTGAAAAACACTAATTCCATCCCAAAATAAATATCTGGAATAGTGATCTGGCATCATTCGGTTGCGCGTCAGTATTAAGCAACCTGACCGTCGGAATCAGACCAAATTACACCCTCGGATTAAGAAAAATTTCAGGAACATTTACATGTACTTAGAATTTCTGATCGTGGCCCACTGACCGTTGAACTGAAAGTGGTCCGCCACGTGCGATCTGGGAATCCGATCGAGTCGAAAATGTAATCCCACGTAGATCCATAGATGGTGAGCTTAAGTCTGACGTTTGGCTCAAGGAGGGCCACCAGAACATCCCTTTTGAGCTTGGAAAGTGGCGAAATGCCTATATATGCAGCCACCCTTGAACCTGAGTCTATTTTAGACATGTTTTTGGCTATAAAAGGGGCTTAGAACAGCCCCTCTCACAGCCATACGAATTTGGGAGAAAAACCCTAGAGAGAGAGAGAGAAAAGAGAGAGAAGAGCTTGGATTTGTGGGACCACCTTCCTCCTACTGCTTCCACTCATCACACGGCCTACACCGCCTCATTCCTGGCATTTTCCCGGCGGTATCCATCCCGTTTGGAGGTAAGAAACCCTAACCCTAGGTCTGATTTGAGGTAGGATTGTTGTAGGTTATGAAAAAGCTAATCGATTCCGCTCTTTAGGCTAGAAAATTCCCGTATACGGAAGCTCCAATACCCTTGCTGATTCGTTGGATTTCCAAGGGCCAAGGTGAGGACTTTAAGTGTATAAGTTACGTTTTTCAACGCTTTCAATGTCAGATAATGATAGATTCATGATCTGCGTGTAAATGCACATGTACAAAGTGCTTTCCGTTTCCTGTTTCGATTAACGTTGTAGAATATGGAATTTCACATACTCTAGATATACGTAGAAATACCGTATACATATTTTTTTCGGGAAAATGTTTGACATGTTTATTTAATGTATGATTATATAATATGTGGATAAAATACTAGTTTGGCGAAAGAAATCGCAAAAATACACGTTCGCTTGTAAATGCCTAATATGTTGAAAAGGTGTATTCTAGAAATACCGCATATGTGCGGATTTTGGAAATACAATTGTAATGATTATTTGCTGTATGATTATGATATACATGGGTAAAATACTCACGTGGCGAAGGGACAGCCCTAACACGAAATTTGCTAACATACGTCATGTATGTTGGAATAGTGTATTCTAAGTGATTGTGCAAATGCTTGTATGAGTACATGTTTATGTATTAGTGCCTTAGATAGGCGCTGATATGGGATTTCCGACTCCCTTAGAGACATGTAGGATCCCCTCCATGCGGTGGTTCACTACAACCACTCACTTGTAATGTGTACACAATTGCATCCCTATGTGGATAGTGCTTTATCACATGCTTTACAACATGCAACATGCTTTACTCATGTTTTACTTCATGCTTTATAACATGCCTCCTAACATGCTTGTATTGCTTGTTTATCATGCTTTACTTCACATGTTATCAATGAAAACTGTTTGAGTTTGGGACTATGTATATAGCCCAAGCATTCGGTACCAGATTTGCGTTTGTGGCTGAAATTCATATCGCCACAAAGGACGTGTCTGGCGAACCCGAGTCGTACTTCGGTTGGCGATAGTGGTTGGCCACACGGAGTGCTTTTGCGCTCCATATCGCTCAACTTGTGGTGCGATCGAGCTAGTCAGGCTCGTCAACTAAACCGAAGTGTATTTGTGTGTTCACCCTGTTTGGTCGCTACTGCTTGAACCTAGGGTACCAAACTTACCAGTGGCGATTCCCGTTTAACCATGGTACCTAGATCCGCTAAGTCGCATGAGCCGGGCATGGTGGTATGGGACACCGTGGTCAAGCTGTCGGCCTACGCTGGGGCCATGTGCCTCCCCGTAGTGACCATTGCGCAACCAAACTCGTGAACCGAATACGGTGGTATGGGACACTGTATTCGAGCTGTCGATACTTCGGCGAGAGCCGAGTACGGTGAGACCTGTGCTCGTGCTGACGGGCGACGAGTCCTCCGTAGTATCATCGAGTACACTCCAAGGGTCTGCGATTGGCGACGAGTCTTTCACAGCAACTAGAGTGTGAGTTGAGCCGAGTACGGTGAGACCTGTACTCGAGCTGACGGCTAGTGATTGAGCCGAGTACGGTGAGACCTGTACTCGAGCTGACGGCCAGCAATTGAGCCGCATACGGTGAGATCTGTATCCGCGCTAACGGGTGACGAACCCTTTGCGATGCCTTCACTACGCTTCTCAAACCATAATATCGTATGAGATTATCTAGGATTGACGACCCTAGAATGGATCATGTTTGGGAAATGATACAAGGGAGGTACCTTAGTTTCCCAATACTGCTGTCTGAAATGGACTAATAAATTAAAACTTGGTAATCATGAGCATCATCGCACTGCATGTGCTTTGTAGATGTGGCGCACTGAGGGAGTAAGCATTCGCGAACGTAAGATGATGTCGCTTGAGGGTGGTTTGGCAAGGGCATACAGCATCATGTCATTTCATTTTCGCACTTAACAAGAGTAGTTAGAAATGTTTGATTTGTACTGCTTTATCATTACTGCTTGATTGATTTGATAACATGTTAACTTATGCTTTATTGTTCCACTGAGTTAGCTACTCACTCCCACGTTACGGGACGGTGTTTGCAACACCCACCAGACTCTGTCGCAGGTGTAGATGGCGCCTTGGTTCAGGAGCCGGAGCCCGACTTTGATGAGGACCAGGAGGAGTTCTCCTTTATGCAGTACTCTGACGGCTTTGCTTAGGCCGGCTGCATCGCGGAATTTTCAGGGCCTCTCTTGAGGATTATATTTTGGTTTTTGACTTAGAAACAATACATGTATATTGGTACTCAGCTAGCACTCATACTCTGGAGTTCAGAAAATTTTGTTACTTTACATACTTTGAATATAAAATTTCAGTCTTCCGCTTGCCTTTATACAATTGAACTGGAGTATGAATTACTGTTTTGGTATAATCTCATTCATGTTTATTGCGCTAACTCAGACAACATTTAACCAGCATTGTGTATGTTGCATAAGTGATGCGTTGGAACTCGGGAGTTGAGTTCATACTCGACCCTCGAATTTCAGGGCGTTACATTAGCCATATTCATAAATCAAATATAGGAGTTTTGGATGTATGTGGTTTTTAGTGAGTTGCAATATGGGGTTGAGTGCTGTTTATATAGGCGATTACACCTTCCCCCACATTCGATGCATTATATGCAGTAATGGCATTCAATGACGCCTTATATTCCAGAGAAGTCGGAAAATGTAGCCATCATGGCATTTACCTCGACTAAGGTAGTGCACGACTCCTCATTTTTCTCGTGCATCATCATCAAGTCAATTATACATTACAAACGTAAAGAAAATGCCAAGTAAAAGACGGTTGAGGTAACAAAACAAAGGTATTTTGGAGGCTGACTTTATTAATTGTTGAACGTACAGGAGGAAAGTTAAAACTTAAAAGAAGAAAATCTAGCAATCGTATCCTTCACTTTCTCATGTCTGGCCAAAACAACTTGATGTCACAAGGTTGTCTGTTTAATCTAGCCGATTGCCTCTGTTTGTGTTTTGGCAAACACGATCAGTTCCTCAATCTCCTTCTTCCGTTAATCACACTTTGCTTTCTTCTCCTCGAAACTCCTCTTCAACACTTCCAGTTGTGCTTTCAGAGTGACAATCTGTACGCTCATATCCTCCAACTCGGCATCAAATTTCTTCAACTCTTCATGTTCGACCGAGAGCTTCTTTATAGCATCGCTAACCATAGCCACTTGACAAGTCATGTTTGCTCGCTCAAATTCAAGATGTTCAATCATGGTATGGAGCTCGAGATACTCTTTTATCATATAAAAAATTCTCCAAGTGCTGACAGTTGACTGCAAGGCTGTCGTTCAAGCGAGAAAAGACTTGGAAGAGATCAATCAGTTCGACAAGCTTCTCAATCAGTTTGGTCGACATAGCCTCTTGTAGCCTCAGGCGTATAAGCCCCTAGATTTCCTCTTTAAGTTGTTATAGCTTGGTAGAGGGCATGAGTGACTCGGTCATGGAAATATCACTGCTAAAAGCTTGCTAGAGGGAGGAGAGAATGTCTTTAATTGGAAGCACATTTTTAGTCGTCGTAGGAGATACCAAAGCATCATCAACTGACATTTGCGTTGGATCAAGTACTAGTTCTGGATGAGAAAGAGAAATATCGACCACTTGAACTTCTACTATTACTCGATTAGAGATGACGACTTCGCGTGGTATACACGATTGAAGTAGTTCTTCTTCATCATGGGAGGATCTCAAGACTGGAGATAGTTGTCGAGTGGATGCCGGAGTGGATTGTGAGGATGATGCTCTCTAAGATCTCTAAGGAGTGGTAGCTAAAGGGCAAGTTCTCACTTCAGCCTCTTCTTCTCCATCCCCTTGGTTAATAACAATAGTGAGCGACTGAGGTTGATCAACCGTATGCAAGGGTTCTGTCTCATTGGTCGTTGTTTCTTGGATTGGAGGAAGACGAAGAAGTTTGTTACTCAAAGTTCCTTCAGAATTAGTAGCTTGCTGCTCTGTTGCTTCGACAACTTTGCTAACTTGTTTGATTTGTTAAATTATTGGTTCTGGAACAACTTGCCTTTCCGCAGTCAACAACTCCCTAATCACTATAAGTAAAGAAAACAAAGTTAGAAAGAAAATGATTTTTTTTTTAAAAAAAAAAGAAATGTGAAAAGACAGGTATGAAAGTAACATCCACCTAAGTCGGAATAGACAACGACGATGGTGATGACACACTCCTCTTGGGTAGACATCATTCTTATGCTCATTGGATAAACTCAATGCAGTTAAGCCCTTCAAGAGCCACCCTCTCTGATACCAATTGAAATTACACTTGGTGGGCTGACAGGCTATCTGCGGAAGCCTGGTGGAACTGAGGAATGATGGTTATGTCCTAGAGGGGAGGTGATTAGGACCAAATAAAATTTTAGCCAATTAAACATAATTGCTTAACTTAAACTAATATATAAATTAAAATAAGTAAAACAATTTAACACTAAGGCTTCCAAGCCATTAGTGGGTCTAATCACATAGACTATATATGATTTTCTAATGAAGCAACTAGTTTATAAACATGATAGTGTACGTGTGTGTGAGTTGTGCTACCTATTAACTCATAGCATTCATCTAACCATTCATACATATAATTAGACATTCAATCACATAAGCATAATTAAACAAGTGCTTAAAAGAGAATCCCAAACACAGGCATATATAATGGTTCGATCTCCTTACTCCACTCCCGACAAATGCACTCAACTAATGAGTATACCGGATTTTACTATTGAGGGTTTTAAATCAAGTTCACCTTTAACCTTTACAATTCTACATAATGACTGACTCACAAAAGAAACTCGATGTGGTTTTTCTATAGGCTCACCACGAACCTCGATTTTTCATAAGAACCTACTAACATACACTTCCAAGGACCTACGTTTACTCCCATCAGAGGCTCCCACGGATACTAACATGTATACACCCGTGTCCTGTGAATCTAGCCCTATACAAGAGCCTAAGTCCTACATAAGAACCTTTTCGAGTTTGGGTAACAAACTATTACCTTCAATCCTATACAAGGAAAGAGAGTATGAACTCACTCAATGACACTTACTTTCGAATTGGGCCCCATTGATGCGCCGTTCTTGAGTCGCTTCTTCAAAGCTCTCATGTGCTTGAATCCACTCCTCGATTGCTCCCCCAATCATTATACCGATATGTAGCCGATACTTTAGCTCCAAGATCAAATAACTTATATGCGGTGCTCTGATGTGGTCACCAAAGTGATAAGAGGTTGGGTAGAATCTTTTACAACTAATGAGAAGTTGTAATACTTACTGGATTTGCCTAGAAGAGTCTTCTAAAGGATATAAACAAGAATATACCTATAGAGGTTGCGTCTAAACTCTAAAAATAGTGGAGATTGAGTTCATCTTTAACATTAAAGTTGGTATCCTCATTAGAGTCGTAAAGTTCAAGAAGATAATGAAATCTCACGGACTATGAGTCTTAGGATGTGGAATATAATTGGGGATTCACCTAAGCTTTAATTGCACCAAACACCATAAAAAAATGCCCAAAGATTGGATCTCCTTTAATATAGGAATTGAGTTCTAACTGTCATAAAATGAGCAAAAACGACTAGTCTTCGATTGCACTGAATTGGATAGGAAAGCTACTGGATAAAATTGGACACTTTTGGTCGCACCGAATGTGGTCTTCGGTATCACACCAAAAGTGGTTTTTGGTAAGACTAAATGTGGCATTCGGTTGCAAACAAATTACCTAGAAATTTTTCCTAGCCCGCTGTCCTATTTTAGCCATTTTCGATCGTACCGAAGGTGGGTTTGGTGGGACCTAAGGTTACTGAAATTGTTTAGTTTTTCTAGCAACATGGGACCTCTAAAGCTAATTTAAAGATAATCAATAAAATATTTATATATTAGGTTTAAAATCATCCACAAGTTTAGGTTATTTTAGGTCATGGGTTAGGGTCACTAAGGCACCACATTTACCTGTTTTTTGCTCATTGGCGCTCCACCTTCACTTGTGTCTTCGATCTTCAGTTTTCATAGCCTCAACCAACTGTATGACACAAGGACTCACGTGATTGACAAATAAGATGCATAAATTAATATACTAAACCCTTTCAATTAAACATTGAGTCGAGTATGACTCTAACATGCCCACACATCATATCACACACAAAATCTAAATACATGCCCTTGATCACAATATGACTTTAATTGAATTCAGCCAATGGATAAGTTGGACGTGGTCCACTAGAAGAACGGACAGCGGTAACTTATGATCTAACCAGTTGTCAATGAGACCTCATTTGTAAATCTACCGTGGCATGTTAGGATTTTTACAGGTCCTGATCCAGGTAAGCCACAAAACCTCAAGATCCCTCTAATTACTTTCACCAGTTCACTTCTTTGAAAAGTAACCCAATTCGTTTGTTTGATGTATTCATTTATTTTTAAAGGTAACTTTTGCTTTTCAAAACTAATTAAAAATATACAAAGAGTCAGTGGAATGTGATCATTACTTTCAAAATCAGAACCCTATATCCTTTGGCCACATTGAAAGATTAAGACTATCCTATGTTTGGGGCATGGTGTACCCTTTGTGAGATCCCATTCTGCTTTGCATTTTGTATAAGTGAGGGTTTAGTCATTCAAACAATTTTGGAAAAAAAAATAGAGCCGGCGATTTAATTCCCCATCCCCACTCCTTTATTTACAGGGAGTTTTACAAAGAACTGCCTATTTAATATGGAGTTTATAATCTGGTTCCTTTCTTAAAAATCTACTATAATAATACATGCAATTATCATCCCACTACCTTTTGTCACGTGCTCGTATGAGCAAATGGGTGGGTGGCTTGGGTGGTGCCCACCATGAAGATAGACCTTCGAGTGTGTCACCAAATGTTAGGCTATGGGCCAAAAAATTAGTTCCATCTATGATTCAAGTTTGGAAACAATGTACATGCAATCTTGCCCTCCAAATTGTTTTCATTAGTGTAGCTCACGACCATGGAGGGGTATGAATTTTGGTCCACTGGCCTAAATTTTTATATGAGATCTAATGGTTGGAGTGAATTTTATAACATTATGATGGTGGCCTTATAAAAAAAATCAACGGTGGACATCTCTCCTAATTGTTTCCTTTGGTGTTGATGTAGGGATGAACGTGATGAGGTCGATCACCTTCTTCCTCAAGGATAACTACTCCGAATCCACGGAGCTTCTCTAGACTCCTCACAGAGACTTCTCGAATCCATGGGGGAAAAAAAAGCAAGAAAAATATAAATAAATTCTATAAAATTCATAATTTGATTGATTAATGATTAAAAATGAATTTAACCCTTTAAATAGGGATACCAAGCCTTTGAAGAAATTTCAGAATTAAACTACAACTAAAACTCCCTAAAATTTGTAACTTACTATTCAACTAAAACTCCCTAAAATTTGTAACTTACTATAAATAGTAAATTTACTATTTATAGTAAGCAACCTATGTGGCTTAACCACGTTATTCTCATAAATTTTCTAAATACTTTTCATGTTGGACACAACTCCTAAAACCCAAAGGATGAAAAGTTATAATTAAACCAAAACTTACTAAAAATAGTAAAAACAAAAATAAACATGGAATTTGACCATGGATATGAGGGAATCTCGCAAATTCGGCATGGGCAACCTGCTATACTAAAGTAGCTCATCCTACCCAAAATCATATATGGTACGTCAAATGATCATTCCAGCTTGCGAGATATGCATGTTTTAAGGATCTGACAGTCTTGATGACTTCTGCCTTTGATCGGGCCTTCTCTAATCCATCTTGGACATGAAAGTGCCCGCGACCCGCTCTACGTCAGGTGTGGCCAACCAAAATCATAAGTCAGTTAGATTTTCTGATCTCTAGGCCTAATATGGGATTAAATATCTAGTGGTTGGAGTGAATCTTACATACATCATGGTGAGCCCCATAAAATTCAAGATGCCATCCATGCTATTCCATTTTTCCTTCTTGAATACTCTCTGTACAGTTATTAGGGAGGCGGGACTTGATTTTTGGCAGGGCCCACTGTGATGTGTATGAGAAATTTACTCTGACCATTAGATGGGCAATCCCAATTTAGGACTATAGACAAAACATCAGGTTGAATTGTGATTTAGATGTGATTTTTATAGGACCCACCGTAATAATTATATGAAATTCACTCCAACCATTAGATGCCACACTGAAATTTAGGCATGTGCCCTATAACTCAGGCCCATCATAACTTAGGTGGGCCCCAAAGAAAATAGTTTGGAGGCAGATTGTTGTTCTATATACACTTTTCAATCATATGATCCCTGATGGAAGTGATTTTTATTTGCCCTTAGTTTAATATGAGGAGTGAATTTTAAATAAATATCACACTGAGGCTCACCCAAGCAGCCAACCCATTTGCTTGCACACCCACCAACGGGCTTTTTATTTATTTATTTATTTACGAATGCAAAGGGAGTGGAGTCATAGTTATATGGATTAATGAGGCATTTAAATATATATATATATATATATATATATATATATATATATATATATATATATATATATATATATATATAATACTGGAATGTAAATTCTTTATTAATTAAGTATAATATTTGAAAAAAAAATAAGAAAAAAGAACAATTATCTAAAGAGCACCAAATAACAAACACATTCAGTCGGATCAAACCATTGATATTATAGGCTCACTGTGTCCAGACCAGAAACTGCCAAGATTAGAAGAAAATCCTAAACCTTGAAGTGTGGCTGATCAATAGATGCACAACAACAGTTTTGACCAAGAAAAAGAATTAATATTATACAGCTAGGACCTTCCAATGTAGGCCGTTATCAATATCTTTTTACCATCAAACCCAATTTGTACTGTGCAACCTTTTTGCAGGCTTGTATAAGTCCTCTTCAAATCTTTTTCTTCTTCTTTATTTGACTATTAGCATTTCTAGTAACAGCCCAAAGAACGAGTTCTATCGTACGCAAAACCAGACGTATCCTTATTTGCATAACCTAAAGAAATTGGATTCTGTGCTGCACTTTTATTGTACTGAGTAAACTCTGTTGATTCTATTGTAATTGTATGTGGTTAATTATCCACGCCGTCCATCCGTTTTTTCAGCTCATTTTAAGGGTTGAGCCTAAAATAGAAACAAATCCAAAGCTCAAGTGGACTACACCATAGGAAACAGTGGGAATAATGATTTCCACTGTTGTGTTGAGGTGTGGAGTCAGCACACCAATGCGCCCGTTGAAAAATAGAGGCCTTTCACCGCGTTGCTCGACCAGTCGAGTAAACTGCTTGACTGGTCGAGTGGGCTGCTCGACTCAAAGTCTAGCAAGCTAATGTTTTGGAATTCCGCAGTGCCCGACCAGTCGAGTGGGGTGCTTGACCGGTCGAGTAGGCCGCTCGACTGGTCGAGTGGACCGCTCGACCAGTCGAGGTTACACAGATCCTAGTCCGGATTTGGTGCGGACTGCGTAAATTTGAGGCGATTTTCGCTAAGGTGCGGAAGGGAGTTGCCTAAACTATAAATAGGGGTTCCTAGGGCTATTCTAGAGTATGAGAAAGAGCTTTCTAAGCTAGGCTAAGGGTTATCTCTGTACATGAGACCATCGAAAAGGTTAGTATATTGATTGTAATATTCATTTTTCTTCATAGTGGAAGTTTGCACCTGTGGTTTTTTACCCTTGTTGGGTTTTTCCACGTATATTATGTCTTGTGGTTTGTTTGGTATGCTTTGATTCTACTTCTAGATTATATTTTTCTTGTTTATCGTTTGTGGGTGAGACCGGAGATTGGATCTCGGTTCACTTGCGTTGTTGGCGTACTGCGCAACATGTTGAAACCTTGTTAGGGCCCAGTGATGTTTATTTGTCATTAAACTTGTTCATGAGATCACACAGACATGGATGAAGGATAAACATAAATATCAGCTTATATTTATTTGTCATTCAACTTGTTCATGAGATCACGTGGACATGGATGAAGGAAAAACATAAATATTAGCTTGATCCAAAACTTCCATGGCCTCCAAGAATTTTTCAACACTAGACATTCAATTCATACTATTTCCTGTTGTGTGGTCCACTTGAGCTTTGGATATGCTTTACTTTTGGGCTCAAGCTCTAAAATTATCTGGTAAAATGGATGGACGGAACAGATAAAATACATAAATCATGGTGGCCCCACAAAGTTCACTCAGTACGCAATCCGCTTCTACCGTGGACAACCACACATGTCTATGGGTTGTCAACATGCACAATATACATTTGGACCAACAGTCAAATATGTGATCATTAGACCATGGATTGGGTTTCCCAAATAGAGAGGTGGAATTCATTGTCAATGACAAATTTATCTTCAGTGCACTCATGGATCATATTTATACATACAAATGCATAACATATTTCTATGAGGCACATGTGTGATCATTTAAGTTCAAGAATCCCACATGTGTGTGTGTTCCACCATCAAGCACTAAAAAATATGGCACATGTGTAAATGTATTACCAACTAGATTTTAGTTTTCCGCATTTGCAAAAATCTATCCTTGCCATGATCAGTATGTTTGATAAATAAAGAATGAAAAAACTAGTCAACAATAACATATCCATGACTAAATAGCCTTGGCAGCATACTATGGACTGTTAATTGCTACATGCTAGGTAATATCAAGTGTAGGATTGTGGTGTAGTAATACACTTGAAGGTCCTAGGTCAATCCATAGGAAATGCGGGCACACAAGTTAAACTAATTTAAAGCTAAATAGTTTGTCTAGGTTTTTAATCTATCAAATAGTTTAAGAATAAAAACAATAAAAATAAAGCACTAAGGATTCATAGATTCACTTCTAGTAATCACAATACATATTCATCAATTCATATTCTATAACTCAACTAGAACTGAATTTCAATTCGTTCTAATAGTAAGACCAAACAGTTAAACCAATCTCAATAGCCAACAATACATGATATCAATTAAACGATTCTCTCACGAAGCACTCGGACATCAATCATAGGAAATTCAAAGCATCTATTGTTCTTGGAGTTTATAATAGATAAAGAAATTTTATAGATTGATTCATTCTCTAAATAAGAATTTTCATTACACTTTCAAACATCCAATGTAATCGGAGTCGATAATAAATCAAATATGAAACAATACAAAATCTTTAAAGTAAATTTTAAATATATTTCAATTAACTAATCATCATTCAAATTCAGAGTATGAATAATAAACTAAAATATCGAAATTAACTACAAGCTTCACCACTTAGTTTTAACTAAGAGATTAGTTAGACATAGTTAACTAAAAATAAAAGAAAAACAAAATGATCTACTAGAACCCGTGAAGAAATTGAAGTGAAAGGACATTGTCGGCACTCCACCCGAACTCTTTCTTTCTCCCTAAACTCTAAAAGATTATTTGGAATGTCTTAGGTACCCAAATTTATAGTTTTGAAAATCCAACTTTCTCACTTCTCTAGAAAATTCGCAAATCAACTTTGATTAACGCACTTGCCCCTTTTGTCGATGGGAGCTCAATCAAATTGACAGATCGTCGATGGGTGTCGATGGGATCAAAGAGGTCTTCGATCAGATCGATTGGAAATATAGTTTGTCCAGCAACTAAACTTGAAAATTCATGAATTTTTCTATCAGATCGAAGCCATTTTCGATTGGATAGAATGGTCATTTCTACGGTTTTCATAATTTTGTCTTTCTGGTTATGAAAAAACTAGTCAATAATAGCATAGCCTTGGATAGCCTTGAATTTTCAAGACTCCTTCTCATTAGTTTCTTCACTTGTTTTCAAGCATTATTTGATTTCCTCCTGATCCTCTTTGGTCCACATGCTCAAATATCATTGATCTTTTGTTCACTACCCCAAGTATAGGGTTGCTATGTAGTAATAATCTCGGTAAGACCGAGGTCGAATATCCACCGAGACTGAACCTTATGAATTCTAAAAGTAACCAGAACAGAACTAGAACTAGAATAAGATGTAATCTAAATCAGAGAATGTAAGAGAATAATGGTGAATTATTAAACTAAAACTTGTAAAATTTAAAGGTGGAAAACTAGGGTGCCAAGGATCCACTTGTAGCAATTGGGTAGCTACCTTACATTGATTCAAGGACACAACTGGAATTATAGTTTTATCCTATCCAATCGGCAAGAAGAGATTTGTCAGATCTCTGAACTTCTCATGGATCTAATCATCAATAGATGAGAGTGGTGAAGATTTGGAAGTGATTACGTCACCTAACTATGCCCAGGAGACAAGGCAAACAACAACAATTTACCAAATCCACAACCAATCATAAGAGAATTGAGAAGATTAGGAAGATTCCATCACCCAACAATGCCCATGAGACGATGGTGAACAACGGGATTGCTTAATTTCACAATCTCAATACATGAAAAGAAGATATCTCAAACTATCGCAGATCTATTGTAATTTGAGTCACAACAAATCATTAAAAACTAAAATTATTCCTTCATAATCAAACTAGAATCCGAGAGAGTTCAATAAAGCATGAATCAAAACAAAGCAAACATCCCAATCATGCCACAGGCTTCATCTCTTAGCCCTAGCTAAGAGGTTTAGCCGATCATAGGTATGATCAAACTAAAAACTCTTAAAAACAATAAAGGAATAAATACTAAAGAAGAAGAAGAAAGAAAAACTATGTGAAACCGGCCCGCTCCACGCGTTCTCTCTTTCTATGCCTCACGTCCTCACCTCCACGGCTGCCCTGAATGCGAGAAGAGTCGGGTCAACGTGGTTGTTGACCGGACTCTCGATCTAGTGCACATCTGGTACATGCACACTTTGCACGTACAAGTGCACATGTGAGGTTTATTGTGATGTATATGAGAAATCCGCTCCGTCCATTCATTTTTTCACCTCTTTTAAGGGGTTGAGAACAAAATTGAAGCATATCCAGATATCAGGTGGGCCCAAATTAGTATTTTATGGGCTAATCTATCCGTTGGGCCACTTCCACAATGATCCAATGGCTGAAATTCGATGTGTACGGTTAATTTAGGGTCCTCAGGCCAGATATAAAGTTTCGAGCCAAACGGATGATGGGAACCATGTGATCTTGCATTCAAGACAACTTTCAGGCCTCTTGGACTTTAATTGCTTGATTTTCTCGAATCTTTGACGTGTAGATTCTTCGATCTCGGTCCCCTAAGATCAGCCCCTTGCCTTGGTGATTTCTGAGCGTTAAATCCATACTTTTAGTATCATTTTTCAGTCCAGGCTCCTAAATTCACTTTGCAACACAAACATAATTAAAATAGGGCGTTAAACAGTATCATGTTCGTAAAATCAGGTAATAACTGGGGTCTAATATGTAATATTTGACCCTCAACATCTTTATCCTTTAAGCTCTCAAATCTTCTAATGCTCCACTATTGATCACCTTTATGCTTTAATTTGACATTTTGAGTGCGTATTCTTCTTTGGTTCCAAATTACCTTGCGTGTAGAAAACATATCTTATTATATCAATTTAACACTTGAATGCATGAAAAAATAATGCATATAAAAGAATAAATATTCAATATTTGAGTCTCAACACCCACACTTTAGCCAAATCCAAGCATGCCTTTAAATACTGTGAAGGAGTTTGTCTGTTCAACAATTTAATTATTCAAAATCTCATTTAATCTCAATGTTTTGAATAATTAAAAGAAATATACATCTTTCTTGAGAGATCCAATGATAATAAAAGAAATTAAATTATACTTGGATCAACAAACTTATTACATATGAAGATCCAACTTAACAAAACCTGATTCTGTCTAGAAAAATGCTCTCATTAAAGTCTCTCTCTCTCTCTCTTTTTTTTTTTTTCTTTTTTTTTTTTGAGGATTGACTCGAAAATAATAATAAAATAAATAAATAAATAAGTAAATAAATAAATCTAGCTTTTGAGATATTGTGTTGCAAAATTCTTCAATCATCTAGGCTTTTAAGTCATTTTAGCCTGATCCAATCTAATTTTATATGTACATGTGTTATACGCTACAAATATATCGTTCTAATTCTTAGTTAAGCAACCTCTTAAGCCTGAATATGGACCACAAATATATCATTCTAATCCTTAGTTAAGCAACCTATTTAGCTTAAATATGGACCGTTGGTTTTTGTTGGTTTCATTCCCTTAAAATGTCTAATTTTTTGTTCATTTGTGGGCCACTTGATCAACAAATAAATAAAAAAATTCTAGTAAATAGGGATTTTATCAAAATTTTGGCCAGGCATGTTACGCCCGGACCCAACCAATTTTTAGGGACCTGGACTTAGGCTTTCTGTTATAGGCCCAATTAGACTGGGCATCGGACCGAGTCGGATCGGATTATGTCCAAGTCGACTTGATTCGAAATCTACAGGGCCTAACCCGAACTTGATCCGATCCGGGACCAAGTCCGGGTCATCTGACTCGAACTGATCCAAACCCCTACTGGCCTGAACCGATCCGAGTCCGACTCGGTCAGGAAAACTGAGTCGGATCGGATTGGGCAAGGTTTAGATCGTCCATTTTTTTCAACGGTGTGGAAATCATTATTCCCACTGTTTCCTATGATGTGATCTACTTGATCATTGGATATACTTAAAATTTAGTATCAACTCCTAAAATGATATGGAAAAACTGATGGACGGTGTGGATAAACCAAAAAAAAATTAAGGCGGGCCCCACATAGTTTACTAAGTACAATAAAAACATACAGAGTTCGTCAGTAAGAAATCCTATTTCGCTGCTTCTTGAAGAAGTTTTGTAATTTTTTATTGAATTTATATATTTTCTTTTGCGTCCCATCAAGTACTACTATCTATTGCTCATTTGCCTTGCATATCAAGCAACCTTTGAAGTGTTTGTCTTGCATATCAAGCAACCATTGAACTACACCTCTCTCTCTCTTTCTCTCTCTCTCTCTCTCTCTCTCTCTCTCTCTCTCTCCAACTCTCATGGCAAAAGAATTATGATTTTCAGCATACCAGCTCAAAACCCATGTGAGTTCTTATCAACTCCCCCTTTTTTCCATTTTCATCTATACTTCTTATTTCATCTATGCCCAGCTCTTTAGAATAATAGTGTATTTATTTATTTTCTCTAAATAAAGTATGCTATTAAGAATTGGTTCATCAGTGTTCATACATATATAAAATAAATTTTACTAGAAACTATAAAATACACACCATGTAGGGCCCGGATCGGATTTCGGATCGGTCCAGATTGACATTGATCCGAGCCCGATTCGATAAATAATCGGATCTGCCTGATCCTACTCAATCCGAGCCCGATTTGATAAATGATCGGATCTACCTGATCCTACTCGAACCGCACTGATCTAGGCCATCGGTTCGGTTCAAATCGAGTTGGATATGGTCGGATCGGGTTAGACATGCCCAGCTCTAGGCCCAATCGAAACTCAGAACATTGCCACCCCTTACTTCAAAATGGTCCACTAACTATATAAGGCTTTGTTCCAACTGAGTTGGGGTGTTTGACATTTTTTTTTTTTAAAAAAAAAAAAAAAAAAAAAAGGACTTCTGACCAGCAATGCACATATAAGGCAGGAGACTCACCGTAGATGATCCACACAAAAATTCATGCCTTTCAACTATCAACCGGGTAATACGTTGCCTATCCGATAACTGAGTGTGTCCAGCCAATAATCATCACCGTTGATGCCACCTGATGAACTACTCGCATGCAATACACGTGTGTTAAGTTAGAATTCAGTGTCCGGGTGTAGAGGCGTGTGAGGGCCGATGTCAGTCTGTGCTAACGAGGCCCACGATCCAGTGATCCAGACCATTGTTCTGATGGGCCTCACAATGGATAGACCACGGCAGATCAATCATACTATCGATCGGTAACCTTCATATAGACGTCTAAGAGAAGAATTATATCAACTGTCCACATTCGATCACAGAAAAGGGCCAAAGATCATATGGCAAGGATTTCTCGTATGAGGGATCTCTTGGGCATACCCCATCTATGGTGGGGCATATCAGATCAACAGTCAAGATAACTGAGTCAGGGACCCACACTTGTATAAGCTGAAACCAGGAGACGGCATAAGGGAAACGGATTGGCTACTCCCCCTGTGTGGACTCCAACATGATGTATGTGTCTCATCCATGCCGTCCATCCATTTTTTCCAGATAATTTTATGGAATGAACCCAAAAATGAGGTAGATTAAAATCTCAAGTGGGTCACACAGTGCTGATTGAACTCTCACCATTAAAAACTTCTTGGGGCTACAAAAGTTTTGGATCAGGCTGATATTAGTTTTTTGCCTTCATCCAGGTCTGTATGACTAATCTACAGGTTGGATGTCAAATAAACATTACAGTAGACAGTAGGAGGTTTTTAATGGTAGACGTTCAAACACTACTGTTTTCCCAGGGTGTGGTCCACCTGATTTTTTTTCTGACTCATTTTTGATATAGATTATTAAAATGATGTTTAGAAATGAATGAACGGTGTGGATAAAAACACATAGATCATGGTGGCCCCACACAGCACCGACCACTAGCCACCTGGCTAGTGGCAGCGTCACTAGCCAAACCGCGTCCCAGCATAAGCTGGGTTTTTCTTGCAGTCTCTTCATCCTGGGACCCACACCACATAGTGAAAATCTAATTCTCGTCCGGAAAGTTTCAAAATTTGAGGTTTTTCTCAAGATATTCTCAGTAAAATCTGGCCAAAAAAAAAAAAAACATTTAGAAATATTTATTGTAAAATAATAACAAATTTAAAATTTAAATTGAGTTTTGTTAATGTCCCCAAACCTATGAGTCAGTCATATAACTAGGAGTAGACCTTGGTGCAAAAATCATGTCAACTGGGAGATCCTAAGCTTCTGAACAATAGCATGAAAATGGACAGTCAAGATTGACTGGACAAACAAAATAGGTCCAATCATCATTTTCAAACATATGCCAGATAGATCCAACTTTGTATTTCTTATGTTTCTAAAGTAACACTTTGATTTAATGACTCTAAGCATGTGATTTATGGCTCATAAACAATGGACAGTTGTAGCAATTTGGCCCCATTCAAAGGTTAGGATCATTCTATGTTGTAATAAATTGACAACATTCAAAGGGTTAGGATCATCCAATTAGTGTGATATTCTTACACCATGGTAGATGTTTGTAACAAATTGGCTCCATTCAAAGGGTCAGGATCATCTGATTTGTGTTATTCTTGTACCATGGCTTGCTCCTGTTTGTGTATGAATGAATGAAGGGTTCAAAACGATAATAAGTCACTCTGTGGGGATGGTAGCAACCCAAACTTCCAATGAGGTCAAGCTCTGTGTATCCACTGTGATATGTGTTGGACATCCACACCATTAATCAGAGGTACCCTTCCATGTGGGCCATAGGCCTAACAATCAGGCTAATCCAATGACTTAGGTGTGCCACACCATAGACAATGGTTGAGACTGGATGCCCACCCATTGAAACCTTCCTAATTTTTTTATAAATTGTTCATAAGGCCCCGCAAAGATGTAGTTGAGACACCAACTCATCCATGATGTGTCCCATTTGGATGAGGGGTCACATCAAATTTCAGGCCATTCCAAAAAACTCAGGTGGACCCCATCAAGCGTTTTTAGATGTTTTAAGCATGATCTTGCATGATTTTAGATTACGTGGCTCACTTGAATTTCAAATACAAAAGTGATCTTTGGGACGTCCCATAACCTAGAGAGGACCCACCAAATGAGGGGTGGGGCCCACGGAGCTGGACCCATGGGAAGTTCTCTTAAGGTCGACCTCATGAGAACTTTTTCCCATACATGCATATGAGGTCAACCTCATGAGAAGCTTCACCATGATCTATGTCAGACAGCCACCTCCATCAGTCAGATGCACCCTTCCATGGTGGGTCATGGGCCTAAAAATTAGGCCTATTCATGACTAAGATGAGCCACACCTTAGACAACAGTTGAGAGTGTATCTACCCATTGAAACCTTCGTGTTGATTTATTAGGTCCACGTTCAGACATTCAGCCCATCTATTGTGTCACACCAAGTTTCATCCGTATCCAAAATTCAGGTGAGCCTCAACAATCCTTTTAGAGGTTTTAGGCATTATTTCACACGGTTTCGGATAGTGTAAGCTACTTGAGTTTTAGATAAGGGTGGTTTTTGGCATATCTCATGACCTAGAGGGGACCCACCAAATGCACGATTTAGATGTCTGACACACATCTCTCTCATGCACACATAGGGAAATAGTTCTATGCACCCCGTGGGAACTAGTTCCCATGAGGTCAAGCTGTGTGGGCCGACCATGATGGGCCCACCATGATGCGTGTCGAACATCTTCCTCATCAGTCAAATGCACCATTCCATGTTGGGCCTTGGGCTAAAAAATTAAGTCAATCCATAACTTGTGTTGGCCACACCACATACAAAAGTTGAGAGGGGTAAACCTCCCATTAAAACATTCATAATCATTTGTTGATTGTTGAGCCCACCAAGATGTGGTTTACAAATCCAGCCCATCCATATGTGTGTCCCACTTGTATGAGGGGTCCACCAAATACTTTTATATGTTTTAGGTAGTCTTCACATGATTTTAGATGGCATAGCCCACTGAGTTCCGTATACAGCTGATTTTTGGAATATCGCCGACCCATCAATTGCACGGGGTTGATGTTTGACACACATCATGGTGGGTGCCCACACAGCTCGACCTCTTGGGAAGTTCCCACGAGGTCAACGGCATGGATGGTCGACCGCATGTGTGTGTAGGATATATATATATATATATATATATATATAGATATATATATATATATATATATATATATATATATATATATCCTAGAGCTTTTACTATTTTCCCATCAGTATTTAAAATCTACCAATATTTTGAAAAAAAAATATGGAAATAACATCATTTCATGTATTTTTTGCAATATTATCACAAGATTTTCAAAATCTCAGCCATATTGTCACACTGTCACATCACTGACTCTCTACTTTCCACTCACCATTTTATTCCGAACACATATTTACTAACTATTGTCACGATAACAAATCACAAGAAATTAAAAAAAAAGAAAAGAAAAAAGTGGAGAGTTGGATTTTACAAAAACTTCAATCTACCCACGCAAAAGAGACAGACAGAAAGAAAGGACGGCCCAGACACACTAATAAAGCTGGGCCCACCACCTCTCCAATCAGAAGCAACAAATACTCCCTCCCCCGAGCACTTACGGTGGATAGAGAAAGAAAAGGGAAATAATAATAATAATAACAACAACAACAACAAATAATAATAATAATAATAAAACTTTCTTTCTTCTTCTTTTCCCAGCCGAGCAAACTAACCATTTCTTCCCGATGACTTTTGAATTTCAGGCCTCTTCTGGTCTCCACCAGCTACAAACCTTGGGAGGGTCAACAATGTGTTCACACGAGAGACCCCCTCCAGCGCCAACCACTCATCTTCTGCTCCCCCAGTGGGGCCCACCAGCTTCGATGCTTCCCCACCCTCCTCCGGAAAGATCTCATTACAAGTCCGGACGGTGGCTGACCATTCCGATGGATCTTCTTGCTTTTCGTTGGCCATATCCAATCCTTCGACAGACCTCTTGGAATACTGGTGTCTGGGTTGGAGTCAAGAAAGAGGCAGACAACGGCACAGTCATCAACCTTGGAAGTTGGGTATTTGAACCTCCAGGTTCGAACTGCTGACTCAACCAGGGCTCGAGCTGCAGAAGACCTAGCCGGGGCAGAAGCCACTATGTCCACCACTTCTTTGTTGGAGAGGACGTCCCAAATCTGCAAACATTGACGCCTGGGATTAGATGCCAGGCTACCGTACAGAAATGTAGTTGAAATTTGTACGAGGAGAGGAATTATAGAATACAGAATACCAGGGATTTAAAGGCTAGTGCCTGCTGTGCAGAAATTTAGTAGACATTTTTTACACAAGGAATAGAAATATAGAGCCCATGATTGGGCCATCTGACTGTCCAACTCATAGACTGGAGTTCCCCAAAAAATCTCAAGGGCCCTTTTGGATGTACCCTCCAAAGTGGCGTTTGGATGGACTTTGCAAACCATTGGTTCACCATCCTGCTTGACGAAATAGACTCTGAAATGCTGACTCGACAAAAACCAATCCATTCATCTTTGTCAAGATGACCAAAAAAGAGAGGCTTGAAAACCCCTTCAGCACAAATGTGTCCAAACAGCCCCCAAATAGGAAGATCCTACCCCATCAGCAGGAAGCAAATAGACAGATATGAGAACCACAGTAAATTAAACAGTTGAGATATAAAAAACTAAAAAAGGAAAAATATCAAAGACTCGGTATCATTCAATGCAGGATTTCAGAGCATCGGTGTGGTCCATAAGATCGGCTGTCTAGATCACTGAACTATTGGGTCCCATAAATGGAACTAAAAGCATCAGCAAACAGTAAGTGTGACGTACAGGACCTAATAATTCTATAGAAGACTACATCATAACATAGTTTCGCTAGGACCATATTCATCTCCATTCACAGCAAATGTACAAACCTGGCAGAGAACAGTATACTAAGTTTCACAGTTAAAACCTTGGGGAAGCAATTCACTTCTACCAATAACTGCCTCAACACGAAATCGGTATTGTAGACCTCCTCTTTCAAATAACAGATCCTTCTCTTCTATATTGCTTCTGATTAGTAGATCATCATCATCATGATTATAGTCATGTCCCAGCTATAGTCCTAGGAATCCTGTTTGGCTAAAAGGCCCAAAACTTCCTATCTAGGTACCTGTATCTGGTAAGCGAAACGCTCTCTTCTCAACATCTCTATCCAAGTCCTTTTTAACTCTTCCTCTTGTCCTCCTTTTCAAGCCACTTCAACCCTAATCAAAGTTCACTTCTTATCAGGGCTCTCTTTGGTTTTCTGAGCACATGGCCAGACCATCTCTTAGTATTTTTGAAAGACGATGAATTTTATTCAAAGGGCACAATGGCCAAAAAACAAAAGAAGAGGGAAAAGGAAAAATAGCAGCTTGGCCAACCAGCACCCACAAAGCTCAAGGCTCCCACTCCCTGAACAAAAACAACTTTGTAGCAATCCTGCCAGATGGTAAGCAGCAGTTATTTCTCTCCCTTCAAATGGACCAGAGACACGCAAGCAAAGCTAGCTGCCACTTCGCCCTGCCTTTAGAGTGGGGATCTCCCTTGTGCCACTCAAGAAAAAGACCCTCTATAGATTTAGACATCACCCATGGAGTCTTGAAGAATGAGAATGCTGGCCCACACCTCCCAAGTGAGAGGGCAGTTAAAAAAAAGATGCTACACCGATTCCACATCCCTCATGCACAGGAGGCAAATATTTGGCAGCAGCATACCTCTCTTATGCAGATCGTCTATAGTTAACACCGTGCTGCGACCAGCCAGCCACACAAACGCAGCCACCTTAGGCGAAGCACCATAATGCCAGACAACCCCAGTATGACACCCAGAGTGAGAAGCACCAGATAGAGACAGCAAGCTCAGAAAAGAGCAAACAGAGAAGCCCCCAGTCCAGTCTCTATGCCAGAACAAGGAATCATTCTCTCCCGGAGAGGGGCATAATCCTTCCAGACGAGAAGCCGAGATAATTCCAGCAATTCATCATCCGGCAAATGGCACCTGCAAGGGGGGGGGGGGGGGGGGAGCCATACCCCATCTGCGAAATATCGGACCACCAAAATGTTCGCATCGGGATATAGCCTCACAATATGTTGGGGAATTCTGTTTGGAGTGGGGCATCCCCTCACCAAATATCATCCCAAAAACTAATTCTTTCCCCATCTCCGACTGAGAACCTGATCCCCTCAAAAACTTTTGCCGCTAACTTGGCAATAGACTTCCAGCAGGATGATGCTCTATAGAGAAGATTGCTTAGTAAATGACCATTTTATGATAAGGGCCTGTTTGGATAATGAGATAAGAAAATATGATGACTTTTTCCCTGATGGGACGTTTCACAATGTTTGGATAGCAAGGAAATATTAGATTCCAAAAAACAATCATTACCCAAGCACTATAGTTAAATTCCTACACAAAATATGAGGTAAGACATGTGAGAGCTTTATCAGATTTCCACTTCCTATTCAAATAAGCCCACCAAAATGGAATCGGTGGGAATCCAGATCTTAAGGAAATTTTGAGAAATCATCATTGGGTAATTATCACGGTTTTGATTTCTTTTCTTTTCTTTACCCACTATCCAAACAGGCCCTAACTCCTAGTGGATATCTCTAAAATATACCAAGATAGTAGAAAGAATAGTATGGACCCATAGACAGCCTCGGTACAGAGATCCAGAATTCAAGAGCCATAATTTTTCTCTTAACCATTACTTCGAGAAAGGCCATATTGAAGAACACGGGACTAATGTTGGAGTTAATAACAAAGGAACTACAAGGTTGTTCTTAGACTTGGGATCACCTTATACAGTGAGATTTCTCAATCCCACTTGGAACAAGTCTCATTTGCTAATGCACTTGCCCCAATGATTTCAACATGACAGCAGATGGGGTAACAATAGCATCCTTTCTGGGGATTTATGTAGGTTAACCAACCAATTAATCCCTTTTGGCATCCCTTCAGAGAAGACCAAAATGATGGGATAATAGTCTCTCGTAAATGTGTGCGAGGCCCACTTTCATATAGATCCCTCGTAATGGACAAAAGTGTGGCACCTTGTTTATAGCCAGATTTGAGATTGAAAATATGGTTGAAGGTGAGCATTGCAAGGGTTAAAGAATCAATGTAAATGTGAAGGTGTTGAAACAAGAAGTTTCATTAGGTGATCATGTTTGTTGATATACACTGGTTTCTGATATACGAACGGAGTTAGTTAAGTTATTCGTTCCTCCTTGGGTGTTTTATTTCTCCATAATCAATGGATGTCAAGAATAAAGCCAGAAGTCTTTTTTCTCTATCTGAGTTGGAACTTTCACATTACATCAACTAAACTCAATGGGGCAAATTATTTACAATGGACCACATGCTGTTCGGAGTATCTCCGATATTATCAAAATATTTCCGATATTATCTATCTCCAACTTGACGATACCGATAACACTGGTAGCGATACCGATAACACCAATCGTGTCAGAAATCCCTAGTATCAGCAATGTATTGCTAAATATCGCCAATGTATCACCAATATTTTCGACAATGTAAATTCTAGGTGTCGCTTGTATCACCAATGTATCAATATCTCCAATGTATCGCCAATATTTTCAACTGTGTAAATTCCAGGTGTCGCTTGTATCACCAATGTATCGATGATATTTCAATAATATCGCCAATGTATCAATGTCACCAAAAATCTGTTTATTAAAAAAAAAAATCCATTTCAATATTTTTGTTTATGGGTGCATGGTTGTATGCAATGATTAAATTGTTGACAATATTATCATTAACGCAACATGGGTGATATCGAGACCACATTGATGCAGGACATGAAATTGAAATATGATTTGCAAAAATTTAGGCGTAGATCAGACTAATGCAAAACGATCACATAATAATTCCACATCCCACATAAGATATCAACATTCAAGTAAAGGGGATTCTGCACGGGTCCAGGCCTACACAGGCTAGGACCGGATCAGTAAAATTATGGACCAAACAATGCTCAAAGGGAAATAGAATTTAGCCACACATGCATAGCAATCAATCCCCAATCCAAGGGATTCCCCAATTTCAAATCAAGGAACCCTAGGGTGAGAAAATGGGCAAATAAATTATGGAAGACGAAATCTAGGGTTAGGGTTATGAAAATAGGTATAAACAAAAGGAAAATAGGAAGAAAACTTGAACCTGGAAAAGCTCCCGCGTGCGGACAGTAGGTCAGGGCCTGCGCACGTGCGCAGTAGGCCGGCCGCACGTGTGGTGGGGGCCCGAATTCCCAAACTGCTTCCTTAACCTTGGTCGGGGGGGGGGGGGGGGGGGGACCTCAAACCCTCCAAGTTTCGTTGCAATCCGATGTGCGGTCAGGGCACGGTGCTCTGTCGAAGTTTCAGCCCTCTTGTAGGGCCAGATTCTGGAACTGGTTGTAGAAAGACGAACAACTGTAAAACAAGCGGATTTGAAGCGAAGATGATCATAGAATGGATGAAATAAGATGGAGGGGCAGATTGAGATGAACGTGACTTCGCACCACGGTAGTTAGCCCTTCGAAAAGCGAGGGCTTCCCACTCATGTGAATTTAGCACTTCGAAAAGGGAGGGCTTCGCACCCACTTGAATTTTTCCACAGCTCAGAAACTCAGAGAGCAGAAAAATACGCAGGAATTTTTATTCAACTTCAATGATCCAAAAGAACTACAAGGGGTGCCTATTTATAAGAAAACCATATACCCCAATACTCGCGCGATTTGCACAACCTATTACTTGGTGATGAAGTAAACCAAAATAAAAATCAATCAAAAAAATCTAAAGCGTTCATGATGTTCTAAATAAGATAAATAAATAAAACCTAAAATATGAACTTAATCCAACTAGTGGGCCACGATCATGAGATCCCATGATGGGCTTTTCTTGACTATCGGGCCCACTCTTTTGAATCAAAACTTTGTCTTCTAACTAGGAGGCCCTCCCTGGACATCGTCATCGAGCCATATCGACGGTGGGGCCTTCCTTCGTACGTACGTACGTGCGTAGGGGAGTGGCGTGGTGCGCATGATGTCCCCATCAACTCTCTCCGCTGCGAAGATTTCGTCACTGGCAAAATAAAACTCTTGAACCACTCCAGGATGTTAAGATGAAGTCTCTGAAGCTCCTCCTCAGTGAGCCACGTGCTGTCTGAAGCTAGGCATGACCTCCATTTAACCAGGTACTTCTGAAACTCTTCGTCCGACGTTGAAACTATCTAATGGTCCAGGATATCCTCTATTTCCTCTCTGGGTGTGTAAATGTTAGGTATGGGAGGTAGAGGCTGGGAAGAAAGGTCGGGAAGAGGCCATGGATCAAGGGATAAATCTGGAGAATCATGATGGGTGGGCGAAGGGCCGAACAAAGTATCAGTGGTCCCCTGAAAAGTAACTAGATCCTCCACGTTGAATGTGGAACAAATTCCCATGAAAGGTGGAAGATCTACCTCATACGCATTGAGACCGTTTCGTTTTATAATTTTGAAGGGTCCAGCTCTACGCGCGTGTAACTTACAAACGGCCCCCAGATGATACCGCTCGAGCCTGATGCGGACCATCACAAAGTCTCCAATATTAAATTCTTTAAAACGTCTATGTTGGTCTGTAGAAAATTTGTAATGTTCATTAGTAGTAGTGATCTTTTGCCTGATTTCTTGATGCAATGAATGTATGTGATACGCAAAAGACTCTGCAGACTCTGATGGCCTATGAGACAATGACATAGAGATGAGATCAATACGCGTCCTAGGCTTGTAACCAGTAATGTCATCAAAAGGACTCAGACATGTGGACCTATTAACAGAACTATTGAATGCAAACTCGTTATGGGTAGTACAGTGTCCCATGTCCTGGTATGCTTCCCCACTAAACATCGGAGCAAATTCCCTAGGCTCCTATTAACCACCTCAGTCTGACCATCAGTCTGAGGGTGGTAGGCAAAAGAAAATTGGATCCTATTATTCATCATGTGCCATAGTATTTTCTAAAAGTAACTCATGAATCGCACATCACGGTCAGACACTATGGTTTTTGGTAACCTATGCATTTTGACGACCTCACTAAAGAACAGCTTGGCAACATGAGATGCATTGGAAGTCTTAGAACAAGGAATGAAGTGGGTCATATTAGAGAAACAGTCCACGACAACAAATATGGAATCATGTTTACGAATAGTCTTGGGAAGTCCAAGCACGAAGTCCATATTGATGTCTTGCCAAGGGATGAATGGAATTGGCAAAGGAGTATAAAATCTTGTATTTTGTTTCTTTTGCTTTGCCAGTTGACAAGTATGACACTGCTCTATAATTTTGGTCATGTCTTGCTTGAGGCTTGGCCAATGAAACCTATCCTCCACCAGGGCTATGGTCTTGTCTCGACCAAAATGACCCGCAACCCCTCCTGAATGTAACCCCCAGACAAGAAAATCGCAGAGGGAGGTGTGTGGTATGCACAAGTGGTCACTCCTAAACAAATATCCGTCTAAAATCAAGTACTCACTACTAGCTCCTAACGGACTCTCTAACAACGACACGTACACAGCTCTGAAATCTAGACACTAAAAATACTCTTCTTTGATACGCTCGAGGCCCGTAACTTCAACGCTCATAGAGTTGAGTAATGCGACTCAACACGTCAGCGGGCTTATTCTCTACACCGGCCTTGTGCTTAAGCACAAAAGTATACTCTTGAAGGAATTGAACCCACTTGGCATCCTAGGGTTTAATTTCTTCTGAGAGTTCAGATATCTCAGGGTCTCATGATCTGAGAATAAGACGAATTCTTGTGGTAATAGATAATGACGCCAATGGCGTAGTGATTGCACTACCACATAGAATTCTTTGTCATAGGTGGAATATCTTTGTTTCGCCTCATTTAGTTTCTCACTAAAAAAGGCGACAAGGTTCCCTTCCTGACTAAGTACTCCTCCTATGCCAACTCCTGACGCATCACATGTGACTTCAAAAGCTTTTAAAAAAATCTGAAAGCCGCGTAACTGGAGCTTCGGTCATCTTGACCTTTATCTCTTTAAAGGCCTTCGAGGCTGCCTTTGTCCATTGAAACTCTCATTTTTTTATGCAATCCGTGATGTGAGCATTAACGGAACTGAAACCTCGAATGAACCGCCTATAAAAGGTGGCTAAGCCGTGAAAGTTGCGCACCTCATGAATATTGCAAGGTTCAGGACAATTGACGATGGCCTTGACCTTCTCGAGATCCGCCGATACGCCCACAGCTAACACAATAAAACCTAAGAAGATCACACTACTAGACAAAAAGGCGCACTTCTTTAGGTTGGCGTACAACTTCTCGGCCCTAAGGATCCCACAAACCTGCCTTAAATGGTTGAGGTGTTGCTCCTTGGTCATGCTATAAATCAAGATATCATCAAAGTATATGACCAGGAACTTCCCCATGAAGGGCCTCAACACTTGGGCCATCACACGCATGAAAGTGCTTGGGGCGTTAGTTAACCCAAAAGGCATAAGTAGCCACTCATATAGCTCATCCTTTGTTTTGAACACTGTCTTCCACTCATCACCAGGGCGTACACGGATTTGGTGATAACCACTTTTAAGGTCAATTTTTGAGAAGATAGTAGCATTGACCATCATATCCAACATGTCATCAAGACGCGATATGGAAAACCGATACTTGACTATGATTTTGTTGATGGCTCTACTATCAACACACATCCTCCATGTGTCATCCTTCTTAGGTGTAAGAAGGGCATGCACGACACACGGGCTCATGCTCTCTCATATAAAACCCTTCTCTAGGAGCTCGTCAATCTGCCTCTTCAACTCATCGTGCTCCATTGGGTTCATTCTGTAATGCGGGAGGTTTGGTAGAGTCGCCCCAAGGATTAAATCATGGCATGTTGTATATCCCTCATAGGGGGAAGCTCATTCGATAAATCATCGGGGAAGTCATCACGAAACTCATGCACTACTTAAATGGCCTTGGTGGGTAACTCTACACTAGCCTCTGGTACACTCTCCCTAGCCACAAGTGCGTATACCATTGAGTCCACCTCCGTTTCTCGCTCGAAGTCTTTAACATTCAGGATATGGAGAGGTTTGGACTTGGACTTCGACTCCTTTACTTCTTTTGAGCCGTTCACACCACTCTGTGTGGTGGACTCCTTCCCAGTTGTATTCTTGGGTGACAGAGATTTAGCTTGACCTTCTTGCCCTCAAACCAGAATGTATACACATTTGAAAAACCAAATATGTGACATCCCTGTTATAGAGCCATGGTCTGCCTAGAATGATATGGCCAACATTCATGGGAACAACATCGCACCACGATGTGTCTTTATATGATCCAAATTGAATAGGAATAAGACAACGGTGCGAGACTGGAATGGAAGTTTCGTCAACCCAGGGACTATAGGGTTGCGGATGGGCTTCCAGCTTTAAGCCCAAACAACACAGTGTTAGTCGATGTCACATCGGCACAACTACCACTATCCACGATCAACTTGCAACTCTTTTCCCCACATTTTGCATAAGTATAGAAGACCGTGTTGCGGCGCCAATCATCAGTGCTCTTAGCTTGAGCTAAAGTGCAACACACAATTGCGAGGGTCGCAGACTCTTGCGGCTCCTCCTTCCTCATCACTAGGGGTCTCTACAGGCTTATATTCTTCTTCTTCTTCGTCACTCTCTGGGGGCACTACTTCTACTTGCTCATCAATGAAGAATACTTTGGTGCCCTCTCTCGTGTCGCACTGGTAAGCAAAATGACCAAACCCCCAACACCTAAAACACCTAGTGGCCCCACTTCTACGTGAACTAAACCCGACAATCTCTTTACCCTTATCATCCTTGGGTCTGGGCTGAACATTATTGGAAGGTTTGTTTTGGAATCCCGTGTTAGGTTTAGCCCCAGAGGGGTTGGCTTGAGCACGGACTCGCGAAAGTCAAACTGCCTTCCCACGGATGCTTTAAGGTATTGCTCGACGTCTAACACTAGGTACAATTGTTCAATAATGTCTGTCTTTGGTGAGCAATTCTCTCATAATGTCAGGACGGAGGCCCGTTTTAAAACGAGCAAGGGTGAGTATTGGGTCCTCATCAACCTCACAGTGGGTTGAATACTCTTCGAAATTCTCGATATAGTCCGCAACACTCATGGAACCCTATCGAAGAGATTACCACTCCCCAATCAACCGTAAGCGATAAGAGAAATGGAGGTACTTCTCTTTAAGTGTTTCTTTCATTTCTCCCCAATGAACTATTGGGAGTTCCCTCGCTCTTTCTTTCTTTCGCTCAACCATCGCCCAAAACCTCTTTGCTTGGCTCGCAAGCATCATCTTGGCGAATCGACCCGTCGAGCATCCGACATGTCATACCACTCAAAATAATGGTCCCCGCCAACCAATCTAAAAAGACTTTAGGGTCCAAGTGGCCATCAAATGTAGGGGCATCTACTCTAACTCCCTCGAGGAGTTGTACATCTGGGTCATATTGATCATGATGTCCCTCACGGGGTGGGTGCATAGGTGCGCGCCCATGACTAACTCCTTGACCGCTCACATTCCTTGTTTTAACTTCCTGACCACCTGCCTGAGATTGGACATCTTCCCTAATGGTAGGGTTTGTCCCAAGGGAGGCCTCTATTTGGTCAAGGCGCTGATCTATGCGTTGTTCCAAGCGCTTACTCAGGGAATCAACCTATTAGGTTAACTTAGCCACTGCTTCTTACAGTTGCTCCATGTTTAGTGTAGGGTGCAAACCGAAACTGCGACGCGTACATGTGGGCATACACTTGCTAACTCCTCCTAAGGACTTTCTAGGACGACTATTTGTAACTAAATAGGACTAAATGATCCTATGAGACTCTATATAACGGAACTATGCAATGTTACTAAAATCCATCAATCTAGTTGACAAAATAAGGGACTATGGACTCTTAAAAGTTACATGTGATGGACTGGATGCATGAAGGACTCAAACAAACCTAACCCTAAACAAGTAATGTATTCCCCTATAAGAACCCTAAGCTCTGATACCAAATTTGATGCAGGACATGAAAGTGAAATATGATATGCAAGAATTTAGGCGTATATCAAACTAATGCAGAACGATCACATAATAATTCCACATCCCACATAAGAGATCAAACATTCAAGTAAAGGGGATTCTGCACGGGTCCAAGCCTACACAGGCTAGGACTGGATCAGTAAAATTATAGACCAAACAATGCTCAAAGGGAAATAGAATTCAACCACACATGCATAACAATCAATCCCCAATCCAAGGGATTCCCCAATTTCAAATCAATGAACCCTAGCGCGAGAAAATGGGCAAATAAATCATGAAAGATGCAATCTAGGGTCAGAGTTATGAAAATAGGTATAAATAAAAGGAAAAATAGGAAGAAAACCTAAACCTGGAACAACTCCAGCGTGCGGACAGCGGGTCAGGTCCTGACGCACGTGGGGGGGGGGGATCCTAAACTGCTTCCTTGACCTTAGTCGGCCAGGGGGGACCTCAAACCCTCCAAGTTTCGTCGCAATCCAATGTACGGTCGGGGCGCGGTGCTCCGTCGAAGTTTCAACCCTCCTGCAGGGCCAGATTCTGAAACTGGTTGTAGAAAGACAAACAGCTGCAAAACAAGCGGATTTGAAGCGAAGATGATCATAGAATGGATGAAATAGATGGAGGGTCGGATTGGGATAAATGTGGTTTCGCACCACAGTAGTTAGCCCTTCAAAAAGAGAGGGCTTCGCACCCACGTGAATTTAACCTTTCGAAAAGGGAGGGCTTCGCACCCACTTGAATTTTTTCACAACTCAAAACTCAGAGAGCAGAAAAACACGCAGAAATTTTTATTCAACTTCAATGATCCAAAAGAACTACAAGGGGTGCCTATTTATAAGAAAACTCTATACCCCAAAACTCGCACCATGTGCGCAACCTATTACTTGGCGATGAAGTAAACCAAAATAAAAACCAAAAAAAAATAAATCTAAAGCCTTCATGATGTTCTAAATAACATCAATAAATAAAACCTAAAATATGAACTTAATCTGACTAGTGAGCCACGATCATGAGATCCCATGATGGACTTTTCTTAACTATCGGGCCCACTCTTTTGAATCAAAACTGTCTTCTAACTAGGAGGCCCTCCCTGGACGTCGTCATCGAGCCAAATCGACGATGGGGCTCTCCTTTGTACGTGCGTGCGTAGGGGGAGTGGCGTGCGTGTGCGTGTGGGCGGCGTGCGTGCGTATGTGCGCATGATGTCCCCATCACACATTCTTTCATTTCCTTTCCAGTTGTCAACGATTTCTTGGCAAAATATCGTGTATTGTCGATGTTCTAAAATACTGATAGATGGATGGATAAGATGGGATTGATGGGATGGTTGGACTGATTTTTTACAACAACACATGCTTTAAGCCCCCCACTAAATGGAAACTTATGATGTATACATTCTTTTTGCAATTTCTTTTTATTCCTAATATGCAAATATATTGTATTTTAGCATCTCCTGAAGTTTCGCTGAAAAATTTCACCGTATTTCCCATGTTTCCCCACATTTCTAGTTATCGGCGATATCGATATTTTTTTTGTATCCCCAGCCAACGAAACTTGTAGCGATACCGATACTAACAAAAATAGGGTATTCCTTAGGAGTAAAATGATATAGGACAACTAACCACTTGCTCTAAAAGCTCGAACTGATAGAGCATGGTGAATCAATACCTTTATCTCATCGCCCAGGCCCCACATCCCATGGGTTAGGTCCTCAGCCGAACCCCTTCATGGGCCCCACATCACATGGGTTCCGCCTCACATGACCACCCAACTCCAGTGTGACCCTGCATCCCACAGGCCACCCCACTCGAGCTCGGTGTGAAAATGCCCATGCATTAATCACCCCGGTAAGGAATCTCAAACACGAGACCTCCCGCTCTGATACCACTTTTATGTAGGGCAATTAAACCACTCACTCTAAAAGCTCAATTTGATAGAGCATGACGAATCAATACCTTTATCACATAGCCCAGGCCCCACATCCCATGGGTTAGGTCCTCAAGCAAACCCCCCTTGTGAGCCTCACAGCACAAGGGTTCCACCTCACACGGGCTGCCCACCCCGAGTGTGCCCCTGCATCCCACAGGCCACCCCACTTGAGCCCGATGTGAAAATGCCCCTGCATTATAAAAGGAAATCAAAATATTGACAAAAATTCAATAGTGCGAAGATTAGGTAGCAGAGGATGCCCGAATTAAGGCTTTGTTATGAATAGTATGAAGCCTCAAATTACCAAAAATGTTATCTTTTTCAAGATAGAGAAGGAAGTCTGGGATGACCTGAATGAGATGTATTCATGGGAAAAGAATTTAACTCGGATCTACGAGTTACTTCAGAGTATTTTCTTTCTTTGACAAGGAGACAAGAGTGTTGGAGAGTATTTTTCTGCCTTGTAAGGCATGTGGGAGGAACCAAAATAAATGAGCCCCCATCTATAGATTATGAGACTATACGACAACAAAGAAATGAATTTCATGTCGTCAAATTCCTCTCTAGTTTGTCTTGAGTTCGAGTTTGTCCGAGCTCAGATTCCTAGAGGTACTGAGATCCCATCTACCACCAAGGCTTTTGCTCATGTTCAGTGTGCGGTTAGTGTACAAAGTTCATCTTTGTCAAATCGTTCTACATTTATGTCCTCATCTGGTAGAAGAGATGGGGAAATTGTGGAGGTAGGCGCGCCATAGTGGTTGTGGTCATGGTAGAGTTGCAGGAAGATGTCGCTTTGGAGGCTGTCATGGCCCATGGTACAGATTCATGTGATAGTTGTGGCCATGATTGTGGTAATCGAAAGTGCACTCATTGTGGTCTCAGTAACCACACAACAGACACATGTTGGGATCTTATTGGTAAGCTTGCCTGGGCAAATCAAGTTCACTCCTTTGATGATTGCACTAAGGGTTGTCTCTAAGCCCATCTTCGTTTCTAAGCCCAGTACTTTGGGTGATATAGTTACATCATCCAAGGATTGCCAAACCTCCGAAGGATCGCAACACCCATGTATCATCATCCACAACTACTCTCATCCAAGTAGGTACCATTTATCTTGCATCATCTGATAGTGTACTCTGGGTCATTGACTTAGAAGCTTCCGATCATATGATCAATGAGCACAGTGTGTTATCTTTATCTTAGTTAGTACAATCGTCATCATATCTTATGTCGTATTAGCATATGGTACTTCAACCATGTGTTTGCGTTGGGTATAGCCTATCTTGCACCATCGCTTTCATTGTCATTAGTGTTTTACATTCCTAAATTTTCTTTGAGTTTGTTATCGACAAGTAAGCTAACCAAGTCCTTAAATTGTTTTCTCACATTTTATCAATTTTGTTGCGAATTTCAGATCGAAAGATGGAGATGATGATTAGTGAGAGCATTAAGCAAATGCACTCTTATTACCTTGATCGTGAAATAACTGGAGCCAAACGTATGTCTCTCCTCATCAGTGGCATTCTAAGCTTGGTCATCACTCCTTTAGTATTTTGAAAGGTCCAATCCCATCATTATCGCATGTGTCTAGGTTAGAGCGTGGGGCCTGTAAGTTGAGTAAACACTATAAACTATCTTTTCTTCATCATCTAGACAAGAAGTGATAAACATTTTAATTTAGTACATTTTGATATTTGGGGTCCAGTTCATCTTGATGGTTTATCTATTTTCAAGTACTTTTTTTTTTGTGGATGATTATCCTCATATGACATGGTTTATATTATGAAAGATTGATCAGAAGTGGTTTCCTGCTTCAAAGAATTTCATATGAGAGCGCGAATTCAATTCAAATCAATTCTAGGATTTGTGTTCTGCATTCATATAATTCTAGAGAATATTTATCTCATTAATTTAATTCATACCTTTCATCTTATGTCATTATTCACCAAACTTCATTTGCAAATATACTACAACAAAATGGAGTAGAGAAATGTAAGAATCGTCGTTTACTTGAAGTTGCTAGAGCCTTATTGTTGAATATGAAGGTTCTGAAAATATTTTGGAGCTACGCAATCTTAATTGCACTATTTAATAAATTAGATGCCTTCATCTGTCCTACATGGGAAGTCACCTCTCTCTGTCTCATGTCCTCATATTTCCTCCTACTCTAGTCCTCCCATGGTGTTTGGTTTTGTATCAGCTTAATCATGTTTATGATCAATTTGAACAAAGGGTTATCAAGTGTATTTTTCTTGGATACTCTAGTACCTAATGGGATACAAATGTCATAACCCAGTCTCCTGAAAACGTTGTGTCACCCGATGTCACATTCTTTGAACAAATTCCACATTTCTCTAAGGGTTTGAAGAGAGCTCCATAACTACTCTTCCCATTGTACCGAATACTATTGGAACTGGGAGATGTTTATGGAACGTGCAAATTGACCTTTACAGGTTTACTCCAAACGTCAAGGTATTTCCATAATGCTAACGGTGGTCATAATGGCCACCACCATTACCTTTACAACATAGGTTGTAACAACTATTACGGCCCCCGTAATGGCCATTATGTCTCTTTTTTTATTTTTATTTTTTTTTTGAAAAACCTATATTTTCCCGGTAACGTTGAAAAAAAAAAGTCTAAAAAACCTGCATTTGTTCTGTAACAGACCATTACGAGATTGTTATGGCCTTTACAGGGGATGTAACCAGCCGTTATTGCCATTTACTGGCCTTTTTTTTTTTTTCCATAACGACTATTACAACCGTTATGGCCCCGTACCATGTAACAGTTGCCACCATTACCTTTATGTAACGGCCTTTACGGCACACCATGATAGACATTCCAAACACAGAGAAGTACATGTGATCATGACTTTTACCAATCCTCATGTCCTGTCAAAAGATCATCATTCTTTTGAGTCCTTGCCTCCACCATCATATGAAGGTAATCTACCCATTGCTCTTTGTAAGGGTATTCATTCATGTACGCGCCATCCTATTTCTAACTTTGTCTCGTTCAGTAGTTTTTTTTTTTTTTTTTTTTTTTCTTTTTAACTTAAAAGATGACAAAAATTTATTACAAATAACTATGAGACCAAGAACACCCCCCCCCCCCCCCCCCCCCCCCCCCCCCCCCCCCCCAAACAAGAGGCCCATATAACCAACCCCTTGTTCTTAAGACAACACACAAATTACTAAAGCATCTCTCATTTCTTTCTTCCCAAACCGACTAGAGACCCGCCAAGAGACAAAGCTGCCATTTATCTTTCAATGCTTTTACACTCTCCACCTCATATTAGGACATAATGAATAAATCGATAGAATTAGGTGAAGCCCGACAAACTTTGAACTTGGACAGGATGCTATTATACAAGAAGCTAGCGATCGGGCAATGACGGAAGAGATGATCCACCCACTATGAATTGGCCATGCACAACAAACAAATATTTGGGAGAACCATTCTCCGTTTTCGGAGATTATCCACATCAGGACCCTTCTTCCAACCAAGCGAATGCATCTATCTTCCAACCAACCGTAGACATTCCATAGAACTAAGTGACATCTTGGCTAGGGCATCATCTCTAAACCATTTCTCTAGTCCCTTAGTTGCTTCTCAAATAGTAAGATAAATTATCCATGGCTTACTGATGGAACTATTGGCTAGAAATTGAATAGCAATAAGAAGGATGATCATATATACCAAATTGAGCTTCAATTTCACATATTTACATCCGTAAAACTAGATAAAATCCTCAACAGAAGCAGTAAATATCAAATAAAGATAAATATGTGGAGTCACGCCACAAAGAAAATCCACTGGGCCAGGCCAAGGCCAAAAAATATCAAAATATTGAACACACCCAACCCAACAGGCATGGCCCAATCAGTTCAAAATCCGGGCCTGAACCATCCCGAAGCCTGCCCATTGCCACTCCTACTGATTGGGTGTCTACAATCTGACCTGAGCCTCCATGTGGGCTGCCCAAGTTGACTTACTAGTTAGTCCCATATACCAATTTCATTGAAATCCATATTGATCCAGCCACCTATTCACAATAGGGCACAGGACCAGCAATCAACCAACTATTAAGTCATAAAATGTGAGTTAAATCAGAATTTGAGTGACCAATTATCAAGTCCACACCAACTGTAGGAGGTTAACGAAAAGACAATATGGGCATTTTCTTGACCAAACTCAGTTGGATCAATGTTGCATGACTTTTTCTATGGAGGAGAGTGATGCATCCAGGCCATGCATACAACAGAACCTGCAATTCGATGGACTGTGGGGTCCACTCATACCAATTGGATAGTAGTTCAGTCCACTTGGATGGTGTTCCAACCCATATTATATCACCGATTGCTAACTTGAGGTTTGTATACACCATACAGACATTGCAGCTATATAAAGCGATATGGATCTATGAAAAAGAGCATATGATGATAGGTAGAGGTCTAGTTAGAGTGTCAATAACACTACATGTGTTTTATGTGTCATACAGCTGCAGAAAATTAGTATTGTATATCGACTTGTCTGCAGACAAATAGGATTGTATACCCACCGTACAGCATCATATGTCATTATGGGTTGTATACAAGAGGCATACACATGACATAAAAAGATATTGAATAGAATGTGGCATCTTCGTACCAATTGATTGGAATTAAATAGATATTCCATGTTTTGATTTGGATTCTTTTGTAGAAAGTAGACGAGGTCACTTTATGTGGAACAATATGGTTTTATATTTGGTTTCTGAATTAAATGTAACCAATAGGCTTCTTTTCAAGGCTTTTTGGTAATAAGGGAGAGATTTATGTAAATATGGCTAATACAAGTGGACTTATGCAAGTTAGCAATGATTATTTTGAATGAAGAATGCTGTTTATGATTATTTTGAATGAAGAATGCTTTTTCTTCCTGATTCTAGCAATAGGTTTCAATTATACTGGTCTGAAGCCCCAAAAACCCTTCAGTGCGATACCTTAGGGTTTTATGTAGAGAAATTCTACATATTTATCTTTTAATTGCATTTTTTTTTTTAGTTATTGCTAATTCGTAGAGTGACCAGCAACAAATTGTCCCATAGAACTCTTATACCATTGAAAAATCCAGAAAGATGTCAAATAAATGGCAAGGAAACTGCACCAGCATCAGAGTAGGAATCTCATTACACTGGGTTTCTCATCTCACCAGTCACAACTCTCGTTTGACAATATATTTGTTATATTATCGTTTAACAACCCAAGTATAAATAGACTTCCTTGCAGTCTTTGAAGTATTCATTGCCCTGAAGATTTTATTGTCACCATAAAAGGAATTTGTTAGTTTTTTAAATAAACAACATGAGAAAATTTCCTTTTTGAATTGTGTAGGTGTTAACAACAAACCCTTCTAGTGTTCCTTGAGAAGTATTCGATATAATGGGTATTTTGGTGAGGTTCAAACTCCTTTCAAATCTACATTGTGAGAAATATGAAGGCATTGTTTATGCGAACTGTTCAGCCATTTAAGGCAGCAAGTACCATCACAAAGGATTTCCTTTTTCTGCAGATAAATAAAAGCTTGCAATGCATATTTGGGTATTTGTAAAATCTATCGAACCATTTGTTCCCAGCTTATTTAAAAGACATCCAAGTAATTGCGATGCCAAATAAGTTTATCCTCAAGCAAGTCTACGGAGTAAAAGTTACTCTTTTTTTCTTTTTCACACCTAGGAGTTTGTTTTTATGCCTGACATAGCTGGATAGAAAAGAGAGAGGATCAAAAGATAAAAGTTTGATTTTCCCTTACCCCATCAGTGGCCAACACGATGAATTCATCCTTTTCCGTGAGTCGGCGATAGGAAATTTCTGGTACAGAAATTAAACCAAAATCCTTGAGGCAGAAGTCACCAAAAGCCCTCGCCATTGCCAGGCCTGGGGAATCATTGTTAGGGAGCCAAACTCGAGCTACCTCTGGCTCATCCTGAAGGGCAAACACCCGCCCTCTGCATTGTCTGATCCTCTCTGCCTCCCCTGTGAGAAAAACTAAAAAGGAATTAAATACATGAAAATTTTACTTTTTCCTCAAAGTTGCATCACTGTTGAAAATTATTTCCCAATAACAGAAATAATGGAAAATTACGGAGTAAAAACGTTAACTTACATAGTTTGTGAAAAATGAGCAAAAAAGAGAGCTTTCTGGACATTTTCACAAAAATTATAGATCTTTAAACTTATGTTGGAAGAGGGAATTGACTATGACTGCATAAAGTATTGTTGACTGTATAGAGAAAAAGGTAGTGAAAAGCCTGGCCATTTGGAAGTTATTAAATCTTGTGTCCTTGTTGATTTCTTCAGCTTCTTGCCACACGGGCCCTCTGTGGTCTTATGGGGTGCCTCCCAAGGTTGCAGCATTTGGGTGGCTAGTGGGTCGGAACAGAGTTCTGACAATTGACAACTTGAGAAAAAGAGGATTACCAATCACAAATGTGTCTTCTCTGTCTAAGAACGAAAAAAACAGTGGATCATCTCTTTATTCACCGCTCCTCCTCCTCGAATATTTGGTGGAGCATCCTTCATATGGCTGGAGTATCATGGGCAATGCCCAATTTTGTGGATAAGCTATTCTACAGTTGGCATGCGGAGCCCGGAGGAGTTCTAGGAAAAAGAAATGGAGAACCCTTCTCTTGGCCATCTTGTGGGCTGAAAGAAACAATCGATGCTTCCGGAATCTTAGAATTTCTTCGGCTACAGTTTTCTTCAGGGTGTTAGTCCTCTTTAGGGACTGGGCCCTGTAGCTTAGCTTTTCTGGGGTTTATAGACAGCCGAGGCCGTATTTTGTATTTCTTTCCCTTCTCTTTTAGTGTTTTTCTTTCTTTGTTCCTGTGTCTCTCTGTTCTTTGTAGTTTCTTTTTTGTAGTCTATCTTTCTTCAATGAAATTCTCATCTTTCAAAAAAATTAAAAAAGCAAAAAGTGTCCCTAAACCAGTCTGTCTTATAATTCAAGTCCCAGTTTTTTTCCCCCTTTTCCCTAAAGTAATTTCAAGCATATTTAGGAGAACTACTGCCAGTTCACTTTTCAATAGGATAAGAAGGATTTTAAGCACAGAAAAAAGAAAAAGAAACAAAAAAAAAAGGAATAAACAGGCAGACTGCAGTTCCCAAGGTATCTGTGCAGAGCATAAAAGATAAATAACGTAGAAATGATCCAAAGAGAGGACATATAGCATCAGGAAATCTTCAACAGAGGTAGTTTTCTGCCCTTGAATTGAATTTACCCATCCTGTACAATAATCAATTCTTTCTCAGGCTGATCGCTTTTTCTTTTCTTTTTTTGAATATTAAAAATAATAATAATAAATGGTAAAAAAAATAGAAAAAATTTGTAAAAAATTAAGAAAAACTATGTACTACAAGTGATTGAATTGGGTTTATTTACCTATTTCATTGTAGTTTGACTATTAGGCCATCTATATGTTGAGTTATATTATATTAAATATAACAAAACAAATTTAAATAATCAACAATTTACACTAAGAAAGAATTAATTATTGAAAACTACAAATATAGAAATTGTATCGATAACTTGAATCTTGATGAGTTGATGCATACAATACAAGTTACGACTTACAACTTATTACAATCTACAAGAAACTTGACTGTTGGCCATTATGCCATGATTATGCAATTATGCCATTGCAAATTGCATACTTCCTGCATGGCATATGCGACCATAGCATAAGAGATTTGAGCCATGGTATGCGATTATGCAATCACATATGACAACACTCATGTAAGATAGACTTAGCACTCCTGTATTTTTTATGTTAGCATAATGTTTAAAGTTTTATGTGCGTAAAAAAATTGACTTACGGCCATTTTGTACGGCCTGTATCGTAATGGCAATAAGGCTAGCTGTTACAGCCAACATTTACTGACCAATAAGGAAAGAAAATACAAAATGTGTCGTTGTTGATGAGCCAACAGAATTAGTGGCCCCCTTGTCACTCCAACCACCCGAATGGTACAAAAAAGACATTAAGACAGACACATGCTTCATCAACACGGGCAACATCAAAGTCCAGGAACATCACCAAAGAGATAATAACCGAGCCTTAACTAAAACCAGACGCTCCTCAGGCGTTAAAAAATTCCACCCTTGAAACTTCCCAGAAATTCCAGTCTCACCATGGCCCAATAAATCATTGAGGTCGCAGTATCTTTTGACACATTCAATGGATGACACTGTATCTCAAAAATCCTCTCATTTCTTTTTTCCATGTGTTCCACATAATAGAGTAAGAAAACATTTTCCACAGCACCTTCCTATAAGACCCTTTACTGACCTTTGCATCACCCAAGCTACACCAAACGTATCAAGAAGATGCTCCCACAGTTCCCTAACTAAGGAGCAGTGTAGAAACAGAAGATCAATGAATTCCTCGTCTTCCAAAATGTGAAACATATATTTGGCATGGAAAACTTCCTCTTCCTTTATTGAAGGGTAGATATTTATTAATGAAGAAGAAATTCAAAAAATATATATATATGAAGAAGAAAGAAACAAACAAAAAACGCAACAAAAAAGAGGCAAAAATTACAATACAACATGGAGAATCATCTCCTCGACAATGGACAATGAACCAATGCTGGCTCCTGGCTTGGCTAGGGAATCATCCCTATCATTTGCCTCCCTGTTCATTCTTGAAAATTTCACTCGCTAATTGTCAATTAGATTGAGCACCTCCCATATAATATTTTCCAACCTCTAGGGGTACACCTTTGGATTCACCCAAGAGATGACATTTGCAGAATGTCCCACAATGATCACCCGGAAAAAGTAACTGCCTGTCACTTTAATCGCATTGAACCAAGCTGCTGCCACCGCATGGTTGGAGTTGGCAATGATAAAGGGGCCCAGAAAATCTGCTAGCAAGCTCCCACTGCTCTTAAAGATTGTGCCTCCCACTCCCGCCAGCCTAGGATTGCCTAAAGAACATCTGTCAAAATTGATTTTCAACCACCCTTTCAATTGCAGAACCCATCTAGCATTTGGAGTCTTTTCCCGCCATGTACATAACAGTGTTTCCCATTTGAACTGCAACATCTGTCTAGAAATGCTTCTAAAATTGCTACCAAATCTGACCCACTCGAAGCAGATTTCAATCAGCTCTTGCATCCCCAAAGATTTTCCCTTTAAAATATAGTCTCCTGTTTCTTTCTAACCTGACTGTCCAGATTACAAAACAGAAGGTGGCAACCCAGATCAGCTTGCTGATTGGGCCCCAAGCAATATTTGCTGAACTGTTGAATGCCTTAGATACCATTTTCGTGAAGACTCATCGCTTGCCAAATTTGCTCAGGACTCCACCCAAAATCTTTATAACCACCATGCAACTTACGAAGAGATGATTAACATCCTCCTCTGGACCAGCAACACATTATGCATCTGTTTGGAAGGCCATCCCTCTGCGTTTCAGCTAATCCATGGTAAGAAGCTTCCCGAGACATGCTAACATTTTCAGTGGGAGGCAGAGCTTTCCATAATCTCAAGAATTGGGTGAGAGAGACAGGGAGGGAATCATATACATTGTATTGAAAAATGGATACGTTGTGGCTGAAACAGCTGTTACGTAACAGTAATGGTGATGCTCATCACGCAATACAGGGCCATAGCACCCACTAGGAAAAAAAAGAAAAGAAAAAAAAGATCCATCACAGACCTATAATGGTCATAACAGCCGGAATGGGTCGATACGGACCGATATGGGCCCGTAAGGAGCCAATACAGGGCAGATATGAGGATGATACATTTTTTCTTTAAAATAAAAAATAAAAATTGACTTACGGCCGTTACGACCTGTATCGCAGTGGCAGTAAGGCTGGCTGTTACAGCCAGCATTACTGTTATTGAATACCTTGATCATGTAAAATATCAACTAGAGTGTGTACCAATACCAAATAAACACTGTCTACTTGTGGACACCATATATGCTTATCTTGCCCCTTTCTTGCAATGATGATCTGCTGCAGCCATTCCATCATCTTGCCAAAACTAACAGTTTCCAAGTCTTTCAGATTTCATCTAAGGGTGGGGCTCCATACAATCGAGCTAACAATTTCCGAAACTTTCACATTTCATGTAAGTTCCATACTTCCATTCAATCAAACCACCGCACTGCACCTTCGAAACATCTGATCTACTGTGCTGTCCATGTGATCCATGATCTTGAATGGGTCCCTGAATTCTTCATGCAGAGGAGACTCACTGCACCATACATCTAGTTTCAGGAATCACCAAGGCAAGCTTCCTCTTCTTCAGGTTATCTAGTGTCAGGAACATATTAGCCATGGGCGTTCAAGAAAGGCTTCCACTGTAGTGAGCCGTGCGTGGGAATTGCACCAAACCTTCAACCACGGAGGCCTCCTACCATCACTACCAACACATTCGTAATAGAAGGATTTTGAGGAAAAATGGCCTTTCTGATCCATCTTCATACTTTTTTATTATGATTACTGTGGAGTGTGGACCACCTGGGCTCCATTGAGCATCCCCAATAAAACATCCGAGCACGCTATTTCTTTATCTTTGAGATTTCTACAAAAGTGACATTCCACGCCACTTTGCCACTAATCAATTCATAAAACTCATTAACAGGGTCCCTTTTCTGGCTAGAAATTGCAAGTAAGTCCCTTTTTGGGCTAGCAATTGCAAATAAAGCCAGAAACCATGAATACAGGCACTCCTGCCCTACCCAAGGATTTTCTCAGCAACCCACCCTGTTCCCACACCAACCTTAAACCGAACACCCTCATAATACAAATATCTTTGAGATTATTTGAAAAATAATTTTGTAGAAAGAAATACTAAATAATAAATATGAAGAGCAGCCCCTCCCCGTGTGTGTGCACGCGCGCGCGCGCATGTGTGTGTGAAGATGAAATGATGGTGTTTCAGACAGCAAAATTACAGCCAAATTTTTGCACTTAAAATAGCCAAGTCATAAGGCAGATCTGCATCTGTTTGATCTGTTAACAGTCACTTATTAGTTATAACTTAGGCATGACATAAAGAAGAGAAGTTCAAAGATGCTAAGACAGTATTAAACTTGAGTCAACACAAATATCAAGTGCATTTACAGAGGAAATGGAGAGACTAACTTGGAAGATTTGGCTTGAGGTCCACAGTCAACTGAACTGCAACCAGAGAGTCATCTTGATCTCTTGTACCCAGTATGGCTCTTGAGTCACCAATGTTTCCAATTATAAGGTCCTGACCCTACAGAATAGCAGCAAGAAATAGAGATCAAGAAAAGTTTTAAAAGGAGGAGGAGAAATGCATATGCAAGTTTGACATTGCTTGATTGTGCAAACAAATTTTTGTAAATCCACAGTGGTCAGATTCGCCTGTTCTCCTTTTCTTTTTCTCCCTCTTATTTGCATCTGCAAACTATCGAATCAAGTTTTCTCAAAGCACATTATTACCTGCTTGACCAAGGTCACCGCTGTTGTTCCACTGCAGAAGCAATCTATGCTCGGATGAAGCCTCAGCTCCTTATCCATAACTTTGAAAGCCTTCATAAAAGACTCTTTAAGTGTCAGAAAGATCTCTGGATGTTTTTCTTTCTCTTCAAGATCCATGGAAGCCCTCAGCTCGTCATCCATGAATAAAGAGGTAGTTTCTTCAGAGTTCATGCTTCCTGCTGCACTGCTGTTGTTCTCCCTCAACCCGTCATCGCCACCTATGTTTACTTCCCAATGTGCACTGAGCTTCAGGGGAAGAGAATCCCTCACTCTCCTCGCAACAAAATGACCATAGGGACCATGGCCATCAAAAACCCCACAGAAAACTGTATCTGTTCTTGAACCAAAATTCTGGAGAAAAGAAGTCACCAGTTTCAGTTAATGGATGAATGTAATTATCTAGCAATTGCATACAAATGGACATGGTCACAAACACATGTACCCCAGGCTTGAATGATACTAGATGGACAGAAATTTTAAATGCAAGTAGAGTGATAAGATGAAAGTCTAAAATCAGCATTTACTGATTTCCGAGCCAATTTCATGTAGTATGAATCATCTTTACATACTATTACAAGTAGCAATATGAGAGATTGTCCAATTTGACTTAGGGACAGCATGTAGAAAAGAAAAAGAAAAAGAAGACAGCACATAGATACATCTTTTGTACAGACATTCATATTCGTCTTTTTTTCTTTTTTTCTTTTTTTTCTGAAAATACATCATATTGGCTAACTCCATATTGATACCATTAAAATAATAACAATGAGTCCTATTTCCAAAGGAATCAATAATAAGATAGTCAATAGGAGTAACAACAGAATGACTAAGGGGTTGTTTGGATGCAAGGAAACCTTTGCTGAAGGCAAACGTATCCATGGATAGTGAAGGCTTCCCAATTTTTGGATCCTTATGTATTGCGGAAAAAGGGCTACCAATTGGACAAGGATTTCTACAAATCGAATATTAGGCTCATCCATGGAAGAAGGAATCCACAAAAATTGCTCTCTATTCCACATCCCTACTACAACCATATTCCAACAGATGCAAACCAACAGTACATAGCCCACATTTTGGGAGAAAGCATGTTCATATTTTAGGGCCCACTCAGTTCATGGCTCAGTTCATGGACCGATCTCATGCACATATTCCACAGATCAACTCTTCGATATATGCTCCTGCAGTATAATTTTGAATTTTCAATCACAAACATGACTTCTGGGAGATAAGAAAGGATACAAGGACTGTTGTGCATAATCTAGAGAAAGGAAGGAGCCATTCTGTTTCCTCAAACACAGAATCATGTTAAAGAGAAAAGCAAAGAAATAAAAGAACGATTTTTGTTCAATGGGACAGAAATGAAAGAAGATTTTCTAGTTTCCCACCAAAAGCTACATGTGATGAAATATTCGAAAGATAGGATAAATTTTGGGCCAAATGCAAAAGGGAATCCAACTACACAGAGAAGCAAAAAAAAAAAAAAAAAAAAAAAAAAAAAAAAGTGCCTGAACCAGATATCCTTTAACAGACTCAGCAAGAAATGACAATATTCCAGCTCAACCGATCAATATACCTTGTTAGTTATCAAAATAAAAAATAAATACAATAAAAAAGATCAGATTAAGAATACTAAACCAAAATAGCATTCTTAAGAGGATACATGAAATCCAGGAATCAAGAAATAGGAATTGTAAATGAAAAGGAAGAGATGTGGGAATCATTTGGAGAGAAGGCAGTCAACTTTGTTCAAACAACTAATCAAACTAACATGGGGTAAGATGTCCTACAAATTCAACCCAAATAGAGGCTGGCACGCTGCTTTAGTCAATTCCAAAAGTTTTTCATTTCTGAGAAGGAAAAAGGAAATTAATTCATTCTCAATCAGAATATGGTGGCAGTCTATGGATGTTGTATGTGCCAAAGGGATGCAGAGTGTGTCAAGCACGTCTTCCTTCATCTTCCCTTTTGTAGCTAGTTTGTGGGAATGGTGCTTTCATCAGTATGAAGTTATGTGCGTGATGCCTGAATTGATGGTGTCACTCCTTGAGAGGTATAAGGCGGGACAAAGAGGTAGCAGGGGCAGTATGTTAACGAAGCTTAGTTTTCTCAGTGTTGTAGGCAATCTGTAAGGAGATAAAAGGTTGAACATTCTTGAATAGAAGCAAATCAACTATCCAAGTGTGTGAGAGAGTTAAGTTTTGTAAGCTCCTGGGTGTTTCTCCAAAGGATTTACTGGGTGATTCTGCCAGGAATTGGGTGTGTTTTCTTTTGTAATGTTTCAACCAATTTCCCACCAGTTTTTGCAATAGAATTTCTTGCTACCAGTCAAAAGAAAAGGGAAATTAATTTATTCCAAAAAAGTATTAAAGATGACATATCAAGAAATCTATGGTAACATGGAGAGATGGACGAGAAAAACATCATGAAACAATGCATAAGAGAACTTTTCCTAGATCTATATTTGCCTTAAAGAATCTCAAAAACGTCTCAAACAAAGGAAAGGCAAATGTATCAACCAGTTCATGCTGATATAAACCTTGAGAGGCCCAAACAATTCAAAGAAAGCAAAAGATTGGCTGCCACCCATTAACCCGATAAAAGCATCTTACTATGGCAGATCTGACAAATTACCCAAACCCATAGATTATGGGTGCATTTGGAACATATGAATTGAATTGAACTCCAATAACAGCTCAATTCTGTAAAGTGGAAATGACCAAAGTGGGGCTATCCCCAATCCATTAATAATGGACTACCACCCACATTCAAATCAAAATTGTAACTTATCCAACTTGAAATGCACAATCACTTCCACATTGGTCCTTTTTATTTCCATATTAAATTTGAATATTGCAATCAAGTTCGTGTGTGCATCACCCTGTAGACTTCCTAGAAATTCAAACTGGAAATATTCAAGAAGCCAGATATTTACCAGCATCATACAGAATAGGCCAAAGTTGACACATAATCATAAAAACGTCCACATGAAAAAGCAAATAAGAGTATAGTGTCACAGGTAAAGAAAAAACCTCCCAAACGATCATGGCATCCTGGTTGGTCCCTTTCCTTCCTTGTTGGGTGAACATGGAAGCGACCCCACTAGCCCCATTCAAGAACATTCTACCGGGGACCCTGTGCAGCTGGTCTTCTTCTGCCTTGGAAACAAACGAGGAGTTTCTCATCCCTTGCTTTTTCCTCGATTTCCTCCTCTGCTTCCCGACCCCCGAAGCAGACGATGGAGAATGCGGGAGAGAGCTTCTCCCATCCACCGATAGGCAGGACCCCATCCTGAGGGCCCTGATGATACTTAGTAAGCACTCCAGACCAGCTGTACAGTTAAATCCCCTGTTTCCAATAGATGAATCCGTCTGAACACAAGGAAAAGAACACCTTCTCCTCTCCTCACACTGCCCAAATATCTACACGCCCTAGCCGACAATTGGAGTGGAACTGGAAATCTTCACAATTTAGCAACTGTCAACAGCACGTCAAAATGCAAGATCTTAAAGAATCCAATACAATTCTTGGGTTCCTATATTTATTTGTGGAGAGAAAGAGGAATTCCAAACACTTTCATTCACATAACCAAATTGGAAAATGAAGCTCAAATTGACGAAAGTCTTCTTTCCTAAGCTTCCCGTCTGGCTTTTCTGAATTCTGATTCACAGCCAATACGGCCTGAGGAGATGATAAAACTAATAGCTCAACAAATATCAATCTCCACCACCAACTGCCTTCAATCCACAAAGGGCAAACAAGAAGAAACGAAAACAGAGTCAAGGAGCAGGAATTCAATCCCACGACAGAAAACTGACCGAAATCGGTGCAAACCCGCACTTCTATCCTCAATCTTCACAAATCGACGCAATTCCCCAAACTTTCCCACTCCAGCATCAAATCAGCTTCAATAATTCCCAATCAGGCAATGCAAATTCAACAATTCATCATAAACAACCATCACGGATCTCGATCTCAGACCCTCCACAACAAAATCCAACGGCAAACCAAACCAAATCGACAGATCAAAAATCCCAATCTCCACCCTCACAGAACCAACCGCGACAAGAGAAACCAAAATATATACAGAATCAAGCTCCAGAATACAAAAATCAACAAAGGAAACCCCCAAATTGATCGATCCAAAGCAAAATTAGATCGGGAAAAGGGGAAAAAACGATAAGAAAGTCAGTCAGTCAGTCAGGCATGTGCCACAGATCCAGATGCATGCAGTTCGAGATCGAGATCGAGAGAGAGAGAGAGAGAGAGAGAGAGAGCTCTGCCGGTACTACTGCTGCTGCTGCTGATTGCTACGTTGGAAGAGATGCATGGGTCATTTATCAAACGCCTCTCTCTCTCTCTCTCTCTCTCTCTCTCTCTCTCTCTTTCTCTCTCTCTCTCTCTCTCTTGTTTTCTTTTCTTTTTCTGCGGGCGGAAGAAAAATTCAGAAGAGATAGGAAAAGAGAGAAGGAAACTTCGCTTTCGAACTTCTGGATGCTTGACCTATTCTCACATATTCCATTTCCATTTTCATTGCATCTGTTTCTCGTTTTCCTTTCTATCTCTCTTTCTTTTTTTTTAATCTTTTTTCTTTTTTATCTTTTCCTCTCTTTTATCTTTTTATCTTTCCACTTGCTGCCGTTTTCTGCTCGTCTTATCCGGAAACAGCGATCCCCATACACACCTGGCCTCGCCTTTTTATTTTTATTTTTATTTTTATTTTGTATTTAATGGAAAATCGTCAAGTGCAAAGGATTTCAATATAATGGTCGTGGAAACGACGTCTGTCGGCTCCATCATGATTTCTGCCGACATCCACACCGACCATCATGAAAATCCTTTCCTGTTAGGCAATGGACCCAAAAATGATGGGAATCCATTACTTGGATACGTCACACCATGGAAAACACGTCCTTCCTTTCCAACTGTTTCTGCTTGTATGCCCCACCTCGATCATGAATTCGCTTGATTTTTTTGGTCCATGGAAAAACAACACAGGAGAGTATGTATGATGGGTGGAATGATTGTCATGAACTCGTCATGACAAAGCTCATAAAAATCTGATTGTATTATGAATACAGTAAAAACATTAAGATTTATACGTCACAGCGATTCTAGTTGTATTTGGACACTTGCACTGTCTAATTCATTGATCTGGACTGTTTGTCACGTGAAATACACATTTCAAGAGATACCATGCAAATATCAGTATATCACACTTATGTAATAAATATTAACCATTCCATGGTCATGATTATTTGACAAATATTAACCATTCAATTAATAATCTCCATCTATTTGTTAGGGATTGTCATGAATCGATAGTGATTTAAAAGTACTGCTTTTGATAGACAATTGTAGCCATCCTATCCGTGGCTAGGAAAGTGGATCACTATAGAAAATTTCCATTATATTGTTTGATAAAACCGTGTTAGGTGAAACAATGCAACTATGAGCCCTATAACCTATGATGCTATAAGACCACAGGTGGCTCGGTAAAAACTTTTCTTATATCACGTTAGTTTTGGATCAAGTGGAAATTTGTGGATGTGACTTCCTTCAAAAGCCTTTCTTGGAGAGTTGCTGTGCAAGGATGTTGGGAAGGCAGGGACCACTAAGATATTTGTGAAAAATTTACCTCATTCATCCATTTTAAGAGCTTATTTTAGGACGTCCGACAAAAAATTAGGTGTATCTAACACTCATGTGGGCCACACGAGAGGAAACGGTGGGCATTCAGTGAGCACTGTTCAAACATTCTTATCAGGCTATCTTTTGGGTGTTTTCACTCCGTCCCATTGGAAATAACCTTATAAACAGTCCGATAACATATAAACATCAAGGTGAAGCCTAAGAAGGTTTCAACATTAAGAATTTATTTCCCAATTTTACCTCTTGTGTGACCCACTTGAAGTTTTTATCCACCTAATCTTTGGTCGTATGTCTTAAAATGAGCTTGAAAAATGAATGGACAGAATCGATTTCTCACATGCATTAAAATGGATGAGCTCGAAAAACGGATGGACAGAATGGATTTCTCACATGCATTGAAATGGTCCCACCCAGCATCCTTGTGCTGGAACTTCCTACAAATGGCTTTCTCAGGAAATCCATGTCCAAAATTTGTGTGATCCCTTCATCCATGTTCACGTGACCTTATCAACAGGTTAGATGGCAACTAAACATTCCAGTGGCCTCCAAGAATTTTTAATGAGGATTATTCAATCACCATTGTTTCCTCTAGTGTGGTCCACTTGAGATTTGGATCTACTTCATTTTTTTAATCATGCTCTAAAATAAGTTATGAATGGATGGACGGCATAGATGTAAGGCACATACATCGTGGTGGGCCCCACAATTGGAGATCCACCAGATGTTCTGAGAGATTTCTTTGTAATTATTGTATTATTATTATTACATAGGGAAGCTATTTGATACTGTAACATCCCCTATTTCAGTTCATGGGTGTTATTGACAGTCTATATTCAAATTGAGATCAATCTGACCGCTGGATGGATAAAGATCCACAAATAGACAAATTCAAGTGATATAGCCTACCTGTACTTTGGATTTCCCTGATCTCTAGTCAAATATCCTAATTGGACTCTTAGAAATGAATGGTCGAAGTGTGTTTATCACAACATTGTTGTAGACCCCACCTTTGCATCAAGTGTATACAGCGTGTTTGCACTGTTGTGCACTGGACTGGAAACCCGGTCGATAATCCGAAACTCAGAGAAGGTCTCTCTTCTCCTTTCGAGTTTTTCGCCAGCGTCCATTTAAAACGGACTATTCCCGTTTTGTTCGATTACTACCCCACCATCATGATCAGCATGGCCAATATGAATCGTCTATCGTGTTAGGAAAACAATCCCAACCAAACCCCGCTAACTTCCGCATGTAAGTGCACATGTTTGGGAGCACAAATCCAAACACAAGTCGAGTTGCATTCAAGGAATTCCAGAAAAAGGGAATCTGTTTTTGCTATGATAGACTGACAATCCATGTGTGTTCTTCTCCTTCAATCTTAACTGAGGATCTCAGCCCTTTCATTTTAGGGTTTTCTTTCCATAACTAGAGGGCGGAAAGAATCTTTTCTTATTACAACTATTAAGGGTTGTAATCTCAACCTTTGAGTGGCTTTTAGAAACCACTCCAAATCCATCCATATCATCTAAAATAGGATATTTCATGGAAGACAATCCCAAAACCCTAGTTGCAAGGAGAAGAACCACAACCACTGTTCTTTTCTTCCTGAATTTTTCAAAACCGAGCAAAAATCTTTCAAGCTCAAACCCACCGACCCAACCTCCTCCCACCTTCAAAATCTTCGTTCCACAAGTTCCCTAGAGTTTAACCAGACTATCCAAAAAAGCATGATCGAAGAAAGAAGTAGCTCACAAGAAAACGCCATTAATGAAGGTCATCTTCCTTGTCGAGTAATCAAACTGAGCAATCACGACTGGGGCCATTTTAAAGATACAATGCATATATTAGATAGAGCTCGAGGTTGATGTTAAATCCTTGTAAGTCATATGTAGCAGCAAGTCAAGTAGTGTGTCCAGTGATGGGTTTTTTTTTACCCGTCGTCGACCGGTCGTGAGCCCTGCTCGACTGGTCGAAGACTGTGGTCGACCAATCGTGGAAGACGAGTCGTGGCATGACTCAAAGTCCAGTGACTGTGGACCGTTTTTCTCCGGGGTGCTCGACCAGTCGAAGGAGGTGCTCGACCGGTCGAAGGTGGCTCTCGACCGTCGTGGACTTAGTTTGACTAGTCGAGGCTACGCAGATTTGTTCCGCGATTTTGCGCGGATTTCGTGTCGCAAGTCCTTTCGCAACTGGGATGCAGAAGGGAGTTTCCTAAAACTATAAATAGGAGTTCCTAGGGCTTTCTAGGCATGACAAGAGGGTTTCCTAAAGCTTTACAAGGGATTTGCTAAAGGGTTTAGGGCTATCAAAGGTGAGAGATAGAAGAAAAGAGAGAGAGGAAGCTTACAGAAGGGAGGTTCTGCTCGTGGAGGTTATCTACTGTGCAAACTATATCCCAGCGCTTCTATGTCCTCGTAATCGGTGAGATCTCCCCGTTTTCTTTGTTTCTCTCATTGTTTATCCACTCCTGCGTGAGTGAAGAAGTTTGTAACGTTCTACTTCATAGTGGATTGTTGATCTGGACGAGGTCCCATGGTTTTTACCTCTTTGAGGGTTTTCCACGTAAAATCTCTTGTGTGGTGTGTGATTGATGCATTGATTATTTTCATTGCTTTATTATCCATAATTCTGGTTAATTTGTTCTGGAGGGCTATATCCTAAGGTTTTGTGCAAGGCCCCCAACAAAGTGGTATCAAAGCTAAGTTCATTGAACAGGTAGGATCAGTTTTGAATTATGGAAGGTGGCTCATCAAGGATGATCAGCTTCAATGGTTCTAACTGGACCATATGGAAGGTTAAGATAGAGGACTTGCTTTATTGCAAGGACCTAGCTATATTCTCCAATTTTAGGCATATTAGCAAAATCCAAGGATATGACTGATGATGATTGGAAGAAGATGGACCGAAAGGCGGTGGGGTTTATTAAACAATGGTTGGATGATTCTGTGTTCCACCATGTGTCTACGGAAACCTCAGCCGCTAGCCTATGGCTGAAATTACAAGGGCTGTATGAGAGGAAGACAATTGGTAAAAAGAAATTTCTGATAAGGCGACTTGTGAATCTCAAATTCAAGAATGATGGTTCTGTGGCCGAGCACATGAATGAGGTCAGCAATATAGTGAACCAATTCTCCTCTATGAAGATGGTCCTGGATGATGAATTGCAGGCTTTACTTTTGCTTAGTTCATTGCCTGGCAGTTGGGAGACATTGGTGGTGTCTTTAAGTAACTCCGCGTCAGATGGAAAGATATCCATGGAATAGGTAACTAGCTGTCTCTTCAATGAAGAGACAAGGAGGAAGTCTCAGGGGTCTACTCAGCAAGAGGCCCTTGTAACACAAGAACAGGGGAGAGGAAAGAACAGAAAGGACGGAAAGGCCCGAGATAAATCAAGAGGCAAGTCAAGTAACAGAAAAGATGTTGAATGTTGGAATTTTGGCAAGAAGGACCACTACAAGCATGAATGTCATGGTAAGAAGAACGACAAGAAAGGAAAAGGGAAGGAAGATGAATCAGATTCCACTGCGGTCACTTCAGATGACGACATTGAGTTACACTTTCTGCAGATCATGATGTATGTCTTACGGCTACGAGTCAAGACACCGACTGGGTGATAGACTCGGGAGCTTCTTTTCATGCGACTCAACACAGGGACTTCTTCGCAAGCTACAAGTCAGGTGACTATGGGACTGTGAAGATGAGAAATTCTGGCGTATCAAAAATCGTGGTAGTCGGTGATATTTGTGTGAAGATCGATGTGGGCTGCACATTGGTTCTCAGGGATGTGAGGCATATCCCAGACCTTTGCCTCAACTTGATGTCGACAGGAAGGTTGGATGATGATGGCTATGAAAGCCGGTTTGCTAGTGGGCGATGGAAGCTCATCAAGGGTTCGTTGATAGTGGCCAGAGGGAAGAAGTGTTGCACCCTTTACAAGACAAGGGTCAGTATGTGCAAGGGTGGGTTGAACGCAGCGGAAGATTCAGCTATTGACATTTGGCACAGGCGTCTAGGCCACATGAGTGAAAAAGGGCTTCAGGTACTAGCAAAGAAGCGGCTCCTTCCAGACGTGACAGGTACACCTCTCAAAACCTGTCTTGATTGTTTATCAGGGAAACAACATAGAGTTTCATTTATTAAAACTGCTTCTCATGTTAATAAAGTGCATGCATTAGATTTGGTTTATTCTGATGTTTGTGGTCCTATGAGGACAAAAACCTCAGGTGGGGCATTGTATTTTGTTACTTTTATAGATGATGCATCTAAGAGGGTTTGGGTTTATGCTTTGAAATCCAATGACGAGGTCTTTGGTGTGTTTAAATTGTTTCATGCTATGGTCGAGAGAAAGACAGGTAGACCATTGAAGTGCATCCGCACTGATAATGGTGGTGAATACATTGGCGACTTTCATGAGTACTGTAAGTCCCTGGGTATACGACATGAACAGACGGTTCCCAAGACCCCCAGCATAATGGTGTAGCTGAGCGAATAAATCGCACCATTGTAGAGAGAATCAGATGCATGTTATCCTATGCAAAATTGCCCAAGACGTACTGGGGAGAAGCAATGCACACGCAGTGTATTGATAAACAGGTCTCCATCAGCCCCATTGAATGGAGAAGTACCTGAGAAGGTGTGGACTGGACATGATCCATCGTACAGTCATCTCAGGGTGTTTGAATGTAGGACATCCGATCACGTACCAAAGGACGAGAGGTTCAAGCTCGATATGAAGATCAGGCAGTGTGTGTTCTTGGGGTACGGTGATGAAAAATTCGGTTACAAATTGTGGGATCCGATCGAGAGGAAGCTCGTCAGGAGCAGAGATGCGGTTTTCTTTGAAGATCAGTGTATAGAAGACATTGGTAAGCCAGAGAAGAACCAGCCTAGTTCAGGTGAACTAAAGGACATGAATCCGGTTACTCCTCCCATGATGCCTGATGACGGGGGAGTACAGTAAGGTGCAGAAGACGAGGGAGTTCCTTCAGAAGATGGACCAGGGGAGTAGCCCCCACTTGATCCACCTGTTGAGCCACATGTGAGGAGGTCATCCAGGGACAGACAGTCGTCCAAAAGGTACTCGCCACATGAGTACATTATGATGACTGATGGGGGAGAGCCAGAAGATTATTCTGAGGCCCTAGCCGACGAGCATATGGAGAAGTGGTTGAAAGCTATGCAAGAGGATATGAAATCCTTGCATAAGAACCACACCTATGATATGGTGAAATTGCCTAAAGGCAAGAAAGCTTTGAGCAACAAGTGGGTGTTCAGAAAGAAGATTGAGCAGAAGAATTCATAGACGAGGTTCAATGACAGACTTGTGGTGAAAGGGTTTAGTTAGAGGAAAGGCATAGACTTTGAGGAGATATTCTCACCAGTGGTGAATATGACATCCATACGGGTGTTGCTTGGGTTGGCGGCTAGCATGGATCTGGAGATAGAGCAGTTAGATGTTAAAATTGTCTTTCTCCATGGTGACCTGGAAGAAGAGATCTACATGCACCAACCAGAGGGGTTCGAAGTCAAGGGCAAGGAGCATATGGTGTGTAGGCTGAGGAAGAGCTTGTATGGGCTGAAACAAGCTACACGGCAATGGTACAAGAAGTTCGACTCATTTATGTTAAAACATGGGTATGACAGAACAGAGTCAGACCACTGTGTGTTCACGCGCAAGTTCTCAGATGGTGATTTCTTAGTTCTGCTCTTATACGTTGATGACATGCTCATCATGGGAAAAGACATCAAGAAGATTGACAGGCTGAAACAGGAGTTGGGCAAGTCTTTTGCGATGAAAGACTTGGGCCCGGCTAGACAGATCCTAGGAATGGAGATAACTCGTGACAGAAGTAGCAGGAAGCTCTGACTGTCACAAGAGCGGTATATTGAGAAAGTCCTAGAGCGGTTCAATATGAATGTAGCGAAGCCGGTCAGTACTCCACTAAATGGTCACTTCAAATTGAGCGACAAGCAGTGTCCCAAGACGAAGGCAGAAATGGAAGAGATGCAGAAGATACCCTACACGTCAGCGGTAGGAAGTTTGATGTATGCTATGGTGTGTACACGCCCAGACATAGCATATGCAGTTGGTGTTGTTAGCCGATATCTTTCTAATCCTGACAAAGAGCATTAGGCAGCGGTGAAATGAATACTGCGGTATCTAAGAAGCTCATCCAGGTTGAGCCTATGCTATGGTGACGGTAAACCTGTGTTAGAGGGCTACACAGATGCAGATATGGCAGTGACATATACTCCAGGAAGTTTACATTGGGGTTCATGTTCACGTTTGTAGGGGGAGCGGTTTCTTGGCAGAGTAAGCTACAGAAGGTCGTAGCATTATCGACGACAGAGACCGAGTACATTGCAATCACAGAGGCATGTAAAGAGATGCTTTGGATGAAGAGGTTCCTACAGGAACTTAGCCTGAAGTAGGAGGAGCACGTGGTTTATTGCGATAGTCAGAATGCTATACACTTGAGCAAGAATCTAAGTCAGCATTCCAAGTCGAAGCACATAGAGATCGGTATCACTGGATCAGAGATACTTTGGAATAGAAAGTGTTACAACTTGAGAAGGTCCACACGGACGATAATGGGTCAGACATGATGACCAAGGCTTTGCTCAAGGGCAAGTTTAAGGTTTGTAGAAACCTGGCTAGCTTGAAGAAGGTGGATCCCTCCTGGGTCAAAAAGGGAAAGATTTGATGGGTTTTTTTTGACCCGTCATCGACAGTCGTGAGCTCTGCTCGACCGGTTGAAGACTGTGGTCGACCAGTCGTGGAAGATGAGTCGTGGCATGACTCAAAGTCCAGCGACTGTGGACTATTTTTCTTTGGGGTGCTCGACCAGTCGAAGGAGGTGCTCAACTGGTCGAAGGTGGCTCTCGACCGTCGTGGACTCGGTTCGATGGCTCTCGACCGGTCGTGGACTCGGTTCGACCAGTCGAGGCTACGCAGATTTGTTCCGCAATTTTGAGCGGATTTCGTGTCGCAAGTCCTTTCGCAACTGGGATGCGGAAAGAAGTTTCCTAAAACTATAAATAGGAGTTCCTAGGGCTTTCTAGGCATGACAAGAGGGTTTCCTAAAGCTTTACAAGGGATTTGCTAAAGGGTTTAGGGCTATCAAAGGTGAGAGAGAGAAGAAAAGAGAGAGAGGAAGCTTATAGAAGGGAGGTTCTGCTCGTGGAGGTTATCTACTGTGTAATCTATATCTCAGCGCTTCTATATCCTCGTAATCGGTGAGATCTCTCCGTTTTCTTTGTTTCTCTCATTGTTTATCCACTCCTGCGTGAGTGAAGAAGTTTGTAACGTTCTACTTCATAGTGGATTGTTGATCTGGACAAGGTCCCGTGGTTTTTACCTCTTTGAGGGTTTTCCACGTAAAATCTCTTGTGTGATGTGTGATTGATGCATTGATTATTTTCATTGCTTTATTATCCATAATTCTGGTTTGTTCTAGAGGGCTAGATCCTAAGGTTTTGTGCAAGGTCCCAAACATCCAGAAACTCAATGAAATAAGTGTAAAAATCATTCTATGCTCGTTGTCCTCAGCATCCAAACCAAGTCAAACTCAGTCCAATTAAAGTTTTTTTAGGCCCTATTTGTCTGGAGATGTCTCTAATTGTGGAAAAAGAAATGAAGAAGGAAGAGAGAGAGAGAGAGAGAGAGAGAGAGAGAGAGAGAGAGAGAGAG